>JABFEA020000001.1:5381830-5391997 GCA_019775915.2 Cyphomyrus plagiostoma | reverse complement strand
GGGGGGGGTAGGTCCGGATACTTAGTACTCAGCTACTACAAATTATGAACAGATCATGAGCAAAGAAAGGTGCTACTTGAGATAAAGAATGCGTCATGATTCGTGAATGATGAATAAACATGAGATCAGTTATTCATGACTTGTTCCTTCAGTAATTCACAAAGGTACAGAATTAACAGATTTAGTAACAAATATAGTAACTGTTTCAGATGAAAGATTCATTAATGATGAATTAACATGAAATCAGAATGTAAGACTTAGTGGTTAATTAATACATAAGTAATAGTATAATACTGTATTATTTGTGCCTCAGGTAAAGTGATACCATTTTAGTTAATGGTATCCCTCTGGCCCTTTAGCCAAATTAGTAAACTAGTAATTATACTGTTTGTCCTGTCTTTGCACCTTGTGTCTCTCTGCAGGAAACACGCATGTAAAAATCTTATTGTACTCAGTAGTTGTACCAGTAAAATTGAAATTAGACCTTTTGAATCCTTGGATATTATTTTTTTATAATGTACAAATGTACAAGAGCAGAAGATATAAGGCATAAAGGAGAAAATCTACACCCCCCCCCCCCCAATCTGGGAATGTAAAAGTATCTGTATATATTCCATAAATCCTGTACATCCATGGGACCATTTACAAATCTGCAAGGACCTGAAGACATGGGTTCGATTGCAGCAGGATACTGAAGGTTTCTCCTGAGGCTGTGAGACTCTGCCCCTCATTTCACGCCCTGTCAGTATTCATTGGGCGATTCTCGCTTGAGTGAGCTCTGCTTTAAAAACCTGAACTTGGATCATCTACAGAAGCATAAATAATCATACTTATAGGCAGTTCTATATCATTTTGCATGCTAATTTTTAAACATATGCAGTATGGCCAAAATTATGTGGACCCCCTATTGATTAGTGGGATTGCCTAATTAAGACACAGCCAGGTGTATAATTAAGCAGAGTCACACAAATATTAGTAGCAGGAAAGATCAGGGACTTTCCACTTGGCATGATCATAGGACACCATCTTTCCAGCAATACAGTTCACCATAATTCTGTTCTGCTAGAGCTACCCTGGTCTGTCACAAGTGAGCCTCAAATCTCAAGGTGTAAGGAAGACCAACATCGAGATGCTACTCTGTTTTGGCACCTATGTGGTGGAATAAACTTCCACTAAATGTCCGGACAGCTGAGTCGTTCGGTGTCTTCAAACCATGACTAAAAACCTGCATCTTTCGGAAGCACTTGGATTAGCACTTCCAGGATTATGCTTATCATTATATAAAAAATACTGTATTACTTGCTAACAGAGTTTTTTAGAGTGATATTATTTTTAGCCGGGTTTCATTGAACCAGTATCAGAATGTATTCACTGATGAGACGTCTAAGCAAAGGGCGCCTGCCAAATGCTGTAAATGTACATATAAATGTAAATGACTGTGAAGCTCAAAACACCTAAGAGTAAGTTCAGCCCTGAAGTGGCAGCCACACAAACTCACAGAAAGGGACCTGATCACCTAGTGTCGACACCCAACCTGAATGGCAGTAAATCCCACCAGCAATGTCCAGACATCTAACGGAAAGCCCTCCATAGGAGCACAGGCTGTTACAACACCTAAGGGTTGGTCAAATTCACACTAATACCCCTGGTTTCTGAATGAGATGCTGGACAACTTGGTGTAATGGTGATCAGTTTTGAGCAGAGGTAATATAATTTAATGCATTTAATATAATTTTATAGTAGTGGGACATAAATCATACATCATTTATGAAAATTTTGGAATGTTTTAATAAACCTCTCTTCAAAAAATGAAAATATACTAAAGACTCATTGGTTTTCTGAAGTATAGAACATGTCTATCAAGAACCTCGACTGTCATTGTATAGGACAACAAGCCTGAGCAATGAACTGGGAGAAGCAGCACTGGCTGGTTTTAAGCCCAGACCCTCCTGAGGGGGTGTGCTGAATTAATGCCACTAGGATATGGAGAGATCCCTCTCCTCAGGTACCCTAACAATAAATAAAGCTACAATATTATCAGGCAGGGAATTTACACTTTTACCTCATTGGACACATCTGTAGAAGCCCAGTCATACTTCCTTTGGTCTGCCTCACTGCAGCCTAAACACTCCATCCCGCATTGATTTGCTCCTCCGATGGATTACCCTCCCGCCAGCTCTTGTCCATGGGGTGCCCCAACCCCCCGTGTCACTGTGAGGGATTGCACAGTCCAACCCCCCCGTGTCACTGTGAGGGACAGCACAGACCACCAGAACAAGTTCATGTGTGGCTGCTGGTTTCCTTCCTAGAGGGACACTTTGGGCATATCTGTGTAACCACTGTTTGGGGCTGTGTGTGTTCCTCCCTGTTTTTGTTTGTGGTGTGTGTATGTTTGTGCATGTGTGTGTGCGTGTGTGTGTGTGTTTGCACAAGCACCCCTCTCCTTTCCCTGCTGGCCATGCCTGCAGAGGTGTGGACACAGGAATTGTGTGTACATTCACAGTAGGTTAACTTATACAGCAGGGGGGAGAAGGTGCGGGCGAGGGACGAGGAGAGAGAGAGAGAGGGAGGCAGTTATCGAGAGAGCAAGGAGCTTAGAACTGGTTTTCACACACCTACACACGTTGAGGATATTTACAACACTGGAGCGGCAAAGAAGCTCCAGCATTTTTTCGCTGCACTATCCTGGAGAGGGTGAGTATTTCACATTCCCTCCAGCTGCTACGGTGCGGAAGGGGGTGGCGGGTGGATCGGTTATCCTTCGTGCTCGTTGACAATTGGAGGACAGACAGTGCGGGGAACCAAAGGTGCCGGTTGTCGGCTGTGCGGCGTCACGGAGCCGATGCGCGTCCGTGCGGCGTCCAGGCGCGTCGCCTCCTCGGAGCCAAACGGCCTGGGGAAAGGGTTTTAAATAAAAAGCGTGGCGGGGTCTGATGGCGATATAAGGAAACAAGTGGACTAACGAAGAGGAGCCTTTTCACTCCAGCTGTCAGACCGATACAGGTAACGGATGGCACGCCTGGTTTCACGTTGCGCAAGAAATGGAGCTACTCATCTTTACATCACCTCCAACGAGGATGTACATTATCACATGACAAGCTGTGTTAGATTAAGATCTTTGGGAAACATGCATCATTTCCATTGAACTGCAAAATGAACCCACAGTGTCTTTAACACCTTACGCGTAGGGTGGTCTGACAGTACGATGGTAAAATTTATTTTTGTTCGAAGCCATCTAAGTAAGATTTGTGCAATTCAGCACTGAAGGGAGAAAAATCGATGCGGTTTGTTATAAATTAAAAGCAATCCGATCTCTGGCTAATTGCAAACGTGACCAGATGTTTAACCTCTGCATCTGTCCGAATTAAGTGCTTGTAGTTTTTGCTGCATGGCAGATGGTTGGTTATGCAGACTAAGCGCCTATTCGGGCTGTTTGTAAACAGCATTTAGACTCCTGAAATGTGGCAATAGCCTCCATCTGCTCGAAATGTAGCGATTTGAAATGGAGAACATGTACCGATCTCCCCTCTACTACGGTAAACGTAGTGCGCTTTAAACACGAGACGATATTGTGAAGCCATTCTCATTTACATAACACGCCAAATGAGAAATATGAAAATATTAACTATAAAAATCTGAAATAGAAATGTACCATCCAGGAACTTTCATAGTATGTAGTTTAGCATATGAAATGTAAACCTTATCCAAACACAGTGAAACCAGTATTTTGGCCTTATCTTGAATGTCCATAACACACTCATCAATTTTGTAACTGTCAAAACCGCTGATTTATTAGTGGGCCCACTCCCTGTGACTGGAATCTACAAGCAATTGCGGTAAATACCGCCACAGGTCAACGCGCAAGAAATGACGCTTACAGTGGACATCACCCTCTTTAAAAGATACGTGCGATATTTATTAATAGGATAATAAATTATGAATGATATATCGTAATAGCCCCTTAAAACAATTACGGTCCCATCCAGAAGATGGGGCAATTAATAAAGGACAAGTAGAGGCTTCTCCTGCTCCCCCCAGACCATACTGGGGCACTGACAGCACGTCGCTGCTCTGGTGACCGGTGCTATGGATAGGGGACCCCGGCCTCGGCCTCTGACGTCACTCTAAAATGCTATGTGAGCATTCTGTAAAATCTCAGCCGGTCTCTGTTTTTGGCTACATCCCGCTGATTTAAAAATTACCGGTAATCAGATGGTCCCACTTGTTGTACAAGCTAATTGCTCGCCTTCGATGGCCTGCTGGTGTCCTGCTGGCTGTGTAACCAAGCGGGTCACGGGCCTCCTGTCTGGCCCTTGCCACCACCCCTCCCCCCTCAACAGCGCTCTCACTCTGCGTCTGGTGACCCAATGACTCATAAGAGAAAGCCAGCGTCTGTCTTTGCGAAGAACCGACAATGGTAAAGGGAAGGAAGTCAGATAATAAAATGCCCCCACTCCCTATAGCAAGCTGGCTTTGACGGACAAGCCACACGCAAACTGAAGGCCAATAAGATGTCCTGTCTGGGCCAATCAGCTAGAATTAGCAGTGTGGGTGTTCCCCCAGTGAAAGCCATTAAATTGCAGAGAGGACACTAGTGTGTATGTTCAGTTTGTATGCTCCTGTTGTGTTCATTTTGGACTGAACAATCACTCTCTTATGCTTCTAAACTCCAGTGACAATGGAATTAGCAATATAATCTGCCTCTGGGTCAGTAACATGGAACTAATCAATGAAAACACACACAATGTATACTTATTAAATTAGTCAGTCTTGTGCTTCGAAGCATGTGATTCGATACAGGTGTTCAGGAAGTAGTCTGAAACTCCTGGAAGTAGGTCGGCTCCTTTTTTTGTCTCCAACATAGGTCAGATTTTTCATTTATTTGGCTGTTCACTCCTATCAAGTGTGCGGCTGTGTGATCCCTGCGGTTCACTATTAGCCGTAATATGGCCAGACCTGCTCCCCCACTGGGCGAGAGCAGCACAGAGAATGAGGTTACGATTCAGGTTACGAGGTTACAGACACCTACATCTGCTATATAGATGGAAACAGGATTGGCTGTTGTTTGTTGTTGGTTTTTTTTATATATATTCCTCCTGGGGATGGGTGACTTGGTCATTATTTAATTATCCTCAGCTTGCTGGACCCGTGCTCAGGATTAGCAGTGGCTCCCAGTGGGATATCAGTGAGCCATCGGTAGCTGTCCAGAGGGCAGGTCCACTCACAGATGCCTGCGAGCCCTATCGGTTTTCCCTGGTGGGAATAAAAAGCACAGTTAACAGCAGCCAAGAGGCAGAATCAATCTTTGATTTGAAAGGGACCAGAGGGGTGGCAGAGGCGGGAGGGGGCGAGAGTGGCTAGGCTTCCCACAGGAGGAATTCCATTGGTGTTCGTGTTTGTTTGTCGGTGTAGCAATGGGGCGCGCGGGGGCCCCTGGACGGCGAGTGTGGCCTCCCCCTTGGTCACCGCACGTTCACCCCTCTGAGTGCCTGCTCGCAGAGCTGAGACCTTGGTGCGCTCCGATCTGTGGCTCAGATCCTGCGACGTAAAAGGTCCCACATGTCCTCAAAAGACGCTGGCAATCTGATGTTTTTGGGAGGGGTGAAGAAGATCAGCTGGGGTCAATTTGACACGCAATCTATTATTACGCCAGATATATCTAAATTAGAATGGGTCAAGTGCAGGAGAAACAGCACTACTGTAGTAAACAACAGTATAGCTAAAAGCATTGACACATTTTTACTCCCCCGTAGATGTAGGAGATTAATGAGATCTGCCTGTTGTCTTCTTCTGTTTATCTTGTAGGTCAGTGAGCATCGGCTGCTAACGCCAAGTGTTATTCCACAAGGAAAATGGAGGATAATCTGTGATCACCACAATATGCTTTAATAGAAACATCATGTTACTTCACGTCTGGACACTGGCGTTGTGTCTCGGCACTTTCCCTGCCGTGTCACCAACTGGAGTGCAGGTGACACAGTCCTCGTCCTCACCACAGGCAGATTCCGGCAGCCATGGAGGATCTTCAGACATGCAGAGGGACAGCTCATTTTGGTCCATCTGGGCACCACCTGAGGAAGTGATAGAGACCAAGACTTCCTCCTTCTTCTCGCTGCCAGTTACTTTCCCCTTTGGCCTGTGGAGCTCCCAGACGCGATCGGAAGATGCCGATAAATCTACGGAGAATCCCAAGGCACAGACTTCCACTTCTGCAGCAAGTGATGGAGGGTTAAAGCAAAGTGGAGGCTCATCCTTTGCATCAGCAACAGACATATCGTGGAATATGTTAATTACAACCTCGGACCCAGTCACAGCAGGTCCAACTGAAGATACGAAACTATCAGCATCCATCTTCTCCTACAACACACTTCAGAGTAGCACCCAGGATGATGGAGCTGAGCTTTCCTGGCCAAAGAAGAGTTTAACTAGTGAGAATTTTCCCTCCCAAACACCAACTCGAGTACAAACGCAACCTGTCAAAAATAGTACTTCACACGTGTCGCTCTCTGAGAAAACAGGAACCACAGAGCCTCTTGATACGATAGCTACTCCATCTGGCCCAGATACAGCAATAGCTACTGACCAGTATGCCAAGAGAGCTCCAGGGACAGAATCAAAAATAAGCATCAGATTGTCGGGCGATGGACCAAATGTACCGGAAGATCGGACAGAAGCAGGACCCTCCTCGGGGAGTCAAAAGCCTGAAAACGCAACAAGGCCGACTCCAACGCAGTGGGCAAGACTCAGTGCACCTGCTAATGGTAAGGCAGACCACAAATCACATTGCATTCATCTGCGGTGGTCTGTGGATCGGCATGCTGTTCGTTTGTTGACTGATGCTCAGTAAACCCTTATGTCAATACAAATACAATCTATACCCAAGTCTGACATATACACTTTGTGACATTGAGACGACTTCCGTGAGTTTGACCCTGCCTCTTCTTTCCAATATTGGCTTCTATTTGTGCTGACATTTGGTGAACTGTGATCCTGCTGGAGTTTGTGAAGAAGTCAACAGAACGGAATAATATGTCCTTGGAAACACAGGGGTCAATAAAACCTGAGTAATGTGTTCTCTTACACTTTGTTACACTACAGTGCAGAAGCCATGGAGCTTATTCCAGGGCATTAGGCAGGGAACATGGGGGAAGGATGCCAGTCAAACACAAGGCACACACACAAACACAAATAGAGGGAACTAGATGGCTGAAGTCCATTCTGGCTTAAGGAAAATTGAGGAAAGAAATGGATCCTCACTTTTATGCATTAAACCATCATATCAACCATCCATCCATTTTCTGTACCCACTTGTCCTGTTAAGGGTTGTGAGGGGTACAGAGCCCATTATGGAGGCTATGGGTGAAAAGCAGGGAATAACCCAGGATGGGGTGCAGGGTATACTCACACACCATTCACAATTTGGTAACTCCAATTCACCTCAGTATGTTTTACGGCTGTGGGCAGGGAGAATCAGAGTACCTAGAGGAAATCCCATGACGACATGGGGAGAACATGCAAACTCCTTGCACAGAGTCAAGGCAGAGACCTGAACGCTAGTGCAACAGTCCTGCTGACCACTGCACCACTGTGCTACCTCAACCATGCTAACCTAAAATGTATTTTCACAAGTGTGATGGACCAATATCAGACCCAGAATGTCCCCTTCCTCATTTCATGTGCTTGCTTTTATATGCTTTAGGCTCAACATGACCAGGTTTTGGATTAGTATTTATGGAAAATGGGTGGATGGGTGGATGGATGTTCAATCTATTTGTTTACTCGAACATAAATTGATCTGAAATTTAAATGTAGATGTTTTTCACGGGTGTCATTGATCTGTATCAAAACGACGTTATAAATTTCTTGTGATACTAAGACAGAAAACCCGTGCGGATGGAGTGTCTGAAAAGAATCTGCATTGTGATGTTTTAAGTACATATAACACAATCTCCATCTTGAGATCATTTTTACAGAACTAGTGAGAGACCCAAAGGTTATATAACGACACTATACCCTTCAGAAAGACTGATATTTTTAATTATTAATTCATAAAAGGGGTGCGTCCTCGTGGACAGCCGCACCGCTATTGGCTGAGCCGAGGCTCTGAGAGGCGCGCGGCGATACGGAGGCTGGCGAAGGGACCGGCCCTCGTGCCGCAGCGCGGATCAGTATTCCGTCAATGCGCGCCGCCGTTTTTATGCCGGCTCCCGCGGGAGCGCTCCGTACTCAGCTAGCGGGGGCCGGTGCGTCGTTCGCCGTCTGCAGCCAGTCCATCGCTGTCCTCGCTGGAACCGCTTTCCATCAGAAACGCGACGGCACGTGACTTGTGTCTGTTGTTTGCCCTCTCCGGCCGCGAGTCTGACAGGCTACGCTGCGCCATAAGCGAAACATTCTAATACATTTACATACAGTCTCCAGACATTAAAGCCGTAAATATGTCTCAGTTATGTAAGCAGACCGTGGAAGTTTGTTTCATAGCAAGCCGACAGAAGATTGGATTTCATCGTTTAATTATGTTGAAGATGTTTTAAATAGATTAAATATGTTAAATGTAGATATAGCTTTGTTCATACCCGATCTCCCTAACAGAATGATACGAGTGCCTTGAAAAAAAACAAGTATTTGCAAAGGGATTACTGCATGGGCACTGCCTGTCATTGTACAGCCAAATATCTGCACAGGCTTTATAATAGCGTTACTGCCTCTTTCAGAGGTATAATTGGCCTGGTATGTGTGGCTTTCAGCACCAACGCCTCCTCCACAACACACACTTCGACAGAAACACTGGCTTCGGTGGAAATTACGACCTAAATTGAATAGCACGCTGTAGCAAGGTTGTCAAGGTAACCCGACTCGTCATTCGACCAGCGGTGGTTACGGTTTAGCGTCGCTGAAAATATGCATGACGTTAGCCTAGTTAGGATAAAACCGCATAAAAAGCGTAAGACAGTCGAATGAAGCACCGTGGAATACAAATCTGTCTCAGACCCACAAATATAGTACGACTGGGAGGGCTGACCCCTTCTTTTGATAGGGCACCCTAAATGCATCTTCTGCAAAGGCTTTTAACCGGGAGTTTATCTACGCTGCATCTCTCATTTATCCACATTTCGAGCCTTTCCTTATGCTGCCAGGGGCTCAGGCAGACCAATCACCATCGGTTTGCCTGTTATATATCAAGAAAAATATACGTAGCAATAAACTCAGTATTAAACAATGACTTTGAGTGGAATCTGTGGGGCTTTAGCTCAATAACAGGACAAGGTTCTGCAATGCATTTTAAGATTACAATAATTCTCAGCATTAATTAAATCATTAGACAGGTTATGAGAATGGCCCTTGACTAGATTGGCTATGGAACAGGCTAGGGTGGTGCGCAGGGATGGGTTTGCTTCTGTATTTATATGCTAAATTCACACTAACGATGGTGGCACTTAATCCGACACCCTGTAACTCATGCAGCGTGAAGAGCTCCACTCAATGAAACACTCAGCTCCAGGCGACTGACGCAGAGGATAACAGGAAGAGAGGCTGGTGTGCCCTGGCCCCTGCGCCTTTGAGCACAGCGCTGAGCATGACGAGGCTTGTGTTAGGGGAATTAGGATGGAGCAACACCAATGGGGCCTGGATTGTCTTGCGTGTCGTGGCCGTAGCCCATCCATATGATGTTGCTATTGCAGCTACACAAACATCGTAAAATGGGCCATTTGCTGCATCATAGGAAAATGACTATGGGCTGATATTTGTGTCACTAGAAACTGAATTTGAATTTTATATATTTGAATCTGCAGTTATCCGCATTAGAAAACTGAATCTGAATTCTAGTAACTCGAGATAGCATTTATCCTACCTCGAAAAATTCAGTTCAAAAATTCAATTTCAATCTAGTGTGACAGACATCCGGGTCCTTGAGGAAAAGTAATCAATCGCAGACTCACAGCGCAACTCATTTCCACGTTTACGGCAGTTCTGCAGGTCGGGGTAAAAGAGGAGGCGTGTGCCAGGGTGTAGCAAGCGCAAATACGGGATCATATACGTAATAAATATTAAGCAGTACCGGCACTGCTACACTCACCTAAAGGATTATTAGGAACACCTGTTCAATTTCTCATTAAGGCAATTATCTAATCAACCAATCACATGGCAGTTGCTTCAATGCATTTAGGG
>JABFEA020000001.1:5361982-5381730 GCA_019775915.2 Cyphomyrus plagiostoma | reverse complement strand
TCAAACTATTAAATTCAAATTCAGTTTTGTAATGCGGATAACTGCAGATTCAAATATATAAAATTCAAATTCAGTTTGTAGTGGCACAAATATCAGCCCATAAATGACACCCACCCCGATGCATCGCAGAGGTAGCTGTGCGTTAGATGGTCAGGTCACCCCTGAAACGTGGTCAGTGGGGACCATTTTCAGTCAGTTGGCTGTAGTTTAGTCAGTGTCTTGCTGGGTACCCAGGATGCTCTCAATTGTTTATGATTTTATTGGTGTTGAGGCAGACACCTGTATTCTGAGCCAGCCAATCAGGAGGGAGGGGGGAGTGGCATCCTTATATACCTGCTGAGCAAATATGTGTGTGTTTCGTACTGATGATTTCATACTCCCAGCCGACATCTACACAGAGCCGTATAACAAGTAGGAGGCACTTGAACCGCTTTAACAGTGAATGGTCTCCCTGTGCTTTGCTTGTATGGATATGTTGGCTCTGTAAACATGGCATCTCATGTACCCCAGTGCAATGGATCTGTTAGCTGCTGTGGATAAGGGCGTCTGCCTATTGGTCTGGTAGGTGCCGGAAGCTAGGAGTGGGAATCAAACTCAGGCTAAGCTCTCTGGGTGCCAGATAGCATGGCCGTTGTCTGGCTTCCACCTGGGGGGAGGCCAGGACTAAAGTGGGGGAAGGGGCTTCGGCCTGTAACTTTGCCGTAGTGCTGCTAATTGTTATTTACGAGAGTCTGAGGAGCAGATTTAAGAGAAGGAAGGACGTAGGAGGAGAATCATTAGTTAAACCAGTAGTCAGAAAAACAGGACATTCTGAAAAACAATTTAAAAACCAGTCAGCAGATCGTGTTCATCAGTAACTGACAGAGGTGCCATAATTGCATCAAATCACTTGCACCCCCCCCCAAACCCCTCGTCAGATGTTTCAAAAACTAAATAAATAGCAAGTGAGTAGCATTAGCGGATTATAGCTAGCTAACCGGTTAGCGGAACAGTCCCCATTCGCATCTTCTAAATAAGCAAAGTGATTATTTAAATATTTGCTGTAGTGACTGTTTTTAGCCAACAGGGGGCCTTGTGCAAATATGTGGTTTGAGTGTTGGTAAACATCGCAGCTATTCTGGGCCAGTGGAGAGGGTATCTGCTTAGTAGTGATCACAAATTCAGATGAATAAAGTTTTACACATCTTAGAAACACCAAACCCTGGATTAGATACATTATGATGACAGTATCCTTCCTCGCACCTGAATGATGAAGCTACAAACAGTTCATTAAGGTTTAGAGTGAGATTATGCTCCAAATATGTCAGGCAGCACATAGTTGGTGCACTACAGTATATCAACCAGCTCTGAGTCACAAACTGCTCCATGCCTGAGGCACTCGACAGGTGGTCAATACCCGTGTCCTGAAGTTTAGTTTAGGCTGTCACAACTTGGAAATGCTGAAATCGTTCCTCTGTGTTTGTCCAGTAACCGCATCGTATCTTTTCTAGATAAGAACGCAAAGCCCTCACAATGCTTCCCTTGAGCCGGATTTGTGGTTGCCATGGAACCCAGCTGGCGGGGCTGATCCGTTTCGGGGCGTGCTCCGTTGTGTCAGGCCCCCTGTCAGTATGGGGGTGGCAGCATAGTGTTGCTATTGGGTCTCAGCAGGGAGAAACAGGACCGTGTTCGTTCCTGCGTAAAGTCGCCCACATTGTGTGTTGGTATCCGGGATGAAAGGGTGTTTTGTACCCCTCAATTCTCTCAGCGCAACGCAGCTAGGAGCCTTCCTCCCTACGCATCTCTGCCTAATTAATCAATATGGCCGACTCCATAGCTATGCATGGCTGGAGACTGGTGAAGAAGATGAGAGAGATCCGTTTGACATAACTGGGTTAGAGCTGGGTTTTTGGGGGTCCGGCAGTTTTCTGGAGCTTTCTGTTAACGCTGCTCTGTGCTGCCGCCTCCTTTTTTCAGCCAACCCCAGGGAGGCAGAGGAAGAAGGGGTGGGGGCGGAGGTGGAGGAAGACGAGCGGAGGATCCAGTGGACGGCCACCGTCACCTCCCTCACCACTCTGGGTCCGCTGGATTCAGGTGGGTATTAAAAAACAAAGAAGATCAAGAGGGATAACTATAATATTTTTAAAACCACGATTGGTATTAAAATCAGAACAAGGTGTATTTAGATAAGAATAAACATAATTGTAATGGTAGACTAGGCAGTCACCCACACAAGCAGCATAATAACCAAACATCGAACTGAGAACAATGACAGAAACTATCACAAGCAGAGTCATACCATAATTAAAAGTCGAAAATCATACTATCAACTAAACTATCTGCTGTTTTTGTAGTCTGCTGAACACGCGAGAGAGCGATCCTTCCTACACATGGTCCCATGTTTTCAAATGACCGCTATTGAGTTTCTGTCTCTGAAGATACAGATGCAGGGCTGCGCGAGGGAAGCGGAAGGAGAGCAGAGTAGCGAGGCGTTCTTCTGAAACGCGTTCAGGGACTCCGGTATCGATCTGACGGTCAGGCGTCAGCCGGGCGCTCCTCTTAAGAGCTTGATGTTTTTGTCCATCCAGGTAGTGGTGAAAAGCACTTCCCTTTTCCTGTCCATTTCCCCCCCTCCCCACACACCCCCTGGGCTCACTATTCAATTCCAATTGTCCGATTTCTACTTCAAAGATGTACCAGTGTAGGGGGCGGGGGTAGCCCAGTCACTGGGAGTACACCATAGGTGCCCCTCCTCTGAAGGCAGGGCCACATTTAGCCATGACCCTGTGCCAGGTCAGACCAGCAGACTTCTTATTGCTTTTGCCTGGCTAACATTCCTTTTCGGTGCCCATAGTGCCAGATGTGTTTTGAATAATCAACGCTGCACCGGCTACCCAGCTGCCGCACAGCTTACAAGACCAGTGTTCAGTTTCATTGTTCCGTTCCTTCTTAAGTTTGCGAGATCTCCAGCAAACGTTGAGAGCTCTGTGATGTTCGTGCAGCCTTCCTTCATATTAACCCATTTTAGTGACCAGTACACGCCCTCCCCATAACAAAACAATAGTGCAAACCGTTTTCCCACCATTCTACAGCCAGATCCAGATTTTGCAGGCAGCTATAAAAATGCATAACGTCATCTAAGTGCTCCAACCCCATGGTTTCATAAAATAACACACAAATATCCCCTTTTAAGCAGCTGCTTATGGGAGACCAAATTACGATGAAACAGCTTGAGGCAGCTAACAATTAGCACCTGTATTCACACAGTTTCTTTGTTAGACTATTTAAATAATAATTGGTCAGTTCATTGGAAGTTCATATGCAGCCAGCTATTAATTATCAGTTAGCAGCAATAATGTGGTAAATTAGGCCAAATGAATCTTCTCGGAATGATGGCCATCAGTAACCATGTATTGCAAATGCAGATCCTATTACCCAGTTGTGAATGCGGCATGCAAGATGGTTCCACCTTTAATCCACTAACCCACAACCCTTTTATAGTAAAACAGAAATAGCTGTGCTACTTAGATGAAAGCAGGGCAGCATGTGAAGGTATTTTCAGGCGTAGTGAGACTGCTTAAGGTTACAGACAAAATGTGTGCAAAAAACCCCACGTAATTCTATGAAGGTCACTCGAAGGACATCAGGTTTCGCCTCAGCTAAATAGCATTTTTGTGAATTTGTTCAGATCTGCACACCCTCAGCAGCCTCGTGTGATGCTTCCTGCTCTGAAAATCAGGCTTTTGCTTGAGGGATTTCTCTCTGTAACCGGTGGATGTAGAAGCCAGTGGCTTGAGCGGCGATCGACATCATCACGTTTCACGGTCCTCGATCAAACCCAGGGCTTGGAAAATTAAACAGCTATGCGGGAGAGAGGGGATAGTGCTGATAAAGAGACGGGTCCATTCTCCATGGGAGCCGTGTGTTTGTGGATTCCTGCACTTGGTCCTCGTGTGCCGTGTGAGACTGAAAATAAACAGAAGCGTCGCTGTTTATTTTGCGCAGTCTGGCGCCTCTGTATAGCAAGCTGCTAACGCGACAAATAATGTGTTACACGTGTGAAACCGCTGCTCATCGACACTCAATTTACAAACGAGACTATGACTCCAGAAAAGCTTTGCTTTTGTTGTTACTGGAGTGATGTATTTTGGCCTCTCACTTAAGCAAAAGATATTTTGGCCCATCTTAGTGTATTAGTTTGGAAGTCTAAGCACCTTTCGCTTTTCTGGAGAGAGAGAGTTGAATTGAAGGTTAAGGGGACAAAGTCGAAATAAATAAACCTTATTGTGTTTTAAAGAGTCTGGGAACACTCTGCCAAAACCTTTCTAGCCAGAATTCGACGCAGTGCTAACTATACTGTAATGACCCATATTACTGACGATCTTGCTTTTTCCAGTGTATTGTTCGGGGGCTGTGGTCCATTTCCAATTCACATCCATGCCAAGACAACACTGCAACAAGACCCCGTTTCCCATAATGCCCTTCAGCAGGCAAATCCACGGTGGTAGATGGCCTAGACGCTGGCAGGGTCAAATCCAGGGCTTCTCTGTTTGCGATCATCCCGGTCACAGTGTCACCTGCAGTGATGGAGTGAGCTCCTGGAATCTCAAAGGGGTGTGAAAAAATATCTTGAGAAAGGACACCTTGCCTAAGTGAGCAGGATTTATCCAGCTGTGGGTCAGTAAATGTGTTTATCATATTCTCGCAAAACTACATTGCTGCTGCTGTTGTGAGATAACTAGGCATTAAAATAACCTCCCAGCATCAGGTTTTTACTCAATATAATACAAAAGAAACATCCCACTAGCCGTGTAAAATGCCTTAGTATGTCTCAGCTGGTAAAATCACTCATACGTGCAGGAATTTAACAATTAGTGGCTTGTTAAAGCTCAATTACATTTTTTGCAGACCGTGTTGAAAAGCTGGGTTTTCCAACCTGCTTTCTGAAAGAGAAAAGCAATCAGACTGAAGAGAGAGAACGATGGGTAAAAGGTATTTTATTATAAAAGTCACACTGTGGATGAATGATAATAGGATAATTACTAATGCACGACACTCAGGATGATCGATGTAGGAATCCTGTGTTGGTTAATGGCCAGAATCCCTCAAAATTACACAGTACAGTCTTAGTATTTGGAGGCACAGTTGCTTGCAGGTGATGCTGCGGCCTCACATGTACAGGGCTGCCAGCTTGGTTTGACCCCCTGCAGGCATGATCTCCCCACATCATGCGGCTTTCATTCAATAGACCAAAAACTCCCCTGCCCCCTGCCTTGTGCCCTGTGCTTCCTGGGGTAGGATTACTATGGATCAGCACTGGATAAGCAGTTACGGAAAATGGAATATACAAGTATTCAAATAAATATCATCTTTTTGATTAAAGGGAGTGACTTGGTGTTTGAAGTGGGGAAAAAGAGGTGCCTGTACTCCCCTTGATATTGAGTACCAGATGCCAGTATTCCCCTTGTTATTGAGTACCTGGTGCCTGTACTCCCCTTGTTATTCAGTACCAGGTGCCGGCACTCCCTTTGTTATTCAGTACCAGGTGCCGGCACTCCCTTTGCTATTCAATACCAGGCGCCAGTACTCACCTTGTTTGTTTTTCTCTCGGAACTCGGAAATTCCGAGTTGAGTGACTTCACTTCCGTCAATATCCCGTTCGAGCTACCCACATCTCGGAACAAACATGGCTGCCTCTATGAACACGTTGCTGTGTGTTGTTGCTTTATATTTTAGCAGATATTTAGCAGAGTTTTCCAAATGGAGAAAATGGAGAAATAGAGATTTTTCTGAGAGACAAACAAACAAGAATCACAAACTAGTCAAACCACCTTAAAAGCTTTATAAAATATTTTAGTACTTTCATAGCAATATTCTTTTTTCGAACGGCAAACTACAAACAAACCAAAGACACTAACAAGTCTGGTAAAAATCTGATATCGCATGCTAGGATACTGTCTACGGTTATGATGTGTTATTCTCTAAATCGAACACGTGCAATTACATTTATAACTAATTAATACATTTAACGAAATAAACATTTTTAAACGTTTATAAAATATAATTACTGTTGAGTGTGTAAGCTGCCATGTTGAAATTACGTTATATGGGCAACTCCGACAACAAAATCTTGTCCGACATCAACGTCATAAAAGAGGCGTGTTTCCGACGGGAAGTGACGAATTTCGTGACGTTTCGTGACGTTTTCATCCGAGTTCCAAGTTGGAAAGAAATAATCAAACGCACCATGAATATCAGATGCATGAGTATCAAGTACTCCCCTTGTTATTCAGTACCAGGCGCTGGTACTCCCCTTGTTATTCAGTATCAGATGCCGGTACTCCCCTTGTTATTAGGTACCAGGCGCCGGTACTCCCCTTGTTATTGAGTATCAGATGCCAGTACTCCCCTTCTTACTGAGTACCTGGTGCCTGTACTTCACTTGTTTTTAAGTGCCAGGCACTGGTATTCCCCTTGTTATTCAGTACCAGGTGCCGGTACTCCCTTTGTTATTCAGTGCCAGATGCCGGTATTCCCCTTGTTATTCAGTACCAGGGACCGGTACTCCCCTTGTTATTAAGTACCAGGCGCCAGTACTCCCCTTGTTATTCAGTGCCAGATGCCGGTATTCCCCTTGTTATTCAGTACCAGGGACCGGTACTCCCCTTGTTATTAAGTACCAGGCGCCAGTACTCCCCTTGTTATTCAGTATCAGGTGCTGGCAGTAACCTTGTTATTCAGTACCAGATGGCGATAATCCACTTGCATGTCAGCAGATACTGAGAGGTGCTGGTATTGCGTACAGGTAAATACCGACCCAATTTAAATTCTGGAGAGTGACTATAGAATGAGAAATAGGATAAACCACTTTGCTGTTGCTTTATTGACGGGGTTGGGGCGATGAAGTATTGGGTTAGGTTTGTGACCAGCTTTATAAAAATGTCTAGCTTTATGGATTGGTCAAACAGGAATGAAAACTCAACAGTCATTGCCAGTGGGTGATTGCTAAGAAAATAAACACCCATCCATCCATCCATTTTCCAAACCACTTATCCTACTGGGTTGCGGGGGGTCTGGAGCCTATCCCGGAAGCAACGGGCACGAGGCAGGGAACAACCCTGGATGGGGGGCCAGCCAATTGTAGGGCACACTCACACACCAGTCACGCACACATGCACACCTACGGGCAATTTGGCAACTCCCATCAGCCACAGCATGTTTTTGGACTGTGGGGGGAAACTGGAGGAAACCCCACAGGGAGAACACGCAACCTCCACACACATGAAACCCAGGCGGAGACCAGAACCCAGGTCCCAGAGGTGTGAGGCAACAGTGCTAACCATGCACTGCACCACCATTCCACCCCTGAAAATAAACATAATTGTCAAAAATAATAATCAGTGTTACACAACAGCAGCAGGAAACTACACCGCGTGAGTAATGAGAAAATGCTGTGGTGCAATAAAATCAATGGTCAGAACAGTGCGCCCTGATGCTAACTGGAGCGACCAAAAATGTCCTGTAAGGCAAGTATATTTAGAGCCAGTGGGCTTTGAGAGGAAAGGGAAGAGTAAACCCGCCCAGAGAGGCGGCGGTACACGATGCCCCGGGCACCGGTAACAAAGCAACGGATCGGCCGCGGGGAAAGGGTGCGGTCGGGAACAGACCCCCAGCAGAGCGCAGATACTGTAGGGCGCCGAAGGACCATCATGGTCCTCTCAATCTCAGAGGTTAGCCTAGTACTATAAAAGTCTAAAACAAACTTTAAAAACATTTCCCGTTTTCCTGTTCTTCCCATATTGGAGCTGTAGATAAGAAGTCAGCGATCGCGCTTTTATTTCGTTTAGGCTTCTGAGCCTGTAACGCTTCGTACGCTTTATGCATACGGCGCATTTTACTCTGCTGTGCAGGTAGATCGATGCTGTGTCCTCCCCTTCTAGGCTAGGGGGTGTGCATCGTGATAAATGTGTGCGTTTGGTGTAGTTTTTAAAGGGGACTGGGGTGGATCGTGAGATTGCAGCGGATAACAAAAATGACCCAGTTCGGTCATAAGAAAGGCAAGGTGAAGTCGGTGCCGCCCACATGTCTGCCGGCGGTTCGGTGTGGATTGTGAGGGATATATTATACCCAGGGTGTTTGTTTAAACGATTACCTCACTTTGGCAAGTTATGTATAAATCATACATAATTAAAAAAAAACACCCGACAATGTATCACGGCTATGAATCACTGTTTAGTGATATTTTTGCCACATGTCCCGGTATAGTTGTATAGGAAATCTATATATATATATTTTTATATATATACATTTTTTTATACATTTGTCTCTGTAGTCAAACCTAGTGTATTAAAAGGTGAGTTTCTTGGGGAGCCTATTGTTTAAATTAACTATTGATTAAAATGTATGTTTCTGAATGAAAAATGTAACATCTCACACATTTAGTTTCACGGTGGAAAACATATTAGGTTAATTAGCAGGGGTGGGAAAGTGAAGATGATTCCTAAAGCCCCTGAGTGATTAATACTTCTAACGGATCTATGGAGGCACTAAAAGATTTGATAAAATAAAATGTACACTGCTAATGTAAAAGTTAAGTATATAATTGTTAATAGCTGCGATTACAAAAGAGAATATAGTCAGATGTGAGGTAACAATATTCTGGAAAGAACTATTTAATGACTGACACAATACATAGTATACCACAATCAAAAAAACAACTCTCATTTCCTGCAGAATAATAGTCTCATTAATGAGGGCAGCAACCAGGTCAATATCCCAGGTCTTTCTCAATCTAGTTTTAGGGTATGACCCATTTAGATATTACCTACTTTGTTCTACTTTACTTATAATGCAATAACCTGTTAGATGGCAACATGAGTGTTCGACCTGGCAGAAGTTTCAGTGGAAAGCCCGGCTGAAATTTAAGCATGTTAGGTTACGTACGCAACATCCCCATGTTTCTGAGAGAGTTTTAATATTTTTGGGAGGTGTGCATGCATTTGAAAGCTGTTGAGACCTGGGATGTTAATGACCAAGTGTCCAGCAGGGCCAGCGGTGGTAACTCGCCTCTGTTCTGCAGGAACCCCAACCAATGAGGTCTGGCTGTTGGACACAACGCCCAACGAGTTGTACTCACTACCTGACTGCAACTCGGACATCTCCGGGGCCTGTAACACCTCTGATGCTTGGAACCCCGCCTTCCCGGACGACAACGCCACCTCCAACCAATCGTACAACCCCTTACTGCTCCTGACCCCGCCTATGTTTGTGCCCCTGTACTCGGATTGGAACACGGCCATGGCCACGTGGGGGGTGGCATGGGAGGCCCACATCTACGGCCTGGGCTCTCTGTTCGCCGTGGTGGCTGCCCTTGCTGTGATCAACCTGTCGTGCCTCCCTTTCCGGTGCCCGTCGGGCTGCGGCTACTTTGCACTGGTCAGCCTCTTCCTGTTGATTGCCGGGAGCAGCAGGGCCTTCTCCTTGTTCTATGATGCCTACAGTCACCAGGACAAGCTGCCGGCAGCGGGGACCCTCCTCCTGTACGAGGCCCCCTTCCCGTGCCTCACCGCCGCCTTTGGCATCGTTTTCCTGCTGCTCTCCATGCGTTCCCGGATGCAGCTCTCCCATTCCGTTCTCCAGCACCCCTGCTTCCTGGCTGTCCTGGTGCTGCTGCACTTCGCCACCACGTTCGGCTCGGTGGCCCTGCTCCAGGTCTTCACGCAGCTCCCCTGCCTCTTCTTCATCTCCCAAGGGGCCTTCGTGGTCTTGGCGGCCTCCCTAGCCACCACCTACTTGGTCTTCTACTGTTATGTGCGAGCTGACTCCAAGCACATCTACCATCTCAACAACACATCACCGCCCGTTGAGCGCTACAACCGCTGCCCCTTTGCCGACGCCAAGGACTGGGACCGGGCGGCAGCTACCGCCGTATTCTCCTCCCTCTTCGTGCTGGCATGTGCTGGCCTGCAGCTCTACGCTATGCTCCATGCACTGGGCTTGGGAGGTGCAGAGGTCTTTCTGCCCTGGCCCTGGTGGGCCTTCCACCTGAGCTGTCGCGTGTGTGAGGCCAGTGTTTGCCTCACGCTCTCTTTTGTTGTCATGCACCCGCTCTGCTGCTCCAGTGACCTCCCCCAGCCCAGCTGCTGGCCCAAAGTCTTCCGCGGCCACCTCGCCATGAAGTCGTCAGTGCTGCCCAACAACTATCCATGGTCACAGCAGGAGAAGCTGGTGATCTGTGACACCATCGCCCGTGGTGAATCTGAGTGCCTACCCCTCTACGCACTGGTGGACCACCGCCTCGACAGTGTCGACGGGCTAGACCTCCTCTACCACAGCCACCGGGTGTTGGCCGTCAGAGACACAGACCACGTCAAGGCCAAGGCTGATTCCCTGAAGTCCTCCTCAGCCAGCCTGCACCTGGATAGTGACTCCACAGCAGATTTGAGACCTCCTTCACCCATCAACCTTCGCCGGAGCATCGATGAGGCCCTCTTCAGTGAGGCCCTATTCCCCCAGAGCATCTTTAGCTCCTTCAGCAACCTGTCATTCAGCACCAAGCCGGCTTCCGACAGCCACTCCTTCTGGGAGAGCTCGGCTGACCGCAGCCTGTACCGGACTTCCTCCTGCACGGACGTGGAGGCCCCCCAGGCTCTGCCAGCTCCCTCGAAGGGCCCCACCCTGTCTGGGCACCGCATGCAGGACGCAGCCTCCTTCTCCTCCTCCGCCGATCACTGGCATGGCAGCAACTCCAGCTCTGTGTTCCAGGCCTCGCTGGATGGCTCCTCCCTGGTGCTCTGTTCAAGCCCAGAGAGACTGGGCCAGGGTGCCGCCCCCTTAGGCAGTGGCCGTGTCGGGCCCGGCCACCTGTCCCAGAGCAACCTCAACCTTCAAAGACGGTACCAGGTGTTGGGCTCAGCCTCACAGGAGAGCCTGCACCGGGAAAACTCACAGGACCTGGCCGTCCAGGCTGAGTTCATTAGCGCGTGTCGGCAGATCGATACTCTTAGTGTCTGCAGCGACACCATTGACCTGTAGGTGGGGCAATGACATGGACAATGCAGACCAAGAAGCACCAGGACTCACTGGGGTGCCTAAATATAGCAAAGGTCTGTAGCCAAGGTGCTATTGTTTAGCTCTATCCCTCTGCTCACAATTAAAAACAAACAAACAAACAAACGCCAACCAGCACACTGTCATGGATCATGTAGCATTGCCGAAATGCTAAGCTTTCTGAATCCCAGATTTGGACAGCCCCCACCCCCCCTAGAATTCCTGGGTTTTAATCCTTGAGGGTTTTCATTCCAGCTGGGTGGACACCAGACCTAATGGAAACAGAAATGTGTCGCAAAAGTGCCACGGAATGAAAGATGCCAAGAAAGAGAAATTTTCTTATATTTGTGTCTCAAATTGGGACACTGATTTTTTTTTTTCCTATTCAAAAACACATTTGTACAGTTCTATACATTTTGCCAAGACTTAAATAATACTGTGATAAAGCACTTAAAGAATAATTGAATTCATTATCCACATTACTTATTAGATACCTTGTACTAGAAATTATATAAGTAAAAACTATTACAAAATAAGGTTTTGAAAGGCAAAAACAAAAAAAAATCGCCAGACTGCTGTTATGATTTAATAAACAATGACGTCCTATCTGTTCCGCATTGTCACTTCCAAACGGAACAGTACTATTTTTGTAATCGTTAGATGTAATGAGGAAGAAAATATCAGCAGTATTGTAGCAGCGCACCAGTGCCATCTACTGGAAACCTGCAAGGTTCGAAACATCACCATGTGCTTTATTTAAAATATTTGTTATAACGTTTCTTAACACCCATTTCACTTTATATTAAAAAATGATTTATTTTTCAGTTTTAGATTTGTGTCATTTACCTGCAAGTCTTCTCTGCGTTGTTAAATAGGCATTAAATATTTTCTACATGGAGAGAGTTAATTTATTGTGCTATTCTTATGTGCATGTCTTAAAATGTTTATGGAAAAATAGCCGATTTCTATTGTGATAACGTATATGGAGAAAAGCTTTCAGTGATATGCTTCTTTCAGAATGGTGTTCATTTCCTATAACAAATAAAAGAACTTGACAGAATCTTGCAAAGTCATTTCTACATTTAAGAGGTGCATGCAATCTGTGAATTTGGCACAATACTACAGTATGTAGGTCCTACTGACATCATCTACAAATCTGACTGCAGACAGATGGTCCACATATTATCATTAAAATAAAGCAGGACATTGATGCATATGTAATAAACTAAAGAATTTCAATTGGTCACCTTAAGACAAAACTATTTAAAGAGTATTTCACAATCTAGTCTGAGGTCCTCATTTAAACCAGGGGTGGGGAACCTCTTCCAGTGAGGTCCAGTGTGTGCATTTCCAATTAGCCAGTAATAAAGCAGTGGTTCTCAACTCCAGTCCCATGGACCCATTGTTACTGGCTGATTGAGTATCTTCCCAAAAACCCACACCCACACCAGCCCTCCATGGAAAAGGTGCCCCACCCTTGATCTAAACATTTAATAGGTTTACTATAAAGTCTACAGCAGTGCAACCCAGAATGAAATATATACAACGTTTTATTTAAAATGCATTTTAATTTCAATTAGCAATAACATTGTGAACGTTTCTTAAAGCTTCGAATATCCCGTTGCACATTGAAAAACCAAGACGGAAGATGCAACGCGCTTCACTGATGCACACAAGGAGCACAGAAAGCCGGCATGACAGGCCGGTGCGGCCGATGGTCCTGATCGCAGAGGGGGCTAAAACCAAGGAGCCATTATCCACAAGAACAACACAAAGAAAATTATACTGACCTACATCGCATGAAGTCTTTTCCGACAGTGAAAATGAAAAGGTGTTTCTTCACCATGATTGTTCCTCACGGACTTAGAACTTGAGGTTGTGGTGATGTGGTTTTTGCTCAGTTTGTTAAATTTTTCGTTATTACGTTAGACGGGGCAGTGAAAAGCAGACGTCAGGCAGTTCAGCGTTGCATATGTATGACCAAAAAAAATACAGTATATATTTATCCTTTACAGGCGGCAATCTGACTTGTTACATGAAACCTCAAATTTTAAAAAACTGCAAGTTAGTAAAGCCACAATAAGACTTAACACAGCTTGAAAAAACTGAAAATATACTTAAAATTTTATATTCTAATCAGTCTACAAAAACAACTTGTACTCAGAGTATGGCTAGAAAACGAATTTTATACAGCATCTATTACACTTATATCCACAGCATATGTACCGGAACACTCAATACATACTTTTATTTATGCATAAATAACCTTTTGTACATTGTAAACGCTTCTGCTGATACAAATTACTCAAGGTCAAACCAATCAAAACCTGAGATGCAACTATATCCAAATGGCAGGAAACCAATAAAAAACATATCTGCGTTGTAAATTTATTTGATGGAAATAACATATTTGTTCCACGCCATTGCATTTCCTGTGACCTCTGACATACCTTCTCAGTCAGGACCCAGTAATTCCAGAGAGAGGAGAGTCAATCTTATTTCACAAGAGAAACTGACTGAAAACTTAAAAAAAAAAAAATGCAACAATTTCATTGCACGAACAAAACTGATGTTTTAGGGACGTGGAAGTTTTGCAGTCGGTTGACCGGGGAAAAGCTGAAGCAGGAACACAAACGGAGATCATTAGGATTTTCTTCACTTTCCATCAAAAAAAATAAATTAAATGATTTGTCGCACATCTGATTATCACTACATGTAATGTTGTAACGCAAACCCATGACAGAAAAGCAGGCTGGTATATTGCTAGCTAAACAACCACGTTTATTTTGGTTGCATTATTACAGGTGACGAACCCAGGCCTAGCTACACAAAAGCATGGTGGTATAACATACTAACTGGACAGAAATGAAGGCTGGCTGTACAAATAAATGACGAAATGGTGAAAATAGCACCTATTTACTTGGATTTTTCATGATTTATCTGTAGTTTTAAAAAATTATTATTGGTCAAATTCCAGTTTTTTTTGTCTTCGTTCAGCATCACACACGACGATCGCACTGGTAAGGCTCTCAGGTGGAGCATGTCCCTGCAGTAAGGCTACCATTCGGTGTTTGCTCCTTGCGACACCCTGTGTTGACAGAAACGGACAGCCCGCTGTCCCAGCCAAGGGCCCTCAAAGTCACTTTCTACAGGTCCCTGGGTGCCACGGCAGTATGGAATTACGCTTGCATTATGTTTAAATCTCGAAATGCGCTGCAACGGACCCTGTCCTACGTTTCACATGATAATTTTAAGCGAACAAGGCTAGGTTTTGGGGTCACGCCATGTATCAGGGTAAACCTGGTCGCCGGTGGATTCCGGGTGCTCCGCCTGGCTGTAAACGCTTTCAGGAAGGACTGAGGGACCTATGGTATTTGAAAAAAGATAACATGCATCCAAACGCCCCCCCCCCCACCCATCACCTTGATAATCGCATTGTTACTTTAGGGTGGGGTACGCTGGCTCAGGGCGCACATGACCGGGGGTGCTTCAAAGCCCAGGTGTTCCACTGGCAAATTGATAGTGCAAATCTGCAGGTGGGGGCAGGGGTAGTGTGTGTGGGCTGCGGGGTTGGGTTAGGTGGGACAGTATCAGATGTGCCCGTTGTGTCTGGTTGCCGCTGGAGATGGGATATTGGGAGCCAGGCTGGTTGTTGGCCTGCCTCCAGGTTCAGTAAAGCCGTTTCTCGTAACTGTGGAGATACAGAGCAGGGAGGGGCATGTAGGATTCGTTACGGTTGTAGGTATAATTTTTACTAACAAAATTACTTCATTAAAAGAAAAAAGAAAAAACACTTAATTGGTGTCAGCAATGTACATCGTATCTGAAATTTGTCAAAGAAAAAAAAATAAAAAACTCAATCCCTGAAATGATGTTGCTTTTGGATACCATAAGCGATATATTTTATAAGCAGGAAGCATAGTAATGGTGAAATAGGCCAAAAAACATCAATGCTGTCCTTAAGCCAATTCCCAGGTCCGGTATAATTCCTCATGGAGGGATTTCAAACAGGCTTGAAGACGCATACAGCGCTGACACCGTCGTCCCCAAAGAGCGAGGACACACACAGTCAGAGAGGACCGACCCCTTCCCAGAGCTTAAACACACCACCAAATCAGCTGCAGCTACTGAACCGGGCCGTTAGTATGGAGGTGACGTACTTACATGGCACAAAGGAATATCTATGGTGCATGCATGAGCAGGGGGGAGAAAAGACATTTTGACGTCTATTCACCTCTTAAACACGATACCACAAATTAAATACATGCTTTATTCTACAAATGCAGTATCAGTTCTCCAGAGGTATTGGCCAACTACCAAGTGAGACTATGGCCCCCCAAGTCAGTAGTCTGCCTCTAACGTGCTGCTGGGGGTTGACATGAAAACATGGCTCAGTGGATTCATTAACCATCACCAGCCATTAACAGCAGTCATCCAAGTTAAATCACCAAAAGGTAACGAATTCGGAATAAATGCATCTTATAGTATAAAAGGAAAAAATGCAAATTAAATGGAATTTCAGACCCCAGTGATGGATTCTGGGGACGGGTGTGGGAGGACCCAGTTTGTCTAGCTCCAGCATGAGGGGGGCCGAGAGCACCCCCTGGTGGAGAGGGAGGGACTTACGAGTGCAAGCCGTGGACACCTCCCTCCAGCTGCGCCGACATGGTCCTCTTCTCGAACTTCAGCTCTCCGGAGTACATCATGGAGCTGCAGAAGTCACAGGGACAGTCATTCCCCACTGACATGGACGGCAAATTCAATTTACCCCATGAACACGTCTAGGATAGGTGGCTGAAAGTTAGATGGATGTTAAAACTGAAGATGGCCGCGATTCCTTTGCATTCCTCACTTCCATACACATGACACTCGTTCGCAGGAACCCGCACACCAAACACACAGCCACACACGTGTGATTACGTGTGGACGCACTTACCGGAGGATGGACAGGCTCTTGGCGCCGATGTCCTGGCAGCCGTGCTGGATGCCGGCAATCAGGTAGGGCACGAACTTGTGGATGGAGCCCTTGTCCTGCACGGAGCCCGATACCCCCTGGGCCACCTTGACTTTGTCGCCCTCGCTGTGCCAGACACACACACACACACACACACACACACACACACACAGTGTCACATGACTGCAAAGGGCAAGTGGGCGGCCGGACTGTTGACACACTAGGGGGCGCTTTACCTGAAGTAGCGCTTCTGGCTACTGCTGTTTGCCTCCATGGCGTCCAGGGAGCCCATCCCACGGTACTTCTTCAGTCGCACGCCGTCGGAGAAGAAGTACTCGCCCGGGGCCTCCGTGGTGGCGGCAAGCAGCGATCCCATCATCACTGTGGACGTAAGGGTCAAGGGGTCAGGTACGTTACGCGCGATAAGCAGCTTGATTGAAAGGAGCCACTGCTGTCAGATGTGAGCATACCTGTGGACGCGCCCAGGGAGAGGGCCTTGACCACATGTCCCACTGTCTGGATGCCGCCGTCGGCGATGACCGGGACGCCAAAACGGCGCGCATACTCAGCCACCTTGTACACGGACGTGCCCTGGGGCCGGCCACAGGCCATGACTGCGGGCATGGCGGGCGGGACATGCAGACAAAAATCACTCACATGATCACCGCCAGGGTTGTGGTTCCAGCCCAGAAAGACAGCGGCACTCCTACCTTCCTGCGTGATGCAGATGGAGCCGCAGCCCATACCCACGCGGAGGGCGTCCACGCCGGCATCAATCAGGTTCTTGGCCTGGGCCGCTGTCACCACTGCATGGAAGGGGGGGGCAGCTTAGCACCTAGCTCTCACCACCCGACCCCCCGGCCTAGTCACCCACTCACCGTTCCCCCCCACCACTTGCAGCTCCGGGTATTTCTGTTTAATGTAGTTGATCATATTAATCTGGTAGACAGAATTCCCCTGTGACGAGTCCTGTGGTGAAAATGAACACATTTACACGCCACTGTCAGCGCACTTCCATTGCCGATCTATTGCTTTTTATTTTGGCCCATTTTGTAGTCATTTAATCTTTGTTACCTTCCATCCATCCATTCCCGCTTGTCCTATGCAAGGTCATAGCCATGTGGAGCTTTTTGTCATTTTATTTAAATTTTATTATATATTTTTATTCTGTTAAACTGATTTTTCTCTTTGCATTTCAAATCCTGTACATTCCACTGGAGAGGAATGGTCACTGCACGATGGTACAGCGTATGACCACATATGCGACAAACTTTATTTACATTTTTTTTAGCGGCCTTTAGTGACCTGATGACATTACGCTGTCCACGTTGGTGGCACCATTCTGTCATGTGGGTTAGTCACGGCGGCTCCCGTGAAGGTGACACTCACCAGTACCACCACGTCCACCCCGCCCTGCACCAGTAGGTCCAGTCTGTACTTGTCGTCGTCGCGGGTCCCGATGGCGGCGCCACACAGCAGCTGCTTGCGCGAGTCTTTAGAGGCCAGCGGGTAGTCCCGGTTCTTCTTCAGGTCCGTGCGGGCGATGATGGCCACCAGCTGGTCGCTGTCGTTCACGATGGGCAGCTTACCTGGGGGGGGGGGGCAATGAGAAACATCAGTGTTTTCCTGGAGCTGCACTCCTGACACGCACTGCGGCAGAGATGTAGGTTTTAGGCCCAGGAAGACCATTAGGGATCCCAGGGAGAGAGAGAGAGAGGAGAGAGAGAGAGAGAGCTTTCCCCCAGCGATTCAGATCCTTCATTAATAAGTACTGCGTCTAGGATCTAGAATGTTCCGCTGCAGCCTACATCTGTCCAGCTCCAGTATATACTCACACTGTACATTGTACCTAAGTAAATACTAAGTTATTCATTTGACACTTTGCACTGCACCCGACACTTCACCTCTTTCACACTTACGTTATCTGTTGGCGCAGTCTTGGAGTTGGACCAGCAAGCATGTCACTGCACATTGTAAAACCGTGCATGAGACAAAACTGATTTATTTTCAAAGCTCGGGGTGGCATCCCGTGAAAAACACACCCCTCCCCAAAGGAAAGTCGAAAGGCGGATCGTTTATGCCAGGTGAGACAACCACGAGCCTCCTATGAACTGGCCTCGAATGTGAGAGCGACAGTGTGGAGGTGAGAGTCACCAGTAGGGAATGAGGTCACTGATACGATCAAGGTCAACGTGAAACCAAACGACATCATCCACCCAGGGACGTCCACCAGCCGAGCTGCACGGGGGCAGCTTCTGGGACTCACCCTTCTTACTCCTCTGCAGGATGTCGTTGGCCTCCTTCAGGGTGACACCAGCTGGGGCCACGACCAGGTCCTCACGCTTGGTCATCGCCTGGGAAACAGATCCAGAGGTGATATAGATAACAGAAATATACATAACTAGCAGGAGAGAGGAATGTCCTGCCTGGGTCCCCATGACAGTCACTTTGCCCCACCACCAGTGTAGTGACCACTTGTGGCCAACAGGGGGCAAACCTTGAAATGCCTGGTTGCAGTGATAATAAACGCTGCCACTGGTCATATCCTGAAAGAGAATAGTTTCAGCCCCAGGGTGGGCCTATCGCTGCCTGTATAACATCCAGCTGTACTTATGATCAAACCATAGGCCGTTTTAGATAAGTTCTGGCAAGCAATGGAATGTGATCACTAAAGGGTCTGACAGTTCGGTTCCTGTTACCAGTCATGAACGACGGGACCCAAAACAGCAGAGGGAAAACATTCAGTCACAGCGGGATAGTGAAACAGTGAGACGGAGATGGCCAAGGACACACCTCCTCCAGGGGCCGGCTGTAGTCCTTCTCCGTGAAGAAGTCGATGTCACGGGAGGTGACGATGCCCACCAACTTGCTGCCCATCTTGCCCGTCTCGGTGACGGGGATTCCCGAGAAGCCATGCCGTGCCTTGGCCTCGAACACGTCCCCGACCGTGTGGCGCGGGCTCATCACCACGGGGTCCGTGATGAAGCCCTGCTCGAATTTCTGCCATTCGGGAGAAGGCCTGTCATTCTCCTCTGGTTAGTCACATGATCAATCCCAGGAAGCGCATTACACAGGGCAGGAAGGCAGATGCACGGATAGTAAGATACAGTGCCACTCGCCTGCTGTCCTTTATTTGAAACCCAGGAACCTACCTTAACCTTCCTCACTTCATTGGCCTGGAACTCCGGAGTACAGTTGTGGTGAATAATTCCAATGCCACCCATGAGCTGGGAAAAGACAAAAAAAAAATCCTTAGACAAGCTGTTGGAGCTCAAGCACCTTAAGCCTCCACACCCTACCCTACCACAGCCTACCGCCATGGCAATGGCCATCGAGGACTCCGTAACCGTATCCATTGGAGATGAGATCAAGGGGGTCTTTAGTGTGATCTTTCTGGTCAGTGCAGAGGTGAGGTCCTGTAACCAAGATCACAGGAAACAATTTAAAAAATTAGCACGATTACTTCTGAAAATGCCCTAGACATGACAGACAGATCATGTTCGACCAGTTTGACCTAGTACTCTATTTGAATATCATAAGTCAAAATGTGAAAGCTGACCTAATACAAATTGTACGCGCCAGGAAGTGAGTCATACTACAATGCAATTCTTACTTGAATGCCTTCTTCACAGACTCGGCCAAATAAAGCAGCGCAACATTAAAGTAACTAACAATAAATAAACCACTAACTTAGGTGTACTATTAGAGCATTTATGTCATTTATTTAAACTTTATTTTACCAGGTAAATTAACTGAAAACCAGTTC
>JABFEA020000001.1:5332904-5345330 GCA_019775915.2 Cyphomyrus plagiostoma | reverse complement strand
CCCCCCCCCCCCCCCCCCCCCCCCCCCCCCCCCCCCCCCCCCCCCCCCCCCCCCCCCCCCCCCCCCCCCCGGAATGGGACAAAATGAAAACACCTAAAGATACTTATTTTCTGTTCCCAAGCATACCCCGGCAATAAAGATGCTGCACTCTTACGTTTGTGTGTGTGTGTGTGTGTGTGTGCGTGTGCACGTGTGTGTGCGTGTGAAGGCCCTTTCTCTCCAGGGAACTCCCTGAAGGGTAACCCACTGAGGAATCACTGCACAAACACGGTCAAAGGGAAAACACAGGCCCTGATGTTCACCTGGGCTTTCATCAGCCATAGCCTGCAATATTAAATCAACAACTTGATTACAATTAACTGTGTCGGCCAAACTTCGGAGGGGGGGGGCACAGCTGATAATGCTGTGATGTAGGTGACTGACGCACACAGCAGCCCCCCCTGCCCCTGTGGGCTGCCTTTTATGACCTGAGGTACTATTCTGAACTGTTTGGATGAAAACCAGTTTTGCAAGCAGATTGTACACAAACCCTCCCTGCATGCATTTGGAAAAGAGGCCCAAATCAGCCTATTGGGTATAAAATCAGGCCTTTCAAAGTTTCATTGTCCAACGCACATGCAAAGAATTCCTCCAGACTAGTGTCCTTAAACACAAGACAAAATGACTAAATACTGATGAACAAGTAGTATAGTTCTAGTCAGCACAGCACATATATGCAAACACATGGCACTGGGGTATGCTGAGATTCTTATCAGGCAGAGACCGTCGTACTCTCAGAAGAATGTCCTAATAACAGGCATGCTAAGTGCCTGTTCAAAAGTGTATTTTATTTTAGAATTAATAGAGTGAGAGTAATAAGTTATGTGCATCAGTTTTCATTGGGAGGGATTTTTCTCTTCTTGTTTACGGAGTGCTGATGCAGGCATTGACATAGACACTGCTGCAGGCTTAGATTCTGCTGGGCCACCTCCTAATGGGGATGACTTGGCATTAATTACACGCTCTGTACACTGAGTGGCTGCTGTCCCCTGAACAGCTAATCTGTTTCCGTAGTGACCCTGAAGTCAGCCAATGGCGTCACACCCTGGCTAATCGACAGCCCTGGGCCACCAGTCCCTGCTGTATCAGAGGCAGTAGGGTGGAACGGGTCCCTTTGTGATACCTTGACCTGCAGGTTACTAAATGCTTACAAGTTTTGGAGGGATCAGAGGAGAAAAGCCTCTTACATAGAGTGCACAGTCCCCTAAGGCTGACCTGTCCGCACATGAAGACCAGTGCTCAAGGATGCCAGATGAAAACTTTATGATTTATATGATACTGCATGATAATGTTTATATTTAAATCTGCTATTTTGTTCTTTTTTATTTTATGTTATATATTTTCTTCGAATGCATGTACCAATATTGCCCAGACATATTCATAATATATGTAGGTGTACCTAGCCAATAAAGTGAATTCTGTTTCTGAGGAAAAGCAGCATCACTAATCGAGATTCGTATCAATATTTATATTGATTCACATGTATTGTTTTATTCATGGAGAATATTTAGCAATATGATATAACTGCCAAGGGGCAATATGACTTAGCTGTTAGGGCTGTAGCCTCGCAGGGTTGTGTGTTTGAATCCTAGCCCTGGGTATGAGGTGTTTGCATGTTCTCCCCGTTCCTGTCTAGGTTTCCTCTGGTTAACCCCCTTTTCCCAGTTTCCTACATTGTTCTTTACTAGGGAGGATTAGGGGATGTTAAATCGCATAGAGAGTTAGCCACTGTCTGAATTCCTTGGTACCTTGGAGTGATAACGGGGTTCACACACACACACAGACACCTGAAACCAGCACCGAGGTGTGGGTGTGACATGAGGCTCTGCCCAGAGTTGAATGGGTCCAGCTGAGACCTGTGTCTAAATGTGCACCAGAATGGATGTGTCCATCTCAGTGTCACGTGATGCTTTATCGAACCTCCACCACAAGTATTTCTACACTCGGAAATAAATACCCAGCATGTCAGTAACCTGGGATCCAGAGATGATGCTTGTGTCTGATGGTAAGGTGATGCAGTATTGCATTTCCACCACAAATATCCTTGCACTTAGTTATTCTTGGAAATATTTTTTAAATCTGTTCGCCACGCAATCACAGTTTCATACAAATCGAAATGCGAGAGCTATTAAAACGAATGAGATCCATCCTGCAACTCCAAGAGAACTGCAACCCTAACCAGGATGACCTGGTTTAAAATGGACGGATGGACATGCAAAAGAGATTTCTCTTATCGTGGATAAAGATTATAACGTTTATCTTATAAAATGCTTTAACAAAGAACATCCAAACAAACATGATTCCTGTACTTGAAGTCAGGTGCTACTACCAAGTTGTCAGTCATTCGTAATTTCGCGTGACGGCTAATCTAATTTTGTTTCGTAATTTCGTTCGGTTCATCTGAACGCACGGTTTCTTCACTGAAGCGCGTGAATGAGCGGCATCAGAAGAATGACGGGTTCTCGGTGGCCATCTAGTGGTAATTGGCGATACTTCTCTTTTAGGGGATTTGGCAATAACCTATAAAATGTATATTTAACACAAATGTAATCGACATGTAATTTTGTTTTCCCAGCGAATTTAATTATTCCAAATATTTATTTTTTTATTCATACTTAAATAGATACCTTCTAAAGTAAACTACTTGGTCAATTTTATTATCCTTTACAAGAGAACCCATTCTAATTATTATTTCTATCGTTATATTATTATTATTATTATTATTATTATTATTAATAATAATAATAATAATAATAATCATCATCATCATCCATGAAATCAGGCATCGATTACTTGGTCTTGCTACAGCACAACAAAAATGGCTGCCCTCATGTGCAAATCTCCTCATTCTTAATAAAACAGATAATAAAACGCAACGTGAAGGAATACAGCGGTGTATCTCACAATGGAAGACGAATTGGAAGAAGAGGTTAGAGAAACGGATATTTTTATGATGGAAAAAAGTATATTGTGATTGCGGTTATGCACGTAATGTTTAATGCTATGAGGTATCTAGAGTCACGGAGAAACAGTTCGGCAAAAGGTTAATTTTTTGTTTCATTCTCTTAAATTAGGAACAGCTTGTTCTTGTTGAACTTTCTGGAATCATTGATTCGGATTTTTTAACAAAGTCCGAGGGTCAGTGTAAAATCGTGGTAAGTCTTCTCATACGTTTAAGCGGTTTTATTTGTAAACGTTATTTAAACCATTGTGGGTTATCGAATGCTCTTTGATCAACTGCACCTATTACTTATAAATAAATTTCGTTAAATACAATGAAATTAATAGATAACCTGAGAAATAACCAATGTGCTTTGATTTGCAGGGAATAGACACCGAGCAACCAATGATGCAGGTCGGGGCGTATGTATTTGCTGGGGAGTATGAAGGTAAGCCCTTTGATTTCAGAGTATATTAATGAAAGTGACGCTGCTTTGCTTTATTACTGAAATGTATTCTGTATATCCATGAGAGGGGTGGCAGCCTCACGTTGTAATGTATACCGTTCATTGGTTGTACGTTTGTTGATTTGATTTCACTTTTGTTTTTACCGTTTTGATTTTATAGCTATAATTTCTCTCTTAACATAGAGTGAAATATTTCGCTTGCTTGTTTGTCTCTCAGATGTTCTTGGCACTTGTGTGATCTTCGATGAAAACGACGCGAGTGGTACGTTTCTATTGTAATTTTCTAAGGAAAAGAGGATATTATGCGTTACAGGAACCTTTCAGTGCTGCGGAAGTACTTTAAAGCAAATAATATGGCATTATCTCTTTTATCCAAATAATGGCTTAGCTGAATTACATTTCTGGAGGGAAACCGATTGACAGTTGTGTCCTGAAGTTTCCTGTGTTGTCGGTATGCTTCTAGATAAGGAGTCCAGCCCCCAGCTGCAGTATAAGTGCCACACGGTGAAGAAGTTAATGATGCAGCGCACCTTCCTCTCGGAGAAAAAGGAGGGGGAGCCGAGCTCAGGTTAGTCCCAGACTTCTGCCGGTACCCCAAGGGACTCCGCTTTCCTCAATCAGATGTTCCTGTGCATTATTTGTATGCATTTAAGCATGCTTGAAATGCTTCTGAAAATATTAAGTGAATAATCATATAGGAAATCATGTATTGTGTACATGTAAATTAGCAGCAACATTTTGAATCCCGCTTCTGAGTGTTGACAGTATGTATGTTTTACCTAGGCTGTTTTCTTCACATACTCCAGACTTCTGCAGAATAGAGATGAGCACTGTCGGATTGGCATTTCTAAGTTGTCCATACTATTTGTGTGATCCCAGCTCTGACTAGGATAAATCGCTGAAACATGGATAGATGTTAATTAATTATTGCTACTTTTAAAATTACCATTTTCTTGTTTTTAACCACAAGGCATTGAAGTACTGCAGCTGAATGACAGTGAATTCTTGGGCCGAAACAGCACAGTCTGCAGTTTCATCCAGAACCCAAAAAAGAAGTGGGGAGGGACTCGCACATTCAGCAGTCCCAGCCCGAGCGGATCTGGGTCTGAGGCCGAGGCTTCCGATTCGGAACAGCCAGGACTTGGACGTGGTGTGCTGGAATCTGCTTCGGGTCATCAAGAAGCAGGAAGCCAGATGGAAATGCCGAATGATGTGGTTACACCCACAGAGTGACCATGTGACTGCAAATCATCAAGGATTCAAGTGGCATAACAGGAATTCATGTTATAGGAAAATTTTATGAAATATACCAATTATGAAATTCAAAACAAACTTTTTAAGATTATTTTGAGCTTTCATTGTTTTTGTAACACCATGAATAGCTAGAGCATGTGTGCGGATTCGGTTTATATTACATGGTGGGGACCAAATGTTCCCCAAAATGTAATAAAACCCTGATATTTTGATGCTGTGGGGACCATTTTTCAGGTCCCCACAAAGATCTGCCAATGCTTTAAAATAAGTAAAAGTGTCAACGCTCTTGTATTTTGTTTGGTTAATTATGGTCAATGTCGTTAAATTGGGATTAAAGTTTTCCCCATAGAAATGAATTGAGAGTCCCCACAAAGGTGTGTGCATGTCTGTAGTTCAAGCACAGCTTCAGTACATCTATGGGCACTTGAGCAAGGCCCTGAAACCCCAGCTGCCTGGGTGCCACTACAGGTGGCTGCCCTCCTTGGCCAGTTTGCTCTCACCCACAGACAGCAAGTTAGGGGAGGTGTAAAGAGAGTTTCCCCACAGGGATCAATAAAGTATCTGTTGTTACTTATTATTAGTAGTAGTGCTAAATAGCAGCCATGTAACGGACTAGGTGTGAACTAACAGAAAGGAGATGGATCTTAGCTGCCTGTAGGCGGCTGTCGTACGTAATACTGTCAGTGTGCAGTCATCAGTTAAAACTACAGGGTGTGTGGAAATGTTACGACACAATTGCAGGATTGTCTGTAACATGTATAAATCATAGCGACGAATACTCAGGCCTCAAGCTTGTGACATGCTGCGTGGGATCGGAGTCCTGTGAGCTGGGAAAAGAGAAATATGCTTGATAGTATGTACTTTTCTGGCTGGAGGGTGACTCAGTGGATGGCAATGCAGCCTCAGTGTCAGAGCTACCGGATCGATTCCCAGTTTTGTGTGTAATCTGCCATTTCTATCACAGGCAAAAAACCAGTGATGTCTTCATCTCCTACCTGTCTTGTGTGCCCTTGCTCTGGATGTTCTTCACACCAGAGCTGCATATTAGTTTCACATTAGCACACAGAGCTGCATATTAGTTTCACATTAGCACACAGAGCTGCACATTGCCACATTAACACAGGCTGTATGCTATGTACGTGATGTATGCTAACCGCTTCCAAACCTCCCATTAGAACAATCTGAAAAATGTTCATGATTCTGTTTTGACCTGGCTGCCCATTCTTCTCTGCTAAAGGCTTCACAATAGTTTACAATCTTTCCATTGGCAGGCCTGCTATCTTTTGCCATTTGCAATATATGGACCCAAATTATGATGTAAAGTGTGCTGGTGACAGGGGCACCGTAAAGGGGTTGGAGTTAGGATGATTGTAACGGCCCCTGAGTGACAGAGGCCCTAAAAAAGTTGGAAGATAATAGGGTTGGTCTGGGTTTGAGGTCTAATATGATATGCTTTCATGGGGCCCAAAATCTCAAGTTGCGCCCCTGATGAAACAGTTACACACTATATTTTTACTAATTTAATTTCAGATTTAAACTTTGTTTATTGGTCAGGTTTGTGTGGTTATTACCCATGTTATTATGATTGTTTGGGTTTCCTGCTGCAGTCCGAAAACGTGACTGTTGAGCTAATCCCAGATGCCTCAGAACACATGATCAGATCACATGGGGGATGGGATGTCAGTCCTTCTCAGGCTACAATCACAATCACACACTAGGGCAGCTTTGTGACACTTTTGGGCCTAAATGCATGTCTTTGGAGCTAAAGGAAACTCACCAAAGAGGGGAAGCGCATCCAAACACTGCACACGCCCCCAACCCTAGAGGTGTGCTGGCTTTTGGCCGATGCTGCTGCCATTCTATGTAACAGAAAAGGGGGAATGCTCTCTGCTATTCTTTCTGCAACATCTGTTCCGTGAGTGAAGGTCATTAAACGGTGTCATTTTCCTATGTAGGCTTGTTATGAAACAGCAGAACCATATACGCCGCTTGGAAAGCACCGTGATTACCGCTGTTTCCACGGAAGAGAGAGGTGGTGTCGGGTAGGACCCAAAATTTATAAAGTAACTACCAGAAATTTCCCCTTTCAACTAAAGATTTCAGCGAAGTAATAGCAAAGACAGCAAGTTACGGGTGTCTGTTATAGTCCAAGAAAGAGCGTCGAATTTCAAATTAACGTAGGTGAAATGTAATCTTCAGACGAATCGTAGTATAATTTTACAAACGTGGTATACTAATTGAATATTACTTACAATTTATTTTCCCTGAAAGATTTTGCGCGTTTGTCGATGTTTTTTCTCCCTCTCAGGTCGTGCATCACACTGGAAAGAGACATGAGTCTCCCACTTCGCCACATTGCTGTCCGTGTTTGCGACACTGCTGGCGATGATAGACTCGGTGGGGGGGTTGATGTATGTGCGGAGCACTTCGGAAGGCAACCTGCGGCGGACAGCGGAATCAGCCGGACAACCCTGCGTAATTCAGCGGCATGGGGAGCCGAAGACGCGCTGTGGGCGGGGGGTGGGGGGACTCGCAGATGTAATATGAGCGTGAACTTTGGATCCTTTCGAGAAAGTGGAATTTCACAGCTTCATATGCCACTGGACGGTGATCGCGACACTAGATTTTTGGGATATTAGGAACTTTACGTAATAACTTCATAACGTTTAGCTCAGTCCGATTCTTGACTAAGGGAAGTCACCAAAAAAGTGGAATTATGAAAAGTAAACTTTCTGTAAGCCGAAGATATTGCATTAACAAAATATAATTGATCTATCTGATACTGTTTAAACTACTGAAATTACTGTGATTAAATATAATTTAAATAAACCCCTTATTTATTAACTTAATGACAAATGCAAAAACTATACCATGATTTTACTTGGTATGCACATCAAATAAACAGTTTGGTGCGCTTCATTAAAAAAATATTGAATGACATAATTATATTTCTTGTTTGTTTAATGAACTGCAACGCACTCTTATTTTTTACATGTAGCCGCATTTTAAAAATTGTAAGAATGTAACAAGTTATGGACTATGGATATGACATCTTTATTAATAATTGTTCCTTTTAATTGCATTTTACAGTTCTATCTTTTTACTGGGCCTGTTAAGATTGAGGGTCTTGCTAAAAATTGCAGCAGCAAACTCTTGATCAGTTTCCCTGACGATGTCAGGTACTTCCTGGACAATATCATGAAGACCAGTGCATAATTATTAGGCGATTGTGTAATTAGTTAAAAATTGGTAATCATCTATCAAAAGTGGTCGAAAATCAGTTTTGCATAAAAATACGTTTTCTTAAAAATAACTTAATGATTTCACACGCATCCATCCATCCTGCCTTCCATGTGTGTAAATTACGGAGGGATGGGGGGTTGTAGTCCCCCCAATAAATTAAAACCAGCTAATACATCACCCCCAATAATCATGTTCCCCCCGTAATGGGTGGAGACCTCAACCCCCCAATGTTCCAGCCAAAGTTACGCCCTTGCTGCCTTCTATCCATGTCATGGTCGCGAGATTATGATTAATATTCTACATTTAAATGTAAAATAGAATAAACATTAACAGAGGGGGAACATTGAGTATTTGAAGGGACAAGTGCTGCCATTCGTGTTAATTAGCCATTCTACTTTCAGCAACTGGATTGTTAATTGTCCTGACCTGTTCATTTCCAGTTAATCACGTTAAGAAAATGAATAGTTAAACAAAGAAACTGATTCAATGGGAAGTGGGTATATCATTAGATTTTTTCAGCAACCCCCGTTTAACAACTGTGCTTTATTATAATCAATACTTTTGTTTACAATAGAATGAATTTAAGTTCTGAAGGAGGGGATTAAATAGATGAACTACTTCTTCAGACGTTTTTCTGAGTATCCAATATGAAGTATAAAATAAATTTCTTCCACGGGTTTGAGGACGTGGCGGTTCATAGCCAATCAGATAACGGTGTTCTATTGCGGCGGACCAATCGGAAGACGCCAAAGGAACGGCATGTCACTGACGCGCGGAGCCTCTAGATCGATTTTATTGGTTCGCCTTGATTTTTTCTGCAGGAAACACTGTAGCAAAGGGGCGTAGATCCGCCGTTCTCTTCTTTATTCAGACTTCTGTGGTTACTGAGTAGATCGCGCAAGGTGTTTGACACTATATCTATTGGTAGGTGTGCTTCTTCGGCGCCGTACTTATGTTTGGGTTGGTAATTCAGATATCATGTTTTTTCTCTTACTTAGTCATTTTGCACTGACATAATTGCTTTACCGCTATTCGATCTTGCCGGGAAATAACGTTCCGCACATCACCATGCTGGCTGATGGCATGATGGCTGGCTGGAAGCTATGAATTTTTTATTTGCCTTGTGTGTTTTATGTTTGCCGATCGGAATTTGTTCCTTTTTAGATTATTACTTATTATTGTTTCTACGTTGTTAGATTCCAATTCATAGTCTACTCTATAAGTGAAGAATATTGGGTTATGTCACTATGTGTCACGAACAAGTTTGTGCGTCCAGCCAAAAATTTTACTTAATAATGAACTTAATTGGTGCGCGTTGTGTTTCTTTATGTAACCGTACGAAAACGGAAGCATTGGTCTTGGTATTCTTTCCAAATTCTGAAATAGATATGCCATACATAATTTAATGTTTGTGTCGTTGGGGAGAGAAATGTCTAGAAATCTAAGCGTTAATGTCCCAGTCCCTTCATTGGTAATATCATTTCCATTTGTCTGTTACATAAAGGAAATGTGCCGATCTAATGCTTCAGTCGATTCCTCGATGCATTTATTTGCTTAACAATGCATTATTAAAATTCAACTTAGTTCTCGTGATTGATGTGGCCGCCGCTTAGGAAGCTCCGTGGTTGTTAAATAAATTAATTTATCCCAATGGCAGCTTGCCTTCGAAGTACAGGACTTTATTGTGGATTAGGTCGTGGCTTATGTGGTTCAGGGACTTAACTACAATAACCAAACTACGTCGTCTTTATAGTAAGCAACTATAAAAGGCTTTTGATTGCTTTTTTGTGACATTCTTTGTTTCAGTATTGTCATGGTTAAGGAACTGGAACTGTGATCAACAAGTGTAAGACGTTTCCTACTTTAGATCCCATGAACGTGTGTAGCATCTCCATCCTGTGACGCTGGGAGTGCGACACCGGCGTAGCAGTGCCAACTTGGGAGACTGTAGCGAGGTTCTCAATGTTGAATGTGCTGATGAAATCCCTCATCCTCCACTACGGAAAATGACTGATCGCCCACTGCAAACATCTCCATTGTTTTGTTATGTCTTTAGCTTTGGTGCTGCTAAATTTGAATATTAACTATAGTCGAAATAACAGCTGGCAAAACTGACCAAGGCTGACACATAGAGCCGATGCCAATGCCTCAATTTAAAAAAAAAAAAAAGTTTTTTTTTTTTTTTTAAAGCAGACATCAACCAATACCAATACGTTAACCAATTATGTCATACATCGTCAGCTATAGTAGACCCAAAGAGGTTGATGTGCCGCCTTGGTCAGGTTCTGATTCTCATCAAAGCTCTCATGTCCTGACAGAGCGTTGCATGATGGAGCTCCGGCCGCTGGTCATGTGCTTTGCGCTGTGTGTGGTGTATGCCACCAGCAAGCCCATGGAGAAGAAGGACCGCGTTCACCACGATGACCCGCTGAGCGTCAAGGAGCACGATGACGCCGAGAGCTTCGACTACGACCACGATGCCTTCCTCGGTGAGGAAGAGGCGAAGACATTTGACCAGCTCACCCCCGAGGAGAGTAAAGAGAGACTGGGGTACGGAACCTTTGAACGTTAAGTACGGTGATGGTCACTGGATTCTCAGTGCCTAATTGGATGCATGCATCTGCCATTCTGTGGCTGTGGCTGGTTTTCCTACCATTATGAACCCGAAGTTTTTTGATATTTAATAAATTCCCTAGCTTTGCAGTGCTGAACGTATAAGGTGAGTGGCATGTTTTGTTTTTAAGCAGTTTATTCCAACAATGTTTCCCATGAAATGGTATGTCTGTTACCTCACGCCGTCACTTACCTGGTTGGCCTGTTGATCTCATCTCCCCACAGCAAGATTGTAGAAAAAATCGATGAAGACAAAGACGGGTTCGTCACGACAGAGGAGATGAAGAGATGGATCAAGTTTGCGCAGAAGCGCTGGATTTATGATGACGTGGACCGGCAGTGGAAGGGCCACGACCTCAACGAGGACGGCGTCATCTCCTGGGAGGAATACAAGAATGTCACCTACGGCTATGTGCTTGGTAGGTCTCCATTTCTGAGGTTTGTCGCTCTCCTGTCAAACGGTCATATGTGAGATGGACGCCGACATGAACAACTTTCTTATTGATTGCATACGTTGGTATGGTATTGGTATGGTTTTTGTCTTTTTTTTTTTTTTTTTTTTTCCTCCCCCTACAATCTTGCTGGACTGAGTTAAAAGGGTTCACAAGAGTCGGATAAATGGTAGGGGGTACCTAGTATGGAATGGTCTCACTATGAGCATGTTTAGCAGAAATACAGCCAGAATTGGTCATCAGTGCCTTCTTTATTGTGTTCAGTATACTCTGACCCTTCTGTGTATACTCCAACGTATCCTGATCACTTTTAATGTGGCAATAATGCCGCTCTGAAAAGTGTCACACGAGCAGTAACACAGCGTGTCCCACAGATGACAATGACCCCGAGGACGGCTTCAACTACAAGCAGATGATGTCACGGGATGAGAGGCGCTTCAAGATGGCTGATAAAGATGGTGACCTCATCGCCAGCAAGGAGGAGTTTACAGCTTTCTTGCACCCGGAGGAGTTTGACTACATGAAGGACATCGTGGTGCTGGTGTGTCTGCATTACGGTGGAAAATTATTAGTGTATGAGGGAGGAAAGTAGTGTGTGCTTTCCCAAGTGAGAGGATGTGGAAAGTGTCTGTGTGTATTAAACAGAGTTAAGGGGTGTTTCTCAATACCAAGAATTGTAACTGTGGTCTTGGCAGGATCGGTCTTGCTAACTTGCCTCCCAAGAACTAACGTGGGGCTCAATGAATCATGGGATTGGTCTTGTTTGGTGAGGATGCAACTGATGTATCCTTGATATTTGTGGCGGGGCAAGAACAACCCCTGAGGACTTTTACCATCCTCTGTACTTTATGTTCTTGAGTATTGGAACTGGTCTTTGGCAATAGAAGATGAACACACCAGAACACAAGTACAGTCAAGTATGCATATTGAGAAACACCCTAGATGTGGTTATTCTTTATCTTCTGTAGGAAACTATGGAGGACATTGACAAGAATGGGGATGGATTTATTGACTTGGAGGAATACATTGGTAAGTACAGCAGTTACATCAGATTTATTGGAAAAAATTGACGTGCAGTTTAGTACAGTTCCTTAAACTTGGCTGGTTTGCATGGGACATGAAGGACTACAGACTGTGGAAACATGCAAATCATAAAACATCTAACAGAGTGAGAGACACCCTCGGTACTTAAAAGGAACAGAGTCACTCTTTATGAAATGTTTATTTTCTCATACAGCAACAATGCAATAAAGATTTTTTATGTTTGGTTGTTGCATATTTGGAGGACTGAATTTGCATATGTATTTCCTATAATAAGCTGAAATCTTCCATCCATCCATTTTCTAAACCGCTTATCCTACTGGGTCGCGGGGGGTCCGGAGCCTATCCCGGAAGCAACAGGCACGAGGCAGGGAACA
>JABFEA020000001.1:5313464-5332804 GCA_019775915.2 Cyphomyrus plagiostoma | reverse complement strand
TGGACTGTGGGGGGAAACCGGAGTACCCGGAGGAAACCCCACGACGACACAGGGAGAACATACAAACTCCACACACAGGAAACCAGGCGGAGACCAGAACCCGGGTCCCAGAGGTGTGAGGCAACAGTGCTAATCACTGCACCACCATGCCGCCCAAGCTGAAATCTTTCTTACTGAATTAAGGAAATTCCAGTGAAATTTCTTGAATTATTTTTAGTTCGCAAGACAGACAGTGTTTGAGTATAATTGACACTATCCTTAGGGCACCCAGCTGCTGGACCTTAGGGTCTGTTTGAGAGGGATCAGTCTCTCCAGGCTGGAAGTATATAGAGGATCCTTGATAGGAGACTTATTCTTCACTTCATTAATGATCGCTGAATTTGCTAACGATCCCTTAGCACCAACCCACCTCTTTAAATGTGCTAATTATCAAATGACTAGCAGCCCTTCATACTGTCACAGTGCCTCATCAACATTGTCTGCAGATAATTCGTGATTATACTCGACAAAAAAAGTTCATTGCAAATAATTGAGACTGTGAAATCTATACACCGAAAAGCAAGGTGCGTGCGACACTTGTAGGAAAAATGCATATTGGTCACATTGGTGGCATGATTAATTGGATTGTTTGGTCAGGGAGGATTTTTAATTAGTGTCAGAATTACCCTGCCCACTGAGGCTTTGTTGCTATGGTTACTCTGGAATACAGTTTCTGTTAGCTAGGCAGCTGCATTGTGATCTGTAGACTGGTGGATAAACTGCTTTAAATCTACCCAGAACAAAAGCAGAACAAAAGTTCACCCCCTCCCAAAAAAAAAAAAACTGGTTCTTCTTCTTAACAGGGGACATGTACAACCATGAGGGTGACCCCCAAGAACCTGAGTGGGTGAAGACTGAGCGAGAGCAGTTTGTGGAGTTCCGGGACAAGAATAAAGATGGGAAGATGGACAAGGAAGAAACGAGAGACTGGATCCTGCCTTCGGATTATGACCACGCTGAAGCAGAAGCCAAGCATCTGGTCTACGAGTCTGACACGGACAAGGTCAGTCCAGAATTCTATATTTAAAATAAATGTATAAATTATTCTCACTGCAGATTTATGAGACACTCGCCAGTGTTGTTTACTAGCTGAATTGCCGAAAACTGACATATCTTTAGAAGTCCAATGTGTACTTTTGTTTGGAAGCACTTTTAAAGCCCAAAATGACTTTCTAAAACTTGTTACAATGCAACCAAATTAGAAAGATAGTCTGTCCCGTGTGAAATATGTGTTTATATAATTGAATGGATATAAAGTTTAACTGAATTCTGTTTTACTTCTTTTAGGATGGTCAACTCACTAAAGAAGAAATAATCGCGAAGTATGATTTGTTTGTCGGAAGTCAAGCCACCGACTTTGGAGAAGCTCTAGTACGACATGACGAGTTTTAAATCTTCCCACATGGGGAAGGATTTTAATGCTGACTAGATAAGAAATAATTTATTTTATGGCTTCCTGTTCAAATACTTGGTCTCAGATAAGACAGTTATGAGGACATGCAATGTATTCTGTTGGTATGTAAAATGCGTTTCTGCAACCACCTGGTTGTTATACTTGATTACTCACAGTTGAAAGACATTTCGGCACGTAGCGGGTTGAGAGACAGTGTGTTTGCAACAAATTCTCTGACAGGAGCTCCTTCACAATTTTAAAACAATCAGGTGGCAATTTGGCATGTTCAGCCTTTAACTGTACAACTTTTAACTTGGGGGAGGAAGTTGTTAGGTTGTGAACGCATGGGAGGATTTGATATTGGCTTTGCTAGTAATCTTTTGAAGCCATATATGAATGAAGAACAAGCTTTTGATGTTTTTGTTTTTTGATGACACTTTTTGAATGTTTTACGTTGTGTTCATGTTTTGATACATTGTTTCTTATATGGGTTCTTAATAGATTCATTTAGTTTAACAAACTGAGCTCCACACTATTTCTTGGGGTCTTTAATCCTTTCAAGTGTTGTTCCTTTTTAACTTCCTGTATTCCAAATGGGAGCTGATCTTAGAAAAAAATGGAAGAAAAAAGAAGCTGTTAGCCAGTTTATTAGATGGGTTACGGGAGGTGTAGGACTAATTGGAGTAAATATCTGTAGAAATATTGTTGTTCAGATAGGTATATCTGTCAATAGCAACAGCCATTTCAAAAGGTGCTTGTCTTTTTTGGTCCCCACAGGCTGCTTGGGCTGGAGGGGGGTTTGGTGTACCCAAGCACTTACGCACTTGATTATGCTAATTGAACCAATATTTCACTACTGAGGTTATTAGCTGTTTAATGAGAATGGGGAAAATTAGTCTGCTGGCACTGCAGTCTTTGTGGACCAGGGTTGAAAGTCACAGATCTAGGGCAATGGATGAAGTGAGGTAGGTGGTCTCTGAGGAGGGTTCCCCTCCCCTGTACATGGTTTTCTTAACCACTGTTCAGAATTTGATGAACTGTCATATAGACCTTTTGTATAGTCTGCATAAAGCAATGTTAGTAACACTACTTTTGTTTACTGTATGTAAGTTGAAAGCCTGTGTATGTGATTACCTCAATTTGTACGCAAAATGAGCAGTAAAATACAAGGATTTGAATCAAGTTCTGTAACTGCATTGCGGTTGGATATTAATTTTTTTGTCAATAAAACAAAATCCAATAAACGGTTCCTCAGTCTATAGGTATTGAACTGTCTGCCTCAAAAGTGTTGTCATTTTCAGCATGAACTTAACATTACTAAGATATACTTGGGGAATTACTGTAGATTTTGGTAATCACTCAACAGGAAATTAGTAGCCCACTATACTCAATTTGCTTAGCATTAGACATCATGACAAATGCAGCTGTTTGGCCGTAGTTCTAAGAGGATAATTTGTAGAATTTGATGAAGAATGAATCACAGCAGAGTGCATTTGGTCCATAAAATGATGCACATGGTAACCCATTACATTATGATAACCCATTTACACAATTCTTCATACTGGTTTTGTCCCATACTTTGGCATCACGTTCTGTTACTGTATATGGCCTACAGTTTTACTATATTGGGGTTACATATAAAAATATTTGAGGGTTGTTCTATGTTGCATTGAAACCTGTTAGTAGTTATGACTGTTTAAAGCAGTGTTCTCCCCAAAACTGTTAGCTGCTGCTTTTTTTTTTTTATTAAAAAAACTTTTACCAAATATTAGAGTTAAGTGATTCAGGTATGACACACTTTCAAAGAGTGTCACTCATATCATGCAATATATTATTATTATTAAAAGACTGTCCAGTCTATGTATTTCTTGTAAAGCTTTGGTAAATCAAGCAAAGTACACTGTATCTGCTTTATTTCCAGTTATCCAGGTGAAGGTCGCCAGTGGTGCCTGAGTGTTGCCAGATTTAACGTTCCAGCAGGGCATGCAGATGACTGTAGGCCTATTTGAAGCAAGGACAGCCAGCAAATGTACAAGACAGGCCATATGGTCTAATGGTGCATGACTTAACAGCACCATGGGCTAACTTTACTGGCCATAGCTCAAATCAGTACTTAGTTATTTCACTTTGACACTGTTCAAATAACAGATTCTCGACTATAAAACAGATACCATGAACCCACATAGTATAAACAATAACATACACTATATTGCCAAAAGTATTGGAACACCTCTCCAAATCACTGAATTCAGGTTCCAATCGCTTCCATAGCCACACGTGTATACAATCAAGCACCTAGGCATGCAGACTGCTTCTACAAACATTTGTGAAAGAATGGGTCACTCTCAGGAACACAAGGAATTCAACCATGGTACCATGATAGGATGCCACCTGTACAATAAGTCCATTCCTGAAATTTCCTTGCTACTAAATATTCCATGGTCAACTGTTAATTGGTATTATAGTGAAAGCAATTGGGAACAATAGCAAGTCAGCCATGAAGTGGTAGGCCATGTAAAAACACAGAGTGGGGACAATGCATGCTGAGGCGCATAGCGTGCAGTCATGAACTGTCTGCAGAAACAATAGCTACAGACCTCCAAACTTCCTGTGGCCTTCAGATTAGCTCAAGAACCGTGTGTAGAGAACTTAACGGAATGGGTTTCCATGATCAAGCAGCTGCATCCAAGCCTTACATCACCAAGTGCAATGCAAAGCATTTGAAGCAATTTTGGACAATTCCACGGTCTCAACTTTGTGGGAACAGTTTAGGGATGGCCCCTTCCTGTTCCAACATGACTGCACACCCGTGCACAATGCAAGGTCCATAAGGAAAAAGATGAGAGTCTGGTATGGAGGAACTTGACTGGCCTACACAGGGCCCTGACCTTAACCCGATAGAACAACTTTGGGATGAATTAGAGCGTACACGGCCAGCCAGGCCTTCTTGTCCAACATCAGTGCCTCACCTCACTAATGTTATCCTGGAAGATTGGTCAAAATTTCCCATAAACACACTCCTAAACCTTGTGGACAGCCTTCCCAGAAGAGCTGAAGCTGTTATAGCTGCAAAGGATGGGCCAAGTCCATATTAAAGCCTATGTATTAAGAATGGGATGTCATTAAAGTTCATGTGTGTGTAAAGGCAGGTGTCACATTACTTTGGGCAATATAGTATACTTGCCTACATTTGACAGCATACCAGTTCCCAAAGAAAACAATACAATTCCCAGAAAACGATGATCTGTAACAGGCTTGACTGACTGAGAAAGCACACAGATGAAGTCCATTAATCACATGCAAATTTTCCTCCTGAATATTTTCTATTTTTCCCAAAAAGTAGAAGATTAGGGGGAAGGTTTGTCTCTGAATAACAGCAGCTCAGATCAGCCTTCTTAGTGAAAGTGGGTGAGGGGCTAGACAGAATACCCCCTACAGACTCTGCGATCCTACCAAGAGATGTCAATCCACACATGGGGAATTAGAGAGATGGCTGTTTTGGAAGAATGGCCTCCTGAATTGTAGCCCAAGTAATCAACTGTTACTGGACTTGGATTCAGAGCATGGCAAGGAGGCTACATGGACCAGGATGGCCCAGACAAGTACTCTATTTGTTCTTTAAATTTACTTTTTATAATTTGAGAATTTAAAATTGAATTATGAGGCAAGTGGCTTCACCAACCTATCTGTACATGTGCTCCTTGGTAAAAATTGCATTCATCACAATACCCGTCATAATTTGTTAAGGTATTGACCCATGGTTTAGGCTTTTTCATGACGCTTATGAACAAACAATTCCAAAAAATCTATTCTGATGGCGCTGCAGATGGCATATTCCATTTATATAGCTCACGACCCGCCATAAAATTCCAGCGAAGAAGAAGAAGGGGAAGCGCGCGTATTTTGTGTAACCTCAAATGGTCACCCCCCGGCCAGCGAAACGCTGATTTTAGTTCCCACTGGTTCATTTCTAGACGGGGGCGTTTACCAAGCACACGCGGGGATGCTGTGTGTGTGTGTGACTGAGATGGCGGTTAGACCAGTTCGCACGAGAGCCAAGTAGATATTAAAAGGCGTATATTTTAAATTAACAATATATTTGCATTACATTTTTTGCCTAGCCTCGTAGTACGGAGCCATGGAGGGTGAAAAGCCGTCCCTTGCATTAGTTTACCATGCAGTGCAGGCTCTGTATCACGATCCGGATCCCGCCGGCAAAGAGAGGGCGTCAGTGTGGCTCGGGGAGCTGCAGAAGTCGGTAAGAATCGCTTAGGAAAGTCCGAGGCTGTAAAGAGGCCGACAAGTAGCTAGCCTCAAAATGCGGCTGAGACTGAGCGCCTCATTTAGCTCAACTAACTAAGCCTTTCAGTCTCTTAAATGAATGCGCAGGCAGTCATCTGCGGCTGATGTGTTTGGGCAATTTGAAATTAAGTCATGGAAATATATTAGATTTAAAATGCTTTATAAGCACATTATGGCACGCCGGAGAGTCCTTTGGGGATTTATTTGAACAGGAAGCGATGCTGGAAAGCAAGGGTTGAATTAGCGAGATTGCTAGCTCCTCTCTAAAATGTATCTTGCATTAATATCGGCAATAATAAAAGTGTTTTCGTGTGTTTGTGCTACAGTTATTTACATTCAAACCCAGATAGCTGCTAAAAAAGTGCTAACCTCTGTTGACGGCTAAAATGGTCAGTCTGGTAATTCTGTAATAGTTTGGGGAGTAACACTGGAGTTCTATTTTTTAGGAGAATATACGTGTTGGTGATGTTTCTTTTTTAACTTAGATTCTTTTTGAAAAAAATCCGTTTCCTTGTAGGGTAGCTGTTGCTGTGACTATTAATTTTTATGTATCGTTCCGGTTTCCACATGCATGAGCCTGTACCTCACAGGAAAAGCGAACTCTTCGCATATATATTATTAGCAGGAGGACCAACCACTGAAAACCTGCTGCATGCGAGGGATTAAAATTTTCCCCGTTCTTCGGGTGATTTTGTCATTTTGCACCTAACAAGTTTTGATAGAGAATGAAAGGCCGGACTTTATGTACACTGTGGTGACCGAAAGACTTGAGGAAACAGCCATAACAAGTTTTAGGTCAGCTGCACTTTAATTTTTATGAAATGGCCATTACCGCACAGTGAACTCTAAACGATTAGATAGGGTGAAAAGTCCTTTGCAGAAGTAAACAGAGTGATTCCCTCTGTGTGCTTAATAAGCCTTTTATACAAGATTACGAGCAGTTAGTAATATTTGGGCTGAACATGACAAGGATGTGAGTGGTATCGTTTGTCTGTTATGCTTGTTCCACTCTGTGTGAATGTGATGTTTTGGTTTGCTATACTTTGAAATGGTGTTTGTCTGATTTATGTTTTTTTTAAAGAATGCTTGTTTATTGCAAAATTCTTCTGTGAGGTCTTCCTTTTAAGGGTATAGCTTTCAATAGGGACCGTCTAGGGGGTTGGCACAAGTACTACTTGTAGGCAATTTTTGATGCTTGTCTGTCAGTCAGAAACTTTAGGCCATTATTGAACTGCAGTCATACCCACCGTTCTTGAGGCTTTGGTATACCTTCCAAAGAGTAGGTGTCTTGACAGAATCTTTGTGTGCAAGACATGAAATCTTCCAGGAAGTTCCAAAGAATCCTATGATGATAGGAGGGGTCTGCTGACATCCTTTGCCTAATCTGAAATTTGAGTTGGTAGCCACCATTATAAAGAAGGGGTGGGTTGATACGGGATACATATCATAGTTGGTCAGAAACCACTGGTCAGTATGTATGATGTGAATGCCTGTGTCATACTAGCCAGAAACCATCAGTGTCATCCTCAGGGCTGTGGAACAGTGCAGCATTTTGGTTGATGTATATGTGATGAAAACCAAGCACTGTCTTTCGCAATGCGTGCCATATTGATGCTTTGTGATGATTATGATACTGGTTCATGTCTTTCTTTAATAGACTTGCATGGTTAGTATAACTCTTTCCTGGTGCCAGGACATTAGCTGTAGCAGGTAGTAATTTCAGTGTCGTGGTTAACTGGGACTTCCTGTTGGAAGACTTGCTTCGTCTTGTACCAGAGAACTTTACAGCAGAACTACAGCCCATCTATGCGTGAGGTTAAGGTGAAGTGTGGCGTGGTCACATCACTAGATGATGATTCAGAAGATACTAGTGGGCCTTCATGAAGAAGGTTCTACACATGCTAGTCATAGTACAAACCAGGAGTACTATTGCTGCCCTTTATTAATATTGCCCTTTATCTCGGAGTAATTCTGGTTTGTGTCTAGCATAGTTTTGTAAATTTATTACTGGAGATTTGTTCAGATTACTTTTCAGTATTTTCTTTAAACTGCCAGAGTGATCTTTTCACGCATGCTTTGTTTGGATTGAAAAGCTTCAGTGTGACTTGATTAAGTTACATCTGGAAGCTTGCTTGGTTTCCCTTTCTGTTGTGAAGATGTTAACTTCACAGGCTTGCAGTTCTCCATTTAGACTTGATGATGGCTCTTAGTCTTGTTGCTAATTCTTGACATGGTGACAGCTTCAGTACTGTTCATCCTTCCCGGTGCCTGCAGATGTACGCTTGGGAGATTTCGGACCAACTCCTCCAGCTGAAGCAAGATGTGGAGTCATGCTACTTTGCAGCACAGACGATGAAGATGAAGATCCAGACCTCGTTCTATGAACTTCCGGCTGACACCCACATTGCGCTGCGTGACTCGCTGCTCTCTCACATCGAGAACCTCAAGGACCTCTCCCCGATCATCATCACCCAGGTACCGCCTCAAGCTCACTGGACCCAACAGTGGGTCATAGAGTAGTGGTTTACCATTGTAGAAGCGGGTAATGATACAGCAGGGTTTTATTGGCTGTGTTGTGATTAAACTGGTCATTGTTGGTGACATGAACTCCATCGCCTGTCTGCTGTCGTATTGTCTTTAACCCCAGGGACGATCTGCTTCTTCTACAAACTGATTGAGTCAGCAGTACCCATTGTCATCCTCATGACCTGATCTGAATTGTCTGTAGACTCAGTTGCTGGTATACTGGTCCCTTTGATAATGTTGAGCCTTTTATCCTGCCTGTTGCATTTATCACATCTCTGCAATGTGGTTTTAAAAGTCAACAAACCACTGGTGACAGTGATAAAAGTTTCTCTGTGACTCCCTTTTGAATGGATGCTCTCGTGAACCTATGGTCTTGGCTCACTGATAACTGAGGGCTGTGGTTGCGGTTGGAGGGGGGGGGGGCTGCACATTTTGGGCTGATGTGCTTGTCCTTCCTCTCAGCTCGCTCTCGCCATCGCGGATTTGGCTCTCCAGATGGCATCCTGGAAGGGCTGCGTTCACACACTCATCGAAAAGTAAGTTTGGTCCTCTGCTGGTCTAACTCAGTCAACCCAAGCGTATACTTTAGAATATTTTTAATGCATCAAAAGAACCTAGGATTTTAAATTGGTTTATTGGCCACATGCTACAAGTGCACATGAATGCTGATTTGTTTGGCCACACCCACTACAAAGAACAACCATATATAAACGAAGAATAAGTAACCAGTTGTAATTCACATAATATTACAGTGGTGTGGAGTTTTGCCGAACTTAATTACACCATAAGCATAATGGAAACTTCTCAATCTGAACTAAGGGTGACCGGTCATACATGGTGGAGCCCAGTTGAATTCAGAGTGTCATCCTGTCTACATTCAGGTACAGCGGCGATGTCTCCTCCATGACCTTCCTGATGGAGATTCTGACCGTGCTGCCTGAGGAGGTCCATAGCCGCTCCCTCCGAATCGGGGCCAACCGCCGCACGGAGATCATCGATGACCTGGCCTACTACTCTGGCACCGTCATTGCCCTGCTGGTAGAGCTGTTTACCATTGTTTTACTTTAGCCACAAATGTACCGCTTTCAAATTACATGTATATGTACGTTATGGACATTAAAATGGTTTTTTGTTAGATATGCACAGGTCGATCAGCAAGGGACTGGAATCGGCTGATTTTCAGCATGCTCAGCCTGGATCGGAGACCGGCCGATCAGTTTCTTGTATTTCTGATATCGAACCGGTCCATTTTACGCATTCGCTACACATCATATGCACATTGGTGCAGGCAATAACCTCACAGCCGTGTGGACGCTCACAGCCACACGCTAGCATATCATTAGCATGGACGTTCTTCACTGAGAGTGTAGACGACACAAAGTTTGCAATTTGTAATACACGCAAAGCCAAAGTAAACCGTAGGGGAACCACCATGACAACATGGTGAAACATTGCAAGCAAACTTTAAACTGATTATTAAACATATACTAGATAACTGTGAAAAGGAATAACCACTAAAATTGCAAAGCTAGCTGATTTTAGTTTATGGAAATTTTTTCCTATGACGGAGTAAAAATGTTTTAGTGAAACTTTAACCCCCTGCGCTGTAATGTTCATATAGTATGAAGGTTTGAAAAATTCTGATCTTAATCTAGCTTACTATCGATTCAAGAATTCTATATGCATAATATATGTTTGTATTAAAAATATTAACATGCACCTATTCTGATTTAAGAGTGCAGTGCACTTCAATTTTATTGGAGGTTTGTAACCTTTTTGACTTTTAATTTTAAGATGAGGGAAAAAAAAGAGAAAAAGGTGAATTTAAACATACTGCAAAATTATATAAGTAACTGACATTTGTTTTATTTAAATCTGTTGCACCTGCTGTTTGGTAAAGTTAAATATGCCAGATTAAGTTGGGTGTAGAGTAACTCATTTTCAGTTAATTCTTATTTGTACCTCTTTCCGTCACTGAGCACTTTATTTTGAGACTTGTCTAAGTGAGAGGAGGTCTCGTAACTTAGTGCATTTTGGGGAAATTATTAAGAGAAGCTGATTTTTGTTTATATGCTGTCAATTATAGTTCTTAGAAAGAAAATCGTAATTGCCAAAAATTGGTACCAGCCAGTCTCACTTGCAATAAAATCGGAATGGGCCAAGACACTTGCAGTCGATGCACCTTCAGTTTTTATGTATAAACTCATGTCTTTGCTTAATCAAGCTTCTACATTTAAATGATGTCTACTCATGCTGGGAAAGCTAGTAAGACCGCATTTGAATGTGGGTGTTGTCTTGACCCCTGTGCTCCTCTCTGCACCCCCTTCCCAGGTGTCATGCGTGGAGAAGACTGGCAGTAATGAGAAGATGCTCATCAAGGTTTTCCGGTGCTTGGGCAGCTGGTTCAACCTTGGGGTCCTGGACACCAACTTCATGGCGAACAGCCAGCTGCTTATCCTCCTTTTCCAAGTGCTGGTGGGTCCTCCCTCTGACGAGTATCTTCTAGAATCTTCTTGGTGTTTGATCTGCACACATGTGGGGTGGCCCATGCCCACATCCCGTGAAACGACGCGGGCTGTGTAACTCTTGAACGCACTTTATTCTTACTTCACTCTTACCCCTGCAGCAGAGGGACGAGACCCCCACCAACCTGCACGAGGCGGCCTCGGACTGCGTGTGCTCGGCGCTGTACGCCATCGAGAACGTGGACAGCAACATGGCGTTGGCGCTGCAGCTGTTTCGGGGCGTCCTCCTGCTAGAGACGGCCTATCACATGGCCGTGGCCCGCGAGGACCTGGACAAGTAAGGCTGGGTTCGGCTGTTCCGGTACCCCCTTCATTTTCTATTCATTTCTTTTTTTTTTGTGGCTCTCTTCTGTTAGAAGACCTGAGGGAATTCTGTTGCCCATTTGGTGGTGGGATTTTTCCAATAGCTGCTGTATTCGTAAGGTAGCGAACAGATGGTGCATCTAAATATTCTGCTCTCTGCAACGATAGTTGTCTGTGGGGACAAAAGTCTGATTTGGCATCAGTTTTGGTGATGGAGAGAGGCATGTACAGGGAGGTTAAGGCTTAGCTGGACCAGCAGGTCAACTCCAGAGGACCAACATGTGTGGTCATGTGCGCCCCCATGTGGCAGGGTGCTGAACTACTGCCGCATCTTCACGGAGCTGTGTGAGACCCTCCTGGAGACGATTGTGCAAAGTCCCGGCCAGGGCATGGGGGATCTTCGGACTCTGGAGCTGCTGCTGATCTGCGCGGGACACCCGCAGTATGAGGTGAGACATGCAGCCAACCACAAGCTTCTGCACGTGCGAAGTGGAGCTGCTATTTCTTCGCTTCATGGTGGCGCCTTCGCCGTCAGGTGGCCGAGATCTCCTTCAACTTCTGGTACCGGCTGGGGGAGCGGCTGTACAAGACCAACGACGCTGTGCTGCACGGAATCTTCCGGCCCTACATCCAGAGGCTGCTGCATGGGCTGGCCCGCCATTGCCAGCTGGATGCTGACCATGTGAGCACATATGCATTATATTTACATAGCGACACATCCTATAGGCGCACCTGTGTTCTGATCCTTCATTAAAACACTGATTTTTGCACGTTTTATATACATCATGCTAAGAGTTGATTGAATCTTTTCTCACCCCTTTATTCACATAAAGGAAGGAATACCTGAGGACACAGATGACTTTGGAGAATTCCGGATGAGAGTCTCAGATCTGGTGAAGGATGTAATTTTCTTAGTGGGATCGATGGAATGTTTCTCACAGGTGAGGAGAAAGGTGGCTGAGTTCCTGCCGCTTTGGAAACAAGTCGACCTTTTTATGCAAATACCAAACGCAAAGCGCGGGTGTGAACAAGCATTCCTCTTGTAATGAACAAGTGTTACTACTGTGCAGCTTCCTCATTTCAGCAGTTTGCATTGCTGGCTGTTTTTCATAAGTGCCGGATGTGCGTTGGTCAGATATCGCCTGCTCTCCCCGCCCCCTCCCAAAAAAAACATGTCTTTGCTCATGACAAAAGTTTTGGCAGGGCTGCATGTTTAAAATGCGCAATAGCTAAGACTTTGAATGGCCTGACTCTGCAGCTGTACTCCACGCTGAAGGAAGGCAGTCCACCTTGGGAAGTGACTGAAGCCGTGCTCTTCATCATGGCTGCCATCGCCAAGAGTGTTGATCCGTGAGTTGGATAAGGTCTACTTGGTGGAGCCTGGTGTTTGAGTAGAACGCCTGTGGAAGTTTTTGGGGCTGGAATGAAGTTATCCCAGAGAAATATTTCTGGCATTATAGAAAACAATGTTAATCCAATAGCTTGCGCAGACGTTTACTGATATTCAGGTAATACCGACGGATAACTTGTTGGAGTAAATCAGGTGAGGTGCCATGCTAAGTGATACACATATAGACCCTTTCTTGCAGTCTTGAAGTGGTTATCCTTCTGGTTAGATCCGTTGATGTCTGCTCTTCTGACAAATCCATGTTAATCTCCACCAACCATATTTCTACATCGGTTTTTGTGTGATCATATGAATTTTTTCTGCACCGCCCAGTGAGAACAACCCAACCTTGACTGAAGTGTTGGAGCAGGTGGTCCTGCTCCCGCAGACGGTCCACATCGCCGTCCGCTACACCAGTATCGAGCTGGTGGGGGAGATGAGCGAGGCCGTCAACCACAACCCCCGCTTCTTAGGTGCGTGATTAGCTTCATTAAACTATGCAGTCGGGGAATAACTGGACCTGGTCCAAGGGAAGCATTCTTGCCTCGTCTCTTGTGACGCCCCTAATACCTCCCAGTGTGATCGGCGCATCTGCCCACCTTTGACTGAAGCGACGTTCTCCTCACAGACCCGGTGCTGAATTACCTCATGAAAGGTTTGGGGGAGAAACCCCTGGCTTCAATGGCAGCCAAGGCCATCCTCAGCATCTGCTCTGTGTGCCGTGACCACATGGCCCAGCACTTCCAGGGTCTGCTGGAGATCGCACGCTCCCTCGACTCCTTCGCCCTGTCTACAGAAGCTGCAGTTGGCCTCCTCAAAGGTGCTTCTTCAAAGGGGTCCGGGGCACCTCCCATGGAATATGAAATTGTCCACGCACACGCATTCCTCTCCCATAAAAATCTTTAGGGCTCTTAGTTCAAACGGGAACCATGCTCACTCTTAAAACTCATATCATTGTGCACATGCTCAACAAAATGAAGTTGAAGACTTTTTTTTTTTTTTTTTTTAGCGCAGTCATTACACATAGAAATAAAATGGACTGTGTAATTTGAATAAATAATATTTTAAAAAGCAACAAGTGCAACAGTTAGTTGTAAGACATCACTGATGTCTGTGAGCTGTGTACCACCTCGACAGATGTGCTCTAGTCAGGGATCACTGTGTTTACCAGCCTCTGGTGTTTGTATGGCTCTGGTGTGAATGTAAATTGAGTGTGTAATAAATGATTTAATTTTGCAGGTACCGCATTAGTCTTGGCACGGCTCCCACTTGAGAAAATAGCTGAATGTCTGAGTGATCTATGCGCTGTACAGGTCATTGCCCTTAAAAAGGTGGGTGCCTCTCTGTGTTTGAACCTTTCGGTCTATATTTCACAGTTGAGGTTTGCATGCTGACATTTCATGTTCACCTTTGCAGCTGCTATCTCAGGACCACAGCAATTCCAAGTCCGCCGACCCCACGGTTTGGCTGGATAGGTTAGCGGTCATCTTCAGGTAAGATTTTCCATTCCATCCAGTAGGTGGTGCTGTTAATACAGTAGATTCGTCCGCTGTGTTCCAGGTCCATCCAGCAGCTCTGTTCTGTGTTCCAGGCACACAAACCCGATAGTGGAAAATGGGCAAATGCATCCATGTCAGAAGGTCATCCATGATGTAAGTGGGTTCTGCCCAGTGCATGGTGGCATGGCTGGAGGAGCAGGTGCTAATTCTAATCTGCCCCTGACCCCCAGATCTGGCCTGTGCTGTCGGAGACACTGAACAAGCACCAAGCTGACAACCGCATCGTGGAGCGCTGCTGTCGCTGTCTCCGCTTCGCTGTGCGCTGTGTGGGCAAAGGCTCCGCCTCCTTGCTGCAGCCGTTGGTTACACAGGTGCATCCAAACGTCCCCGTCTGTCCCTGCTGACCGCGAAGGCGTTGCGTTTTTCCTGAGTGAATCTATGTGAACTATCTTCTGCGCAGATGGTGAACGTCTACCAGGTATATCCCCACTCCTGCTTCCTGTACCTGGGCAGCATCCTGGTGGACGAGTATGGCATGGAGGAGGGATGCCGGCAGGGACTTCTGGACATGCTGCAGGTGCCCGGCTTACACCCTTTGGAATTTTCTAGAATTGGCCTCGTTGATTCTGGCGCCCTTGCCGGCCATTTTAATACGGTCCCTCTTCCCCCCCCAGGCTCTCTGTATGCCCACCTTCCAGCTGCTAGAGCAGCCCAATGGCCTGAGGAACCATCCGGACACGGTCGATGACCTCTTCAGACTGGCCACGAGGTACTGAAGGCAGGGCTCGTCGCAGAGGCCCTTTCCTGGGTTCTTCCACATTAGTATCACTGAACTCCAATAAACAACTACTGCTGCTTTTACTCATGATTAGGTGATTGAGAAGTGCATTGTTGCTGCACTGGGAGCCATTGGGAAGTCTGTTAAACCTACTGGTCATTGACGTTATGTTTTAATGGTGCCGCTTTACAATAAAGCTCCCTTTTGCCATTTGTAAATGGTAGTAACTCATTAACTCTCTGGGGTCGAGTATGTTGTCGGCAACATCACGTTCTTTTCGTGTCTATGTCTATTCCAGTTTATAACTCGCTGAAATCTTCATGCAGAATCATGGAAAAAAAACGCTGGCTAAAGCCATAATCGGTCTAATTTTCAAAACGTCCATTGTTGGAAGTAGTAAAGTTTTTAAAATTAGGTAAAATGGGCAAAAAAGTGAACCATGTCAACCTCCTTTGTTTTTCCTGCATCGAGGGCGTGCAGTATCGCCCTCTCCCGGAGATCGCTATTCACATTATAAATAACCGCATTAGTGCGTATTCAGATCGCATTCGCATGGTAATTTGATGAACAGTGCAATGGTGAAACGCGATCCTGATAAATCTCATTAGCACCATAAAAGGGGGGTAGGGACGTGGGCAGGTGTCAATGGCTCATTCATACTTATGAAAGTTGCTACATATTTAATGAAAGGAGCCAGAAATAGTGGCATGAGTTACCTTTTTCTTATTTATCCAACTGAATGTTGCAACTACATCATTTAGTCATCTTCATGTAGCCAAGACTTTGGTGATGAGATATCTGGGATCAAAACAAACGGCCAGCATGGCTTATGTACTTTTATAATGTTTCTGCAAGTGTTCCAAACTGCGTTTTGCAGTGTCTATACTTTGATGTCAAATTACAAACTTAACATAAATCTGACATATTTACAAAGTACATTAAAACAAAGATGACTTTAACGCCAAAAGAAATATATAAGAAATAACCTTAATTCATGGCAAATAAATTATGATTTTTAAAGAAATGTGTGACCATGTCCCAGTCAGTGAAAGGGTTGTTAAAAAGAAAACTGCAAAATGTTTAAATTGTCTATTAATAACAATAAGTCTTACAATATAATTAATAACCAGATTATATACCATTGATAAACCCTTTATGTGGGTGGCCTTATTGTAAAGTGACACCGTTTTAATCTCATCCCCCATCTTCCTTCCCATGACTGTCTACTGCTGCCTCTCTTGTCGAATTTCGAAGCGGCTTGCGGTGTGTCTGCTCTTACTCAGACTGACCCCCCTCACCTGTACCCCCGCCCCGCCCCCCGCTGCAGGTTTGTCCAGCGGAGCCCCGTCACCCTCCTGAGCAGCCAGGTCGTCGTGCACCTGGTCCAATGTGCCATTGCGGCCGCCACCTTGGACCACCGGGACGCGAACTGCAGTGTGATGAAGTTCATCAGGGACCTCATTCACACCGGTATCACCAACGACGTGAGTCCCCAGACCCCGCCACGTGGCCCTGTGTATCCGCTCCTTAAGCCTACGATTCACCCATGCTGCCTCCGTGTCCCCCAGCACGAGGACGACTTCGAGGTCCGCAAGCAGCTGATCGGACAGGCCATGCAGCAGCACGGCCAGCAGCTCATCGCGCAGATAATCCACGCGTGCTGCTTCTTTCTGCCTCCATACACGCTGCCCGATGTGGCCGAGGTCATCTGGGAGGTCATGCTCTTTGACCGGCCTGTGAGTCCTCATACCGTCGTTAACATGGCAATGTCTATCCCCATATTCATCTGTCCCTATGCAGACCGAAACGGTCCCCGCCCAGTTCCCACATGGACCAAAGCGGTCCCCATACCATCCCTATGGGAATGCCATAAAATTTATCTCCATTCCTATTGTTCCGGGAGAAGTTTTTTTTCCCCCATTCCCACAGACATCCATGGTATTCCCTTTTTTCCCCCATTCCCACAGACATTCATGGTATTCCCGTTTTCCCCCATTCCCACAGACATCCATGGTATTCCCGTTTTTCCCCATTCCCACAGACATCCATGGCATTCCCGTTTTTCCCCATTCTCACAGACATCCATGGCATTCCCGTTTTTCCCCATTCTCACAGACATCCATGGCATTCCCGTTTTTCCCCATTCCCACAGACATCCATGGCATTCCCGTTTTTCCCCATTCCCACAGACATCCATGGTATTCCCGTTTTTCCCCGTTCCCCTGCAGCCCTCTGTGAAGCGCCCTGTCCATCTGTTGTATTTTTAATTTAGACTCATTTTGACTGAAAGCTTAGTGACTGCCCAACTGGTGTGTCTGGAAACCTAGAACCCAGTGTGTATTGGACACGGTACCACAGATACTGAATGAAAGTTTTGCTTGGAGGGTTAGCTAAACTGCTGCACACAGCAGAGACCACAAGGTGGCGCACCATGTACAGTTTGGAAGCCAGAGTTCTGACAGTTTCTCCGATACCTTTTTGTCAGATGTTAATTATCCTGTCTCGCATGCGTCATCTGTCAACCATCTGGCAGAGCTGGTGTACAGAGTGCAGATGACAGCGTCTGATGAGTCTTTCTGATGTCACTTTGGCGATTCCAGACGTTCTGCCGGTGGTTGGAGAATGCCCTCAAGGGACTCCCCAAGGAGACGTCCGGGGGGGCCGTGACCGTCACCAACAAGCAGCTCACGGACTTCCACAAGCAGGTCACCAGGTGAGCACCGGTACTCGGGGTCCGTCTTGCAGCTTCATCCTGGCCTCTTCTGCCAGTCGGTTCAGTCACGTGAAGTATGCGAGACAGGCTGTACCCGAGATGTCTGGCTACAGTCATACCTGACCATTAAGGAGAATGTTCGTTGTGGATCATGAGCATTTCTCTGCTGCCGTGTGATGTGCCGTGACTCGCCACACCGGGGCCTGCGGCACAGTCCAGGTACAGAACTGAATAACCCAAGAATGGGAAGCAGAAGTGAGAGAGATGTTCTGTGTCCGTTTTGAGGCCCTCTGAGAGGTCAGGGGGCATCTCCACACTCGGGTGCCCATCGTCTTTCTGGTCCCGATGAACGGCATCCAGCGCTGAAGTGTGTTGAAACTTCCTCGTGCCCCAAATTCCTCGGCCTGAGGAAGGAGCCTTCTACAGGAACCCCTCTGGTTATTTCTGGGTCATTTATTTAATGACTTATTTATAATTCGGGGCGCGGGCATGCACAGACGGGCAGGCGGGTCACTGGAACGCCGGAGAACCTGTGCAGAAGATCTAGCTGGATTCCTGGGCAAGTCTGAACAGGACTTGGTGCTATAAACTCCTGCCGCCCCGTCCTCCGTTTCCAGAAAGTAGGCTAGCTGTAGCAGTCTGACTGCATGTCAGTGACCCAGCCTCATCCTAGATACACACCTGTTCCATGACCTTATTTTTTTTTCCTCTTAAATTTACTAGCCTCTGGTTTATCAACCCAGTCCTTGAGGGACCCCAAGACATTTTTGCTCCCTCCCACCACATCTGTATCAGGTATTTGGTGTTCCTGACTGGCTGGGAGCTGAGAGAGAGCAAAAATGTGGACTGCAGGTCCCTGAAGAATGGACTGAGAAACACTGCACTAACTGGCCTGAAGAGCCATGGTGCCCAGCAGCTGGAATGAAATCATTCAGCTTGGCAGAGCTGTTGAAATGTGGCAATTTGCTACTGAGAGCCTGACAGCAAACGGTCTATGTTGATGTCCTCCACCTTCATTTTTCTTGCATGCACACTTTGTCTGCTTGCAGTGCTGAAGAGTGCAAACAGGTGTGTTGGGCCATCAGAGAGTTCACAAGGCTGTTCCGATAGCTGCCACCAGACCAGGTAAGGACAAGGTCCGTTCGCTCACACTCGCCTCCGATCGTCGTCCAGACTTTTAGCGGCCAGTCATCCATGTTCCTGCTTACAGTCTGTACATCATCTATGTTCAGCAAGCACAAGAGCCCAGCCCAGTTTAAACTGAACTGTTCTGGGGTTTTTAATAGTGAATTTTATTTCAAACATCGTACAACATTTAGGCAGAGATCGTGCCACTGAGTCCTTTAGCACGACCATTGACCCTGCTATTGCTCCAGGAACTACTTCACGCTGCTTCTTCAAAAAATATACATTGCTTTGGATAAAAGGGTCTGCAAAATAAAGTGTGTAAATGTTTCAGTGGTCGTCTTCAATCATTTGTTTATGTGGTAATGCACATACATACATCTGTACCTTACGGGTAATTCGGAGTTTAATGGCCTTTTTGTTTCTCCTTTAGGACAATCTTTCGATTGAGATGCAGAGAGGCAGTGATGTGATAACAGGATGACCGCCGTTGGAACTGTGTAACTCCAAGATGATACTGCTCGCTGGAGAGCCAACACGATGGACCGCTGACGCAGGACAGACTACGTGCGCGTGTGAGGTCCCTTAGAGACGGCATCCCCAACCCTGACCCCCAAGGCCTGGCACGTCTTTGTCCACATAAAACTAGGGGGTGGGGGGGGGGGGGGGTGGGAGTGCAAAAGTTCGGGTGGTTTTGATCCAAAGTCGGAGACATTAAAGCCAGGGGCGGCCGCGGCTGAAGGGTTTGAC
>JABFEA020000001.1:5299962-5313454 GCA_019775915.2 Cyphomyrus plagiostoma | reverse complement strand
GCGCTGCCCCCCCCCCCCCCCCCCCCCGCCCGCCGCCCCGGCCCCTGGGCCCCCCGCACTGCCCGGGGGGGGCGGGGCGCCCCCCGGGGGGTAGTGAACTCGTTCGGCTGGATTTCATCAAATCTCGGATCCATTACAGGCTGGGCGGGCCGCTGAAGAAGGATGTGCCTGGCTGTGAATGAAAAAGACTATTTTTTTTTTTTTTTTTAATAAATGATTTATTTTCATGGACTGTCCGAACAAACACGGCTCGCTGAGCCACTAGGAGGCAGCACAGAGCCGTGGACGCCAGCCGGATAGACAGCCCAGCCAGCTGGGGGATCTGGGGTCTTTATTAAAAGGACACTTCAGGTTGTGCAGTCAATTTTAATGCTTTTTTTAAACAGCGGTGGGGAGTTTTATTGTTTTAGTTGGCAGAACTGTTCCCCCCCTCTCCCGAATTGTGATGTGAGAACAGTATCACCAACAGGGGGCCCACAGCTGGACACACGCTGTGCCATCCAGTGTTGTAACCATCTTGAGAACAATAAAAGAACACAACAAACTGGAGGACGACTGGCTTGCTAGTGTCATTTAGTGCTGAGCTCTGGAGTTCGCGGGAAGACTAGTAAGACAGGTTCCATGCTCTGGAGCCCTTGGGTTTGGTCTCCGCGGGACACATGTTTACATGCTGCAGTTGCGACACAGCTGAAGCATTTGACGAGGGAGATGAGAAACGGTTCGTGCCCATACATCCTGCATGGTGTGGTTAATGTTAATAATCTGTGGTGTTACACAATTGACCGTTTTTCGAGCACTGGTGCAATCCAGTATGTCACAGCTGAGACTGAATAACTGGAGGTTAATTGAACATTGTTTGATTAAAAATCCAGTCTTAAAGATTTTTTCCCACACATACAATTCATATTTAGGTCCTTAAGATACTGTGCAATTCTGCATTTGGGTTCGTTGGTCTGGGAGGAACCTTCAAGGAAAAGTTAGCTGGTAATGCCTGCGGTTCCTGTTTTACAAAGCTGGATCTTTGGGTTAACAAGATAACTTGTTGGATTTAAGGTACCCAGGTTTAAGTGAACTTTGTTCATTTGCACTTAACCCAGACTACCTTAAATCCAAGTGAACAAAGAAAGTCCACTTAAACCTGGGTACCTTAACTTGTTGGATTTATCTGGCTAAGCAAGAAGTGCAGCTTGGTGATGCAGTCCCCTGCTCATGTCCATTTCCTGCCCTGTTGGGATACCTGTTCACCCAAAAGTGACTACAAAGGTTTTTGGGGACATCTGTCAGTTCTTTGATACATTTTCAACTTTAGAACTTTCTTCACTCAAATACTGAAAACTTACATTTATCCGTCAAATACAAGCAATTTCTTTCATTTGCAGTCAGCGAAATAAACTACAGCCTTTGACCAAATGTCATTTTCTGATTGGGTTCACTGTTGTTTTCTTCCTGCTGTTAAACATCATACGTGGCTGTTCCAGGATGAATCCAAACTGTCGCTCCGGTGCCTCTCAGTTTTATTAAAGAAACTTTATTTTTTTCCTTCCATTATTAAATTCAAACATGAAGCTATACACTCAAACAGTTCATAGAGAACAGCAAATACATTTAGTAAACAGCCTAGATCCAGGGCCTGCACAGCCGAACCACAGCTGCATTTACACCAGCTGCCAGCAGATGGAAAAGTATGGATGTTTTCCCAGCAAGAAGAGTAGGAGAAACTGTCCTGGTGTGGGGAATGTTGCAGAGAGGGTTTAGTGACCAATCTGTTGGGTGGGAGCAATCCATGGGGCCTGAACATGCTGACACTGCAGCAATCTATGCAGCTCCTTGAAGCGCTCTACTGTCTGGTCCTTGAGGTCAGGGTTGGAGATCTGTAGACGGATGCTGTCCGTCGACCAGGACAGCTCGCCTGAGAACATCTCCGTTAGGATCCGGGCCACCACCGGAACCACCTACGAGCAGGTACGGGCAAGTGTCATTTTCTGTAATCTTACTACAGGGAGAAAAAAAAAAAAAACTCACATGGAGACCTATCATGTTCTCAATTAACAAGGGAAAACCCCCCACGCAACAGTCACTGAAGCTGCAACCGCAAAAGATCACAGCTATAGTTCAAAAATAACTAGACCGGAATACTTGCTTCTGTTTTTCTTTTTTATTCATTTGGCTGTTTCGCTTTTTGGAGGACTAACTGTACCTGGACAATTATTAGCTTCTTCTCCTTGGGCTTCTTGTCTGGCCAGTCTTCTCCGAAACAGAAGTAGATTTCAAAGGGAGGCGGGGTTGGCGTTTCGCTTTTTTGGTACATGATCAACTCTGCAACACAAGAGAAGAGGCATTTGAGTAACAAATATCTAACAGAATCCCATAATTACAGGCTCCCTCCCTGTTGATGTCTGCACAATGCCTTTGCCAAAACTAGGAGAAGCAGAATAACAGGGAAGAGAGCAGATTTGTGGCTGTGGAAACTTGGGAAGCTGGTAAATTGAGGATGCACTTGGAACAAAGTTGAATGGCAGGAGCTGGTTGATTGAATGAGGGAGTCCCCCCAAACCCCCCCACCCTCCAAATTCACACAAGTTCTGGGGCAACATCATTAGACCAAAAGTGAGGTTTGACTAAGAGATTCTAAATGATTCCTGGTCTTAGAGGAATGTTTTACGAGGAGAGGTTAGCTGAGCTGAATCTGTTTAGCCTTGAGCAAAGGAGACTAAGAGGGGACATGATCCAGGTGTATAAGATTCCATTGGGTCTGGATGCTGTTCAGCAAAATGGCCATTTTTCAGATTAGTTTAAATACTAGAACTTGTGGCCATAAGTGGAAATTAGCGGGAGAACATTTTAAAACAAATTTGAGGAAGCACTTTTTTACACAGCGTGTAGAGTATGGAACAGTCTTCCTGCTAGTGTAGCGGAAGCTAAAACCCTGGGTTCCTTTAAATCAGAGCTAGATAAGATTTTAACAACTCTGAGCTATTAGTTAAGTTCTCCCCAAACTAGCTTAATGGCCGAATGGCCTCCTCTCATTTGTAAATTTCTTATGTTCTTAAAAATTTCGAATGAATAACATAAACCGCATAACTACCCCTCACCATGGAGGAACGTGTCAAGGCTGAACACCCGGATCTTCTTCTCCCTTTCCATGGGGTTGGGCATGGCTTGCTCCGGCACTCCCGGCCCTGACCAGAACACCTTGCACTGGCAAAGGCGGACGGCATAGATGTCTTGCCCGTGGATCTCCAGGATGAGGCCACGGTCCATCACGTCTAACAGATGTTCTGTATAGAAGCGCTGCTTCTCATTAGGAATCTCCGCAGCGCTGGGGAACCGAACCTGGTGCAGAGTAACTGGCCCGAATAGGTCCACCTGCTCCGGAGTGGCCTCCAGGTTTCCATAATACAGTCGACAGCCCTGGGGATTGCTCACGGTCAGCGAGCCAGCCGTCCTGCCTCGGTACTGGAACTTGATGTCCAGGTCAGTCACTGCCGGGAAGAGGCACAAAGCCACGTCAGTGGGTTTGATCTGTGAAAGAGGATGAGTTGTGCCAGTGGGTAGGTTTTTGAATTTCTTGTCTTCAGTAGGGTCTATGCTAGGAAGAATTTGGATTATCATAAGAGTGAGGATGACCACAATTTCAATAACACTTTCAATAAGAGTAGGTTACTACCAATAACTAACTGTACAAATCAATCTGGTTCGACCTCCCAACTGAAGTTGGCCGCTGCACAAGACGTCCACGGGACTGCTGGACTTACGGGGCAGCATGTGAGGGCTGCTTAGCAGGTCGTAAATGCAGGGCTGCCCCTGCGGCACCTCCGGCATGGGGCTGTCCTCAATGGGTACTGGGAGCGTAGTCACAGGTGCGTCTGTTTGTCCTTGAGCGATAACACTGCCTCCTCTGCCACTGTGCGTGAATCCACCCTGCCTCGGGTCTGCTGCTAATGGAATGTGGCATGGATACTCTGGGAGGGCCATGGCGGATGGTGCGACGGCTGCCATGGAGATGCCTCCATTGAGGTGGCCAGGGACCGGCATCATCGAGAGGTGGGCCGAGACGTAGCCATCAGTCACTGGGGACCGGATGAAGGTTACATCATTGTTAAGTGCATGCAGTGTTGAGTAGCTGGAAGCCTCAGTGATCCGATTGTCTGCAAATTAGAGGATGAATACAGTCACTGGGATTTGAGCACATGTTCGCATCCTGCTCACGCCCACATCTGACACACGTCTGACTAATCCCAACCGCTCCCTTAAGGAACATTCCACGCCCACCCACACCTCTGTTTTCTACCTGTTCTGTCTGACCTCATCTCGTATATATATATATATATATATATATATATATATAAATAAAGATAATCAAATTTAAAATTATATTAAGAAAGGTGTGTATAAATTGATTTAATTTCAGAAAATGCAGGACAAATTTCTGGCTGAACCCCAGTAAAAGCTGACAGTGTAACCAAATAGAAGAAAAGTCTTACCAATAGATAGGTCAACAATGTTTGGAAGCTGAAAATAGAAATGTAATTAAGTTAATTGAATCAGTCACAGTAATAAAATGACAAAAAAGTACATGTGGTTTCAGTTTGCTTAGTAATGAAAACTATTCCTAGTAGATGAAATATGAACTTTACCTCTTCATCTTCATCATCTTCATCACCTCCATCTGAAGCAAAAAGCAGAACATGATCAATACCGCTGCTTCGTGAAGAGTGAATCAATGCCCGTGTATGAGAGGGTGGCCAGCTGGGGGTTCGGTTCGTGGTTACCTCCTGTAATCGGTTGGTCGCACACCTCGTATATCTTGTACGGCTGTACGGGTGTCTCCTTGGTGCCGTCATACTTCAGCTTGAACTCACGGCTCTTGTTGAGGGCACACCGCAGATTGGCTTTCCATTTGGCTGGGTCAGGATCGTCCACCCCCTCCTGGTACTTCCCTGTCTCAAGAGCCCAGGCCTGCAGGTGGTTGAGAAGGTGGGGGAGAAGTATTTATTATGAAACTTAGGGGTGCAGGGGTTTGTGAGTAACCCTGGAATTTCTGCTATACTACCTGATTTGTACACCCACAAAAAGCCAACAGCTGGTCTCTGTTATGTAATCCTGTTCTTCAGCTCACTAAAGTTCAAAACCCAATAGAAGATCCCCTTGAGATCCTCAACCAGGCAGTACACTGAGTGCTACGCTGCGCAATCATGTGCATCCGCTGGCAAGCCTGAATAGGAAATTCCACCCACAAGAGGATGGAAAAGCATGAAATGAAACTCCAGGTCTTAATGTTCATTACAGTCATGGGTATTATGCAATAAGCTACGATGTTCCCTTCACATACCTTAGTCTACTCTGGCCTCCATGTGCTCGTTACATGGTGTATCTTTCATTTTCTTTAATATTTTCGCAGGTCACTTGTGAAGTTTTGTACATCTGACCGTCGCTAGTAATTGCTTAAACCCCAACCGGTATCTCAATCTCTGGCCAGCAGTGTGGAGCTTCAGGTACAGGTTCACCTTGAAGATGGTGTTTTCCTCTTCAGCTGTAGGCAGGTGGCGGGTGGCGTGGCGCCAGGGGATCTGGAAGAGCTTCTGTTCCAGCCCTAGCCACTGCAGACCTGGGTACTTTCTGCTGTTGACCTGGGCGATGAGCCACGGCTTCAGGCGGATCCTCCGTGGTTGGAGGCTCATGATGGCGGATCAGCCGGTCCTGAGTTCAGTGGAAATAGGAAGGAGAGGTGGATTTGAGGCAGGAGACCTCATGACAGCAAGTGTTCTACTTTTCACGGTTGTCTAGGAGTTAAGTACCAAAAAAAGGAGCTGCCATTTGAACACATGGCCATATTAAAATCACAACCTTCTAAGAGCCAGTTTTTAAACATAATGATAAAACTGATGAAATACAGGCAATGGAAATCCTGGAAAACACAAGTAGGTATGATAGTGTCAAGCAGTCATGTGGACGGACTGATCTTGGGGTTCGCGCCGACCACAATGCCTATGGTAAAGGCGTTGCATGTTCTTGCATGTGATTAGAACAAATATTGCAAACATTTCTGATCCTATTATAATCATGTTTTACATAAAAATTGCAAACCATTACTCAGCAAGCAACATCCATTTCTCAGCAGGCAATTTGTATGAAGTAAAATCATACTTAAGTTATGGATTACATTGCAACACGACTAATAATAATAATCACGGTCGAGGTTAAGGTTCCAGCTATTCAGGAACTAAATCACATGATTCACTATCGCAATCTCCATTAGAGGAAGGTCAGCGGTCTGGCTGATTAAATAGCTCAGTTATGCAATCATGGACAGGAGGTGCGGGTCAAGCCAGTGTTTGAGCACCAAGGAGCAGTTGGCCCGTTTTTGACTCAGATAAATCCGAGGTGATGCCACAACTACAATAGCACGGTGGCACGACTTGACGGTCACATCGTGATGCCTGATTTGTATATGAAGATGCTAATGCTACTATCTAACTTCAACTAGCACGGTTGTCAACTTTTGTCGGCTGGAGTGAGATTTTGAATTTGAGATGAGGCTGCACACTTATTTGCATGTATGTAGCGGTTTTATTATCTTGTAAATAGTCTGTAGGGTTTGCAAAGTACCCCACTGCTTTTCATGTAGCTAACTTTAGGTTTATTATGGAATGGACTAATATAGATTTCATACCAGATATCTCGTGTGAAAGAAGGAAAACATGAGTGACAAGCCAGAGGCTTGATTTGGCAATCCTGAGGTAGCATAGAGCCCAGTAAGTAAGAGAATGTACAAAATATTACAAGATTTAGAAGAACTGGTTGACCCCTAAGATGAGTATTATGAGGCATAGGCAGACTAAATTGGTTTAATAGTACAGAAAAAGTAGTACATAAAAATTGAATGAAAGTGAGAGTATCAGATGGGATTAAGACAACGTTAAAGTAGTAGTTTCCTTATCTGGGGTTAAATGAAAATATTCATCACCATGAAGTAAGAGATTTGTGAAAAACACAAACTCATCACAGAGTATAGAGGCCAAATCAGATACTGAGAAAGTCACTTCAGAGTCTCATGGAGTAAGTGAATATGAGATTCCACATTTGTACTATCTTCGTGAACTACTTCAGTCAGGGGGCTTTTACTTTCCTGACATCTGCAGAATTTATTTTGCGGTTGATTAATCTGAGTCATAGCCAGAGCCATATAATGCTACATCACGTTATCAGAAAGCCTGGTGCATGTGTTCATAGTTATCTCTATATAGATTTTTTTTGTGTTTGGTGATATATAAAAAAATCACTCAAACTGTGTGGCAGTAGGCACTGCATGCCACAGTACTGTTTCTATGGTAATTATAGCCACTGTAAACTTTATATGTGCACCAAATACAAATGGTCCCCCTTAATATGAAATAACATAATAAAATAATGCATACATGGTAATACTAAACCTACTTTGGAGCAAAGCTTGCCGTATTCGCTAATTATTACCATCCACATACAATCAATCCATCATTATAAATAGATCGTAATGGCAACATATCTAACAGAATGTTTTCAACGCTGCAATTTGCTTCAAGATGCTCAATGAGCTCAACCACATTACAATTACAAATGTGTTTATAGTTCAGGTGAGTCACCAAGCTTTTAATAATACCCAAAAATGTATTTATATCCAAAAATACTCCAAATCAGAGAGTTTCCTACCTCAAACCACTCACAATATGTCAGCTGTTTTGCCAGTACGTTAAATGCAAATCCGGTTGAATAAATAATAAGGAAAGTAACGGCGGAGATGTACATGCGCCGTTTTGGGAGGATGATCACACCTGACATGCAGTGGGTCTGAGACAAGCCGGCATGTTACTGTAGAAAAGGGAAGATAACCAGGCAAAACCACAAGAAACTAAACACCCAATTCCCAAGACAGAAATATTAAATAAGATCATGATGTGTTGCTGTGAAAGATATAGCCCATTTTGGGACTGTGTGAGGAAGTTTCTTTCCCACTCTTAAAAACGAACGTCTATACAAGTATATTAAATATGGATACGTATCTATGTAACACACACTTTTATATGTGCGTTCATTTATGCGCTCTCCAGATTCTTATATTTTATTAAAATATTCTTATAATATTACTTCTGTAAGTAGCCTAATATATGCCATACCTTCAAATAAACGGACTTGAAGGAGCAAGAATAATACATGGCTGTTTAATAAGGAGACAAATCACATCAAAACTCTCCATATGTTATCCCGATTACCGCTTTAACATCTGTACACTTCTTCGACAGAGAGCGTTTTATACGTTTAGTATACGTTCAGGGTTTCGCAGGCAGCGGCAGCAGGACGCGGCGAAAGGTCGGTGTCACGCCGCCGGGTGGTGCATAACGATAATCAAAAGAGAAGTTATTAAGCAGACATGTCTGCATTTACAGACCGAACAAAATGGAAACATGCATCACCTGAACAGACGCCTTTCCAGTGGAAACATGTGATTGTACCTACCTACCTCTGATAAGGTTTGTTTGAACTATTGGGTTGTTTTAATTGATTTTAGATTGAAAAACTGTACTCCTCCAGCTTTATAAGTCTCCTCCCCGCAGTGGTCCGGGCAAAGAAAAACACGCCAGTCCTCAGGTAAGCACGGCTGGATAAAAGTCATTTAAATAAACCGCATGCAACTAAAAATACGCTACTGGAAATTAAGGATCATCCTCAACAATCAATGCAAAATAGCGAATCAATCCCTCCCAAAGTCTCACTCAACAGAATAATAAGATGTGAAACAAGTGACGCAAAGTTGAAGACGGTTCCACCCTTCCGGGTATAATGAGTACTTCGAGACGGAAGAAGTTTGACTAGTGTTTCGGTACTCTTTGGGTGTTTTTATAACTGCTAAAACAGCTACTGTAGTGTACTCGAGAAAAAGCCTAATTCATTTACCCTAATAATGCATATGCTTTCCCCGCTTTTGTCCCACCTGTTTTCACTTTGTAAAGTGCTGAAGCACGAGCACGTAAACCGGGAATAAGGTATGTGGAAAAGGTTTTTTTTAACTAGCCGGATTGCTGTTGGATTTTTTTGACACATTTCAAACAGGTATTTTAAAAGCACACGCTTGACCCCAAGCGCGCGCCTTTGAAATAATAACATGCAGTTTTCGCGGTAACATGCAGGCGGTCCGCCTACCGACAGATGGCAGTGTGCGCCAAGCTTAAGCAAGGTAAATTGACGGTAGTTTATTTTGCACCTTTACCTAGGTTTAAATAATGTATCTACACTGAAGCTTAGGTATGAAGTGTATTTTATATTTCGAACTTGATCGCGTTGTTGCCTTGGCATTTGATCAATGTTATTACTTTTTCAAACCGATTCCCCCATGACATCTGTATTGACCCCAGTACATCAGCATCTGTCTGAACGCAAACGATTTTTCTTCTAAACAAATTTGCAGTTATTTGATTCTCAGGAGACATGTGCTAAATAAATACCCACTTTATGCATCTACGATTTTCATTAATGATTGGAGGTGTTGTGGAAAAGGTCCTAGGAAGTTTTAAAAGTGTTATTGTAAGATCCCTGCGGCAGCCACCCAGCTCATGGAGCAGGAACGACCCACATGATCAGGATCAGCTGTGAAGGGGAGCAGGCGCCTGTCCCGCCCTGCCCCGCCCCATCCCTGCTCCCAATGGAGCACCGAGCCCACAGGCGACACCAACAGCGGCAACGCCTGCTGATGGAGAATAAGCAGGTGGAGGCCTAGACAGAGGCGGGGAAGGAAAGGAATGCGAGAGCTCAGCTGGTGATTATCGCTTAACGTTACGGGTGTGTCCTGCCTGCTGTACGCATCACATCACAGCAACCTGGGCAACTTTACAATTCTCTTTAAATGGATAACAAACGATTGTTTCATGAAACTCCATCTATATATAAGCATGGGATATTCCCTGGAGTGTGTGAATGTGAAAAATTATGCAGATGCTGTTTCAGTTTTCATGCTGGAACACAAAGGAAAGGAAAATATGGTAATTCTTGAAATACAGTAACGTGTGAGTCTTAAGTTGATGTTATTGCTTCTCCTGATTAGTACTTCTGAGCTGCAGGTTAAGGACTTCTGAAATATTACTAAATTAAAGATACCTCTTGATCACTGTTGTTATTAGCAGCTGTCCTGGCTTACACTCTTTGATGCCTGTTTGTTTAGGGTGGAGGGGTCAGCTGATTAATGCTTCTGCAGTGCTACACCCTAACCCTGCAATGCACCAAACAGAGCTCTCTCAGAACTGCATTTTAAACATCAAACAGTTCCTCGCCTGTGACAGTGGACTTAAACCACTTCATAGTGATTTCATTAAGTAGCCTGTGGTCTGGCACAGCCTGTGGGCAGTGTACCTCTCTGTGGAATAAGTGCAGGTTTTAAAGATGACACCATACTGCCATAATGTTCCTTTGTTTCATTTCAGCTGAATTTTGGTCTGATTTTTTTTCCTCAGAAATTTTTCTAAAAAAGACAAATTCCAGAACCTCATGTGAAAGCTGAACAGGGTGAAAGGCTGTAGCAGGTTTCCTAGCTGAACCAGTGGAAACCACAGGGTACAACTTTCCACTCGATGGGTGGGGCAACCTATGTCTGTTTTTTTTGTTATTTCTGTTCATCATGTCGACTTTGCGCTCAACGGTGTCGCATGTCACACACATTAACGGTGACGCATGGTGAAATGAGACAAATGAAAACGCTTCTCTCTTATTAAGATCCGAGAATGAACTACGGTGCTTTCCCTCTTTGAATCAACCGTAGGCTGCAGAAATTTAAATGGTTAACAGGTAAATATGCAGAATTGTAAGGGAGTGAATGCAGCACCTCTGCCTGGTTCTCCCCCAAAGATGATCAGTGAATTATGTCTCTCTGTCTCACACATACATAAGGACCTGACACTAGGCTAACTGCATATAATTCCCTGGCTTGGGAAAAATTTACTTCAGCAAGTCCCCATGGTGCTCTCTCCTGCGCCCGCTCAGGACTTTGCCTCAGGCTAACTTCCCCGTTTAGTCTGCCTGAGACAGCAGGCCTACCTGGCACCACCAAAAAGAGGAAAAGATTCACGCTGTGAAACTCCTGTAGTGATTGGTAGGGAAATCACTAATTCTGAGCCGATCTGGCTTCACAGCAAGGGGGCCAAGGTTGAACCTGGCCCACCAAGTCACAATTACAGTAATACATAAATCAATAACATAGTTATTATCAAGTCTTATCTGCTGTATTCTAATTGTATGTGCTGTACTTTTACACAACTGGCAGCGGGGTAGCTTTGTTTACACCAGGATCACCACTAACACATGATTAAAGCTTTGTGCTTCGACATCACTATGCGATAGGTTTCAGTTCTGTTTAAAATCTTATTGGACATCGTAAATGCGGTCTGTCATTGGCCTAAACGTTCTTATGCAGTGCATGACCATAGAGCAGCGTTTTCCAACCCCGTCCTTGGGAACCCACAGACAGTCCACGTTACTGCTCCCAGGAGCTGAGAGGCAGCAAAAACATGGACTGTCTGTGGGTCCCTGAGGACCAGGTTAGGAATCACTCCTGTAGAGATGTTGGTTGTGTGAGAGCCATCGCAGTGCCTCACCATAAACCAGCCAATCAGAGCACAGCTCATTCACATATTAAGCCCACAAGAAAGAGAAAAAGGCCACTTTCTTTCTGGGGCTAAATAGTCAGGCTGTAAATGAGTCTGTAAAACCTGAGAAAGTTTTAAATACTGAAAAAATGCATTTTGTTGGCACCTTTAATAAAAACAAATCTTCAGAGTCTTATAACCAGCTTTTATTTTTTTTGCCAGATTTTGTTATATGAAGGATACGGTGGGCAAATTGTCAGTGTTGTCTGTTTCTGCCCAAGTGGTAGCCAAGATAACTGTGGTGGCAGGAGGGTCACATGATCAGTCCCCTGCTGTTAGCGCAGTTGGTCCACATCCAGCGACCAGTGATGACAATCAGGAGGAACAAGGCAGCATTTTTTTTTAAATGCAAAACATTATGGTCATTTCATGCAGAAAATTGATTTATTTACAAACATATATTCACAAATGAAAGAAGAATTTGGTCTTAGGCATCCAGAATACCATTAAACTTATTCAGCGTTAATCTGGAAAATTAAGTATACAAAAAAGGGCTGCATCCTTGCTGAATGTAATATTACTAAAGTGACACCGGAAAAGCTACTTCTGTGCAGCACTGTGGTATATATTTACATTTCACATTTTATCTACTTAGCAGACGCTTTTATCCAAAGTGACATACATTCAGGAGAGCAGGGCCAGCCAATCCTGGAGCAGATGTGGATTAAGGACCTCGTGCAGGGGCCCTATGGTGACATCACTCTGCCAACCCTGGGGTAGATGGGTTGTAATAGTTTTTTATAGAATTGGTTTACAGCCTCCAGTACAGATCACACTGACTTGGAGAAAGTGGATAACCCCTATATCTCATCCTTCATCATCAGTGATGCCGTCATCGTCGCTGTCCGTCTGCTCCGTCAAGCATGCTGCAGAGGTCACGCTGTCCCTTATGGCATTTGCTGAATGGAATCCGTTCCCAGCCCATGCTTTGTTTTCATCTTCCGTGCGGCTGACATTACCTTGCGAAAAGCCACAGCCCTCGGCGATGACGCGGCACGCATTTTTTGCTGCTTTCCCCTGTTCCCGTTGTGACCGAGCTGTTTAAGGAACCTGTTCGTCTTCAATGGTTTGAGGTGGATCTTCGGTGACCTCTTGTGCCCACGATGTGGCCCCTTCTGCACGTGAGATTGGGTCAGTCAGAGACCCATGTGGAGTCCTCGAAGCATGAATGACTGATGCACCTCTCGTGAGTGGCTGAGAGATAACGAAAACCGGTGCCATTATGCTAGGGACCTCAGATCCATCGCACTCCCTGTTACACGTCGTCATGGTGGGCATGTCTTCCTTCTTGATATAAATTCCTTGTTTTCCATATAGGATGGATCCTAATATGTCACACTCCTGCAATGCATCATCGTGACAGAAGACATCCTCGGAAAAAGTCAGAAGCCTTCTTGGGCTGATCTGTCGGCCCTGCAAAAAAGGCATTTATCCGTCAGTGCCAACACTGATTTAAAGATTTCAAAGCTGCATCGATGTTCATATCAGGCATAACTGTTGGAATTGTGAATGAAGGGGAAAATAAAATTCAAGTGATTGTGTAATTATTAAAACTGCTACCACAGTTTACTTGTATGACACTTGTTTTATCTTGCCTTTAGGATCACTGGTAAATATATATATACAGTGGGTATGGAAAGTATTCAGACTGCCTTCAATTTTTCACTCTTTGTTATATTGCAGCCATTTGATAAAATCATTTAAAATGATTTTTTTCCTCATTAATGTACACACAGCCCCCCATATTGACAGACAAAAAAAAGAATTTTTGAAATTGTTGCAGATTCATTAAACAAGAAAAACTGAAATATCACATGGTCCTA
>JABFEA020000001.1:5252289-5266603 GCA_019775915.2 Cyphomyrus plagiostoma | reverse complement strand
AAGGCAGTTCTGAAGGCAAAAGGGGGTCAAACACCGTATTAGTATGGTGTTCCTAATAATCCTTTAGGTGAGTGTAGTTAGAGATAAGATTTTAACAACTCTGAGCTATTAGTTAAGTTCTCCCCAAACGAGCCTGATAGGCTGAATGGCCTCCTCTCGTTTATAAGTTTCTTAAGTTCTTAGGGCCATAAGTCACTACAGGATCTGTGTCACCGTGGATTTAAGTCGTGCATGCACTGCTGATCTGAGTCAGAATTAAAGTATTGAACTATTCAAGTAATAAAGGACTTTAGACCATCTGCCAAACCAGCACCATTAGAGATGGCATGATATGATGTTTTCCTGGTCCGATCCTGATACCAAATTGCAAATAGCAGCAGCATGTAGAGCCCTCCAAATGATTTTTTGAATCAAACATTTTTATCCACATCTGTGATGAGCAGGGGCGGATTAAGGTGTACAGAGGCCCCTAGGCTGCAGTAGTCTGTGGGCCTCCCAACCCCGCCCCCCTAGGGGCGCCCTTGCAGGCTGGCACACGTGGGGCCCCTAGGCTTAAGCCTTATCTAGCCTGTGCGTTAATCTGCCCCTGGTGATGAGCCCTGATTTGTATCCGTATGGTGGGGGTGGTCACTTTATTTATTATCTGCTGCACTCCTCTTTTTTGTCAAATGCCTGTGTTCTTTCCTCTGAAACATTTAGCTCGCTTATGTTTCACAGTGAGCCTTTGGAAATACTATCCCAGCTTCCCATTTAATGCTGCCAAAAACGATCGCCTACCTTTTTCCATATTAATTGGTAGGCTAATTATATGGAATATTCTGGTGCTTTCGTGCTTGGCTGTGGTAAGAACTTGATGTGCTAACACCGGCTCTTGTGCTGCTGCTGGTTGGTGGTGCTCTCCGGGTTTTTAAACTTCTATTTCTCACCATCATGGACAAGTTTTTCTCCCTCCCATTGTGCTTGCTGGCTGATTCCAATTGGCTAGTTGAATCTCGAACCCAGTAACTGTACATAATTTTGCATGTATTTTGTTGGGACATCATAATGATAATAGTATAGTACATATAAAATATTTACTATACTATATATATAGGGGGTGGCATGGTGGTGCAGTGGTTAGCGCTGTTACCTCACACCTCTGGGACCTGGGTTCGAGTCTCTGCCTGGGTTACATGTGTGTGAAGTTTGCATGTTCTCCCCGTGTCATTGTGGGGTTTCCTCCGCATACTCCGGTTTCCCCCCCACAGTCCAACGACATGCTGAGGCTGACTGGAGTTCCTAAATTGCCCATAGGTGTGCATGTGTGAGTGATTGGTGTGTGAGTGTGCCCTGCGATGGGCTGGCCCCCCGTCCGGGGTTGTTCCCTGCCTCATGCCTGTTGCTTCTGGGATATGTATAAATATATTTATAATATATATAAATATAAAATCTTGGGTAAGTTCAGGACTGGTAGGTACCAAGCAAGCTCCCCCTGGCAAAAACTAACAAATTCCACACCCCCTTCTAACCAAGCAAAGGAGGTTGTTTCAGGTGATGTCACAGCACACCAGACCATGAAAGATTTGTTATAATGACAATAACTAGCAAAGCACTATGATGTTAACATTATAGCACAGAGCAATAGCATTGGTTAACTTTACCTGACAAAAAATTGGACAACAAAAAATATATAATAATGATCAGCATGAGAAGGTGGAACATGGGAGAAAACCAGAGTACCCAAAGGAAAAGAATCTGAACATAGTGAGAAACTTGCAGACTCCACACAGCCAAGAACTGCACCCACAATCCTGGCGATATGATACCATAGTAACTCCAAGTAATACACCATTCAACCTACCAGTAAATAACACATTTTATGAAGAGTTAAAATAGCTGTTGGAATAAGAAGCTAATTTATTATCTACAAGCAAAGCTCAGTCATTTGCCAAAGTTTTGTTTTTATTATTTTAAATAAAAAAGAACATTTTTGAGAGTTTTGTTTATAATGGATATATGAAAATAGCTGGTTTGTGTCAGCTTACTTTGTTAACAGCGTGTGTGCATGTAGAAAGATGTGTATCGATTTGTCTGTCTGCGTGTATGTATGGATGTATGTGTATATTATATTTATATTACATTGTGGGGACCAAATGTACCCCACAATGTGATAAAAACCTGTTATTTTTACATTGTGGGGACCATTTTCCAGGTCCCCACAAAGATCTGAGAATCCAGTCAAATATCTAAAAATGCCAAAAGACATGTATTTTGTTTGATTACTTATGGGTAAGGTAAAGGTTGTGTAGGGGTTAAGGTCGTCATGTTGGGATTAGAGTTTTCTACATAGACATTAATGGAGAGTCCCCACAAAGACAGAATTACTGACCTGTGTGTGTATGTATTTACCACATTAGGAGGACCCAAGCTTGACATACCATGGGACCAGGGGTGGTTACCATTTCAGGATGATCAGGCTTACGGAGATGAATGAGCCCTCCGTAGCTGTCTCTGCGGACAGACATTCTGCCGTACATTCATAAGAACAATCACTCATGGAAATGAGACCCGCATCTGTTTGCCTGATAAACAGAGGGCCCTTTGTTATTGGTATTAGCCAGAAACGGCAGTGCGGGGAGTGGGTGGTAGGGTGGGGAAGGTGCAGCTCAGATATGTCACCGTGTGCATTCAGCCACCTGTGTATATTTACCTTCATTTTGCTTCATTTACCATCATCAATGCTAACCGTGACGCAGTAGCGGATGTGTTTAACGGCATGAATGCCGTGATACTGTGTTTCCAGTGAGACCGCTAATAATCCCCCATGCGGTTTAATCCCAGAAGCACGTTAGACCCTGATTGAGCTAATTGCACCAGTAGGAATAACTAGGAATAAGACCAGCTACAAAGGCCTTTAGAAACCACAGGTTTCCTTTGTTTTCGTTTGATATAATAACAGTTACCATCTCTAAATAAAGTCTGGTCTAGACATTAGACACCCCAGTTTTATTGGTCACCCAGGTTACTGCAATAGGCCCCCCCTCCCTTTGTCTAAGGACACAAGCTCAGAAACCCAAATTCTTCATACTTTAACTTCATATAAATTATATGTCTGAGTTTGTGTACTTTTATATTAACAAAAAAAACAGCTTTGTTCTCAACAACATTAATAAACATTAAGCAGGTGAAACGCAGAGCCCTGTGGCATTAGCGGGAAAAAGCGTGCTGTAGAGTTCAGCTGGCATTGACATTTCCCTGCTGGAGGCTGCGGAGGATGAAGGGAGCTGAAAATAAAAGCGGCCAGCAGAGGAGGATGTCATGGGGAAGGCAACTGACACCTGATATGGGGGCAGCACGCTCCGCTGCCTTACTGCTGCAGAATAAGGGGTTTAAAATGGCACACGTTGAAGAATCACATCTTGGCTGGGCAAAGAGGTCCACACCGATGGCCGGCCCACATCGCCTGTCAGAGTAGGGAGGCGCCTCTGCTCCATCATTAACCACCAGTGGTTATGCTCCCCCCCGTCCCATGCCTGCTGTGCGGCCACTTCTGTGCCCTGTGCCTCGCACTGGCCCTGCCCAATACAGCATTCACCAGCCACTCTTTCTCCAGAGGCGAGCCAGGCCAAAATAACAAACAAAGTCCCCGAACTGCCCCCACCCAACCCCCCACTACACTTACCTACCAAAAACAAAGGAAGGTAAAATACTGCCCTATCTCCCTGACACCCAAAAACAGGTACAAACAAGGCAGACAAAATGTTCCATACCCTCTACCTGCACCGATCGAGAAACATACAAACAAGATTTACAAATATGTACAGTCATTATGTACAATACATTACATTTTGTAAAATAGAACATTAAATGAAAATGATGAAATATTCCCATAGTCACAGGCTAATCTGCCCTGCTGTAGTGCAAGATGTCTACAGTACGAATTAGTTTGTGCTGTATTTTAAACTTTATTATAGATTATCAAAGCACAATGTGAAAACATTTAGTCCAATACCGTACTGTAACATTACACGTCAGGCAGCGCTGTACAGTACAGTGTCTTTGTTGGCAGACTGCCTACCCACTCTCTAACTACAGCTTACCTACCACTTACCCGCTCTCTACCTACTGCCTACCCACACTCTACCTACAGCCTACCCACTCTCTACATACCACCTACCCACTCTCTACCTACAGCCTATCTACCACCTACTCACTGTCTACTTACCACCTACCCACTCTCCACCTACAGCGTGCCCATTCTCTACCTACCACTTACCCACTCTCCACCTACCGCCTACCCACTCTCTACCTACCGCCTACCCACTCTCTTCCTACTGCCTACCCACTCTCTACCTACCCCCTACCCACTCTCTACCTACTGCCTGCCCACATGTTTTAAAAGTTTTATTGTAATTTTTCATGCCATGAACATTAGCGTGAATATATGTGTATTGAATGGATGTTAAATGGGGGATATGTGTACCTGCTTGTATATATACTTGCTTGTCTTATGCAGGATCCATTTATACAAAATTTAGCATGAAACAGGTAATAGGAACAGAATGCCAGAAGACTGTGGAGGAAGGAAACAAAAAACTCATAAATGAGGAAAAAAACACAGACTTGGATGCAGTGGCAGCTTCCCAGGGGCAGGGCTCTTGAGACACCAGGTCAGGAAAGAAGGCAGCTACAGGCACAGCCAACTTTCTCTGCATCTTCCTCCTACAGCTGGAGATGGCGGGCAGAGCTGGGGCTACCTGTAGGGAGCCTGCAGGTAGAGTTGTGGTGAGCTGTGAGTAGCCAGCTGGCAGAGCTGCTTCGAACTGAGGGGAGTCAGAGGGCAGAGCTGTGGTGATCCGGACAGCACCCTTTCCACGCACAAGAAGAGGTGTTCGTCCAGGCGACTAAACAAGTCCTCGGCTTGTTGATGCTGGAGGATCCTGTGGTTCAGACGCTGGTCTCTTGTTCTGGGGAACATGGGAAATCCAGTCTATGGAATACAGGGAGGTCTGAAAGCCTGAACTGAGGTAAGCACCGCAAGGTTTCTTTCAGAGTACGGTCATGACATATGGATGAAGGACTCAAGGGTAGGAATTGTGGTAGAACCATGTGCTAGAGCCCCCCTAACATTTGTACTCAGCCCCCCTAAAAATTTTCCATAAACTTTACAGAAATTGGTGAATGCCCACGTCCCCTTCAAATTTCATATGAAAACGGCGGCAGACTTCAGCTCCGCCCCGTCTTTCAGCGCGGTCTTCAACTGAAGCATCACAGACTGCGGCATCACAGAGCGAGGATTAAGCCAAGGTTTGTGTTTTTCGATAAATTGTTATATCTGCATCAGTGCAGTCCTTTTTCATAGATACAGTTTACAAAAATGTCAAAAGTTTCGCTGTGTTACGTCATCACAAATATGTGTTAAACATCTATGGGGGCTGAGCCCCCCTTAAATGAAAATCCTAGAAATGCCCCTGGGTAGAACAAAAGGGTGTTTATTGACCTCAATGAACAGAGACTGGAAATAAATGAGTTTATGAGGGATCAAAATGGGAGGACTGGAACAAGGGAGGGCACAGGCAATACAAAGGTTCAACATCAGTGACTGGGCTGGGAATAACGAGACAAACAGATACTTATGTACAAACATTACTAAGGGGCTAACAACAGAGTCAACTGAAAGTGATATTCAAATGAGAGTTAGGAGCAAGTGGCAAGACAATAGGAATCCACAAGTAAGTAACAAGTGTGGCCTTTTATGTAGGACCATTTTGGGACAGGTTGAAAAAAGACTAGCTGCCCTGAATGTGGAATTTTAAAAAGTGTGCGTGAATTTCAGTTGTAGTGAGGCCACGTTTGCATCTGTGAAAAGTGTTCACTTGTTGTTTATAATGTGTTGGTTCATTTGGTAGTGCCACTGCTGCAGACTGGGGTTCCTCCTCTGCATGTGGAATTGTTTTTTCATCTGTACTTCCACTGTGTTTTGTGGTTTGCTGCTTCAGTCCCATTACCTGGTGTCTCCAAAGTGCCTTGTGTGGGGTGGAGGGTATTGAGAACAAATGGTTTAAGACAAATTTAAATGGCAAGACTTTACTTGGCCCTGCGATGGGCTGGCCCCCCGGTCCAGGGGTGTTCCCTGCCTCGTGCCCGTTGCTTCCGGGATAGGCTCCGGACCCCCCGCGACCCAGTAGGATAAACGGTTTTGGATAATGGATGGATGGATGGACTTTACTTGAGCTGACACAAATAATATACTATTATGCTCTTAATTAATCATGAATTATCTCTTACTAAATGTATTAATTAACTATGGGTTGATATTTGTGCCACTAGAAACTGAATATGAATTTTGTATATTTGAATCTGCAATTATCTGCATTACAAAACTGAATCTGAATTTCAGTAGTTTGAATCTGAATTCCAATAACTTGAAACAGCTTTTATCCTACCTGGAAAGTTTTCAGTCTGCAAATTCAATGTCAATCTATTGTGACACACATCTGGGTTCTTGAGGAAAAGTAATCAACCGCAGGTTCACAATGCAACTCATTTCCACATTTACGACAATTCTGCAGGTTGGGGTTAAACAGAGACGTGTGCCGGGGTGTAGCAAGCACAAATGCGGGATCATATACGCAGTCATCATATGTGTAATAATAATTAAGCAGTACCGGCACTGCTATATTTTAATCTTTATCGTACCACCACTTCTCACAAGTTGCCAGTACTCTGCCACTCAGAGACAAGCATCACGCCAGAGTGGCGGGGTAGCGTGCTCAGTACTGACAGTGTTGTGAGGCACTCCTGTTGTTCCAAAAACCCCCGCTGCCTTTCTCACGGTCAATACAGTAGTGATGCATTTATTTCTCCACTTCGAGAACTGCTTATACAGATCACCATATTAAACGCCAGTTCAACTGATACTTTCGGTTATTAGCACAGTACACAGAGACTGCTGTACACATGCAGCAAACCAGACTTAAATTATGATTCAGTTTTGTAATGCGGATAATTGCAGATTGAAATATACAAAATTCATATTCAGTTTCTAGTGGCACAAATATCTACCCATAATTAACCACAAACTATATTTGTTCATGAGTTGTACTTTAATAGTAACTAAGTTACTACTAAATTAGTAAGGAGCTGTATTGTGAAATGTCACCCAACGGGTGTTTTTCACAAGAGAAATTGTTCAGCCTCCAACATTCGGCATCACGGAGATCAATAGGAAACCCTGCTCTGCATGCTAGGTGACAACAGTAACAGCTGGTGCCAAGCACCGTCTCACTTTATATTTAATTCTGTAATCCAGAGCTGGGTGACCCATGGATCACGAGATGAATAATGTCCCGATGGTTGGCAAAATGTTCCAAGGGGGACCCCCCCCCTTCTCCAGTTGACAAAATATTACCCCGATCTCACCCCAGTAAAATCACTGGGTCTAGTCCAGTGTCTCTCACATCCCATTCCTCGGCAAATCCCGGGGACAGTCCCACATTTTTGCTTTCTTTCAGCTCCCAGCGCACCTGTACCAGGTATTCGGTGTTTCTAATTGGCTGAGAGATGGGAGGGAGCAAAAATGTGGACTTTCCACGGTTCCCTGAGGACTGAGTTGGGAAACACTGGTCTAATCTCTCCAACCCATTGTACACGGTCTGACTATGGCCTTGCACTTGAACATATTACATTAAACGATATTGTAAAATTATAATTGTGCAGCTCATTTTGGGCACATCTTATAAGGAATGACCGATTGGGCTCTTTTACCTTGCACCCCCTAGAAGAGAGGCCTAGAGTCACATATGTCAGGAACCCCAAATGAGAAGTGATCAGAGCTTGAGACTCTCTACCACTATTGCATGGTCACAAAATTAAGGGCCAACCGGAGGTTCGTCTAGGATATTTTCTGCTCCAACTAGGGAAGGGGGAGGATATTCAGTATTTCTTTGTCCAATGGGGACCATTGACATTGGGTGATAATATCGACATCTATCCAGTTTGCGATATATCTCCCGTAGAGTCCCTGTATATGCTCAATGGACCCTCAGGGGGTCACAGAGCCCAGGCTGAAAAGCTCTGCTGTAAAGAATATAAATTGCCTTTTGGCAATGACCTTGGATTAATAGGAAAAGCTCTAATTTCCACTGCACTAGATATTAGTTTTGGGGGGCAAAACATACATTAGCTACCTTGTAATGAGAAAGCTGACCTTCAGAAAACTTACCTGCAGTACTGTGCATGGGAACATAATTAATGTGATTGTCAAACTTTGGGGAAATAGTTAATCTATTTATCATTTCTAATTTGAAATGAGATTATAGGCAAAGAGCAAATTGTTATTGTCTCACTTTGTTATGGGGAATGGTTTATGCATTACTTCAATTTTTAAGTTTAATTCATTCAGCTCCTCCTAATTATCAAAGCAATTTAAAATCTAAAGAATAATTGTTTTTTCAACAGTTGGGGCACAAATAATTAAAAGCACTGTAACATCATGCTAACATAGAGAGCATCCCATTAGGCTCCTAGAGACCTAGATATTGGAGTGTACAGACAGGGGTGTGGAGGGAATTTAAAAACAGTGATAATAATGAGGACGGCATGTCATTGATCCCTGTGGGAAAATTCTTTTTTTTTTGTTGACCCCATCTTGCTCTTCATGGGACACATGTTGATAACCTGTTCTGCCAAAGCCAGCCTCAAACCTGTGACTTTCCATTCCCAGGGACAGAGGCTTGGCTCACTGTGCCAAACTCTGGTCCCAATACATGAGATGTACACTGCAGAAAAAACATGAAAGACAGCCAACTATATATATTTTTATTCTCCTTACTGGGTGTAAAAATTGCAACCAGAAAAAAAATTGTCTAAATGTCTTTTGACTGCAGGAAGAAATTCACACAGCAGAGAACAAGCGCAGAGCTGGGATTGGAAGCCCCAGTCCTGAAGGTGAGGAGCAAGTGCAATTGGCTGCTTTTATGCAGAGCAAGGTACAACAAGAAAGCAGGACCAGCTGGTGCCTGGAGCATCCGGCATTAGTGCTCTTGCTCAATATCACTCTGTTGACTATGAGATTTGAACTAGTAACCTTCCAATCACAGTATCTTAACTCATTGTCACACATTGCCTCCAGAATATTAGTCTTCACAAATTTGTATGCCATCCTTGCGTAGGGGCCATGCTACTCTTTTCTGTATCAATCCAGGTTTATTTTTTATTTATCTTTCTTCTTAGTGGCTTATTGACTATCGGGTCTCAGTGAGCCTGAAGCCCATTCCAGGAAGAACTAGGCATCCTCATTGACTGACCATGCTGTCCCGTGATTCATTCTGGAGTCATTCTTTTCAATGTGCAAAGCAAACCCGTGTAGTCAAAACATAATTCCCACTATAGCCCAGGCAAGCTTGTCCACTTTGATGTTGCTCTTTGTATTTATTCAATCATTCATAATTTAATACTAATGCATATTTATGTAGAATATTTACAGTGCAGAGTGTTAGTAGGAGCCAATGGTCATCAGTGGGACCTGATATCATCATTGGGTCATGGCTGAAGTCATAATAGTTCCTCCACCTCTCCATGAATTTTGTGCAAAATTCATCTGTGTGAAGATAAGCTTGATAAAAGCTTAGCTCTTTGCATACATTTCTGCTGTGCCAACTGATAATCGAATAAAAGGAATGGAAATTAGTAATGTTAAGAGGCTTGGTGGGAATGTATCCACTGGGCCCCCTTGTCCTAAAGTACTGCCTCTATACCTCTTCATTATGACTGGTTACCTTGGTTACCCCAACGGAGGCCAAGGTTTTGTACAGTTCCTCATTCAAGTCTATTTTTGTGTGGCATCACCTAGGCGCCTGTCACAGAAAAACAAACTGTGCCAGATCTGCGGAAGTATCCTGGATTGTGGACATTTAAAATGCCATTTATGATTTACGTTCTACCTGGAAGCTTCTGCAATAACCATAGCAAGTGACTATAGTTAATAGCTATAGCTACTATTTTTTGTTGTTGGATATAGTTGGGTATAGTGCCTGTCTCCGGTCATTTAATGCAGTGTTACCCTATCCAGTCCTCAGAAACCTGCAGATAGTGCAGGTTTTTGCTCCCTCCCAACTCCCAGTAGCAAAACTGTCTGGCAGGGAGCTGGGAGGGAGTAAAAATGTTGAACGTCTGTGAGTCCCCAAAAACTGGTTTAGGAAATACTGTTTTAATGCACTTATTTTTCAGTGTCCTTATGAGCTCCGTGCTTCCTAATCACAGTGAGGATCATGACGCAGATGGCTGGTGAATTTACGTGTCTGTCTGGCATATTGGTTAAATGTCAACCCACTTCCTGCTTTAAGAAAATGCCTTTTTAGAAGAAGAATGATCTTGTAGAGTGTAGGGGAAAGTCACAGCATCAAAGCACAGCAAGTTCAATGTTGTTTACAGAAACATTGTCTCTTAATGACCGGGAAGAAAGTCTCACATACCATAATACTTTGCATGGTACCTTAGATACACATGTCATATTCTGAAATTCATCGAAAATATTCAGTTCATTTGAAAAATACTACATTTCCATATCCCATTAGAATATTTTTCCTTTTATTTCCACCATTGATAAAAATTGTTTTGTTGACATATAATATCTTTATCAGAACAATACTTGATGTCATCTAAGAATCCAACTCCACAAAACCTCAAAAACCTCTTTTCAGAGCTGGACAGCACACAGAGAGTGTGGTAACGACACTGTATTAATCCAACATGAGAATAAACCCCAAACTGGACCTTCCCACCTGTATTGCCAAGTTTTCTGTGTTACAGTACCTGAGTCCATAAAGTAGAACATCTCAGCAAACAGGCAACTACCAGGACTTGGGGCTGCTGTCTTGGCAGAAGGTTCCAGAGCAAGGTGTGCTAGGAGAGTACCATTCTGGTGAATGGTGGAGCTGCGGCATAGGAACCAAGACATGGAGACTTAGAGAATGGAAACTTGGAAACAAGAAGACAGGGTGCCAGGCTACCAGAATGCTGCGGGACTGAACCATGGGGCAAAGTTCTCTGCTCAGGAAATATCAAACCCAAACCTCCTGGATTTGAACTTCATAGGGAACCTCCATCATCCTCTAAGCTTTGTAACATTGTAATAGTAGATCAGAAGACAGACACACTTGTTGACCACAATTATTTTGCCTCTGCTGCCACTGGAAACTCCTGAGCCAAACTCATGGGGTAACAAAATTTTCTTTATATTGAATAGATAATGCAAAGAGTGATGCTGGACCTTAAAATTAGTACGTTGTTATGGAAGGGAGAACAAAACAGGACAATCACACTGTTTTTCCAAAGAAACTTGCACAAATTTAGTACAAACAAACTTTTTTCCACATGTTTTATGCCTCTGGGCTAAGGTTTCAATAGTTATTTTTCTACTGCATTCAAGCGATATTTTACAGCAATTACACAGCATAGTTTGAAGACGTATGTAATATGCATCACGCATGCCTAAGGCATTGACGACACAGCGCAATGTGCACCAGAGCCAGAGTCATGGCCGGTGCTCCTCATGTTTGACAGCACAGGAGCTTCTGAAAGACCATCCGAAACTCTGTGTTGAAGGCTGTGTAGATGATGGGGTTCACGGCGCTGTTGACGTAACCCAGCCAGGTCACCACGCTGATCAGTGTTGGCCCGATGTCACAGGGCACGCAGAGAACCTTGGTCACGTGAACCACAAAGAAAGGGGTCCAGCACGCCAGAAATACGCCTGTGGAAGAAGAACGCAAGTCATATGACTCCATCTTCAGAACTAGACTTACAGGGACCAATGAACGTTTTTCATAATAATTATTATTTCATCTTCAAACCAATTATCTTGGTCGAGGTTGCAGGGGGTCTGGAGCTAATTCCACAGGGCACAAATGTTGAGTGTACCCTGGTAGGATGCCTGTCCATCATTGGGCACACACACTCTAGGGTTTACAAACACTAGGTAGCATAACTGCATGTTTTTGGATCGCAGAAGGAATCCCACATGATACAGGGAGAAGATGCAAACTCCACATACATGGGATTTGAACTCCTAATGCAGCTGGTGTGTAGTGATAGTTCTGCCACCATAGTCACAATGCATATTACTCAGGTTCTGAAATGTGGAGAAAGTTAATTGCATAAGATTGATCTTTGAAAAATTATAACTGATGTAAACAGAATAGGGAACTGGAACACTGGAATTAATGTAGCCCAGCTCTTTAAAATGCCGCTCAGAGGATCAAAGGCAGCCTAAGGATAAGGAGGGACAATGAACGGGCAGTGAGTCGCAGCACGTTTACCCTGGAAACCAGCAGAGCATGGAGATGCACACAGATTTCAAAACCCTGCGTGTGTCCTTGGTCTAGTGAGCCTCGGATGGCATGTTGCTTTGATTTCCTGAAGATTCTCTGAGACAATTCCTAGCTATGATCTCTTAAATGTAATAATATAAAGTTGTCGGTATATCTGCAAGAATGTCCTGACCTGTATTCATACTCACTGCGCTCCAGTGGCCAATCAGCTTTCAGCCTTGTGGTTGTGGGTCTACCCCCTACTCCTGTCTCTTTATATGTGCGGTTTGCATGTTTTCAGTCAGGAAACTTGACATATCTAAATTTCTCACAGCATTTGAGTCTACAATGCGATGGCCCAGCTCTCCTGCTCCATGCTTACTGGGCTGAATTATGGGCAATTATTATCTTGTGACACCCAGAATATAGATAGAATGAGCTTCAATGAGGTGATAATACAGTATGGGTCTGGTTTACATGGAAACCAGTAATTAGCATATCATTGATAGAATGTTTCCAGCATTCAGTGGCTTTAATACTCCACAGAACACCAAGGGCACTTTTCCACCACACAAAGTATGGTACTTTCGGTATGGTACTTTCGCTTTTCCATTGACTTCCGGTCGAGTACCAGTACCAAAAGCTCGAGTACCGAAAGTGCCAAACCAGCTGGGATACTTCTTTGGTACTTCGGTACTTTGGGGTGGGACTTAGGGTGCTTTTCCACTGCACAAAGTACGGTACTTTCGGTACGGTACTTTTGGTACTTTCGCTTTTCCATTGACTTCCGGTCGAGTACCAGTACCGAAAGCTCGAGTACCGAAAGTGCTTTGGGGTGGGACTTACAAACGTAATTGCTGTCGATTAGACATGCAAATAGCATGCCGCTGAAACACAAAATACACACAGCGAACAGCGACAAACTAAATAAAAAGCAGTAGAAACAAAAATATAAAAAAGTAAAACTGAAGGATGGACAAACAAGGAAAAACTTGATCGCCATATGGTCGGATGAACAGATCCAGCGGAATTTGGAGGGCACGAGTCGAAATAAAAAAGTTTTTTGCCGTTCCGGGCAATTCAGTTTCCGCTTATTTGTACACGGTATCGCTATTGTTTTCATGTCTATTTACGATGCTCTTGAGGTAACCAAGCCATATATTTTTAAAACATCACATGCCTTTTCGAGTTTTTTTTTAATAAATTAAATTAATTCGCCGGATAGAGGTATTTCTTGATGAAAACGGTATAGTATTGCTTAAAAGAGTATATTATGCGTGACGATCTACAATTCACATGTAATAATGTACCTGAGTGATTTTCATTACACATATACCTCTGCTTTAATATTAGGGGAAACCATATTTCCTGATAGACAGGAGAAACATAGGGAAACTCAGTTGCCCGTAACACCGTAACACCAAGCTGCTTGGAAGAAATGGGGCACACGTGTAACACCGGACAATGTCGCTTGAAAATAAAAAAGCATAATTAAATAATTTGTTTGCTTTCAAAAGTCTGAATTAGCCAAAGTAAGTGTACCTACGTAAACGTAAATGATGGCAGCATTCCTGCAATCTGGATATTAGGCCCAGTAAAAAAATCATTAGTTTATCATCCTTTCAATCAGAAAAAAGTGATGAGGGAAGGCGAATTTTTAAATTTATTTTATTTTTATTTCTATTTTATAGTGAATGAGTGGTCGGTAAACTTCAGCAGTGCGTGTTCGGTACTGATCGGGAAGGAAGGTAGAAGCACTGTTGCCAACTATTTTCAATGGAAAGTCGCCAAATATCGCTAGATGACGTCATGCGTATATTTACGTATTGATTACACAATTACGTCGTATTTGCGTACTGCGTGTTTTCCCTAATCCTTCCTCATGTATCCAATATAAAACTGTTATCAATTACGTGACATATTTTCTGTCAGACAACACAACAGAATTTATTAACCAGCAGTTACATCCTAACTGAGAATACATCCTAACACTTCACGGGAATATGCTGCTCCTTTCAGCCGGA
>JABFEA020000001.1:5232719-5249293 GCA_019775915.2 Cyphomyrus plagiostoma | reverse complement strand
AATCCTTGGACCCATTGTCAGACCCTACGCTGGTGCAGTGGGTCCTGGGTTCCTCCTGGTGCACGACAATGCCCGGCATCATGTGGCTAGAGTATGCAGGCAGTTCCTGGAGGATGAAGGAATGGATACTGTTGACTGGCCCCTATGCTCGCCTGACCTAAATCCAATGGAACACCTCTGGGACATTATGTTTTAGTCCATCTGACGTCACCAGGTTGCACCTGACACTGTTCAGGAGCTCAGTGATGCCCTGGTTCAGATCTGGGAGGAGATCCCCCAGGACACCACCCGTCATCCCATTAGGAGCATACCCCAACATTACCAGGCATGCCTGCAAGCACGTGGAGGCCATACAAACTACTGAGTATGATTTTGACTTTCTGCAATGAAATTTCGGCAAAAGGGACCAGCCTACCGTATCATTTTTTCACTTTGATTTTCGGGGTGTCTTTGAATTCAGCCCTCTGTAGGTTGATCATTTTCATTTCCATCAAACGATATGGCATCCTTTCATTCCTAACACATTACCCAGTCCATATCAGGACTGATATACAGCATGAATTTTTTCCCGATTGAGATCTGATGTGTTGTCAAAGCATTCCTCAAATTGAGCAGTGTATTTAAATGGTGCATTGAACATGTTTTATCTTAAAATCATTACAGTACTAGAAGGTACATTTTCATACCATAATATGTTGCCATCGCTGTCCTGGCTCAGCTGCATATTTACTCATGCATTATCCATCAATACACTGTGCTGTGTTCAGACAATGGCTTAATTATTTAAACAGAACAAAGGAAATGCAGCCGCTCCTGCAGATGCACAAATGCATCTGCAGGAAGTTTGGCTATGAAGTTTGGCTATGAACAATTCAATAGGAATGACTCAGCTATGTGACATGCAAAATGTACAGTGCAGTGCTATTTGTTTATAGTCTTGGGGTACCACTCAGACTAGCAGACTGTTATTGGTTGAGGTTGGGGGGCCCCAGGTATTATTTGTGATCTTTCACGTTGGCGATGATCTTCCTGCTCCATAATAAAGCTTCGATGAAGCTTGGCTTTTTTGTAACTCAGTGTACTTTTTGCATCAGCGACTTCTGTCATTAATTCACTTCCGTATACTGTGAGCCAGGCCATGCAGAGAAGGCTCGGCAATGTGAAGCTGGCTTTTTCAGCCATTTAGGAATATAAGTAAATAACTGCACTCAACACATTGTACAACCCAAAGAACCGCAGTATATTAGGCAAGTCCCTGACACACTAAGATCAGCTTAAGCACTCTTACAAACCGGGGGGGGGGCGGGACTTATTTGTTTTCCTCTCTCACCATTCTCCCTGATATCTACAAACTACATTTCAATTTTCTTGACCCTAAGAAAAGGAAATCCTTCCTTAAGCCTGCTCCCTTGCCCTCCCCCTCTTCATATATGCATGGAGAGTGAAGTGGATTTAGCAGGTAAAATCAATTAGGGATCATGGCCTGCACCTGATTTGCCCTGACTAACGTAATTCAAGTAAAGCGCAGCCTTTCCTAATGACGCCCCTTCTTCCCCAGATCATATTAACAAAATTGCCATCATTTGTAACATAGCTTGTGTGTGGCAGTAAAATAGGCTGATATTAATGGATTTGTTCCCCTTTTTCTAAATCCACAGCAAAATGAATGTGAATGAATCTGTGTGAATGCCGGCTTTGTCGTCTCTGCTTAGGAATGAAGTCATCCCCCCATAACTCTCTGATTTCCATCGAATTTTTGCCTACATTGTCATTTAAGCCAGGATTACGCCAAGGAGGAAACGCTGTTCTTATGTTTGGGAATCTGTGCACTGTCTGCTTGGGTTACTAGTCATGTCAACTTAGCTGCAGTGAAAACAGTGAGATGGGTGATTAAAAAAAAAGAGTGAAACGTCAAAAAAGTAGAGTCTCCTTCGACTTGCCGACTGGGGCAAAATTTGCCAAGTGGGCTGGAGGAGCACAATGAGCCGACAAGCTGTGAGGTTTCTACCTCAGGGCCATGAGATTGCAAAATTGACTAAAAATTGTGAGTCTCCTGGGTAACACCTGTGGAGTAAGTCACAGATTTTATGTTGGAGTGACGGGAAAGGAATATTTAAAGGCTGTCAAAATGTGTCTTTTAGAATAATGATGTCTTAGTGGCGTTCAGCGGTCCCAAAATGTTTCCCTTGTATCTATGCATAGTTGAGACTTGAGCTGTCAATTTGGGATGCTTCTGTATATGGTGCAGTCAGCATGGTTGCTGCATTGACCAGCCATACTGTCATGCGCATTTTTACAGCCAACAAATTTAATAGGTACTTTATTGACCTCCATGGTGAAATTCTCTTTATGCTGGCTGAGAAGGACAGCCATCCATAGCAGCACCCAGGGAGCTGGGGGTTAAGGGCCTTGCTCAAGGACCCACAGGGGAGGTGAGGCCAGGCTCGAATGAGCAACCTTCCTATTACAGGTATAGAAGGTTAGCTAACTGAACCACACACTTTTCCTATTTAGACAACCACTCCAGCAGGGATGAAAGCTCATTTATGGGCTTCGGGGAAGGATGTGTTGCAATAATTGCAGCCAAGCTCAGAAAGCGAGTCCACCACTCTTACCTGTCCACGCTGATGGCGCAGAGGTTTAGGATGGATGCTGTGCAGAGCATCACATCCATGGTCATTAGAGCATCGCAGACGTAGGTGTTCAGGGTCCATATGCCGCCCAGGAACTGAGCAACCGGCCCAAAATGAAGGCATTTGATTAAAATAGTGACAGTAACCATGTTATGCAATACAGAAATGGGTTAAAATTAACTTTGAGAATGCCTACTAAGAATGTAGATGACTGCAATACTCAGGGAGCCTCTTTCAGAGCTCAAAATAAAGGGCAAAATGTTTTTTTTTTATGTGACAGGGGATACTGAGCTGACTCTGGTAGTGGGAGACCTACCTCCGAGTACACGTAGAGCGGCAGAACAAGTACGGCCAGAAGCAGGTCAGCCACGGCCAGGCTGACGATGAAGTAGTTGGTGGCAGTCTTCAGAGAGCGCTCCATCAGTACACTTAGGCACACCAGCACGTTCCCCAAGATGATGATGAGGACCAGTGGGACTCCCAACACCAGGGCCAGGTAGTTGTACTGCACCTGGATCTGCTCCCGTGTGGCATTGAGTGTCACATTGACCATGATGGTGCTCCCTGGCATCTGTGCCGCTCCCAGTATAATCCAAACATCTGAGGACACCATGGGAACCTTAATGTGTTTTCGTCTGACTTTTCTTTCTTTCTTTCTATCGTTTGTAAAATAAGCCCCATTTGCTTGCTTAAAGTGTCGGCAATGATGTGTTTACCTCTGATCTTAGTCTTTTAGTAGTGGTCGTAAAAAACGTACGGCTTTCTAAACCACAAAAGACCTTGACAGACAGAGTATTCAATCAAATCATGTGGAAATAAGTTGAACTGAGTGCTTCAATGCTTAAGCAGAGTGAAAAATAATCCGCATACACTAATCCGCCAAGCCCAAAATGGGGAAATTGCTCTAAATTATTATACTTGAGAATGTGCTTCTATATGGCCCTCAAGATTCTAGACTGGCTAGTATCAGAGATTTATGTAGTACTTCTGTGATTTTTGTGGATGTTTTTTTTGTTTGGGTAAATAATGATAAGAACAGACGTCAGATGAGGTCTGGAGCGAGGACATGCTGTGCTCCTACCTTGAGGAGGCGAGGCCTTGGGGAGCGAGGCAGCTGTGACGTGATGGTGAAGTGTGTCTCCACTCTGGTGCAAGGTTAGCATGACAAAGGTGCCACTACAGTCGTGACTGGCATCATCACTGCCGACTTTCTGGACACCTGTGGGGGGAGATGTGTTTGGGGGGGGGGGGGGGGGTTATCAGGAGACATTTTTTTCTTATTTCAGTGAGATATATACACTTGGTTTTACAGTTGTCCAGAAAAAACATCACAAGTGGCTTGGCAGTGAATATTATGCTGAACCATGTAACCTAGACGTTCTGTAGCTCTGAAGAAGGTTCAATTTTGTCCATGCTGTGACTCAGAAGGACCATATTATTCCTGGTACCTCCCAAGTCCATTCTTTTGGCTTTAGGGAATTGGAATCACGGTTGACTAAACCAAAAGAAGCAGTGAGCAGCGAATGTAGTTATGACTCACGTCTGCACCTGCTTTAAATACAACAGTCTGTTTCAGGTAGGATTTTGTTTTTTTGTTCAATTGGACCTTTTATAGCTTGCAGAAAATGTTTTCTAAGTTATTAAATTTAAGACATCAGAAATTCGGAGAACTATGACTGTTTATATATATATTTGGGGTCCAGTGTCTTGCTCAAGGACACTTCAATATGGTCAGGAGGACCCAGGGCTGGATCCTGCAACCCTCCAGTTGCCGAACAGTAGTACTACCTCCTGCACCACCAATGACACATGAAAAAAAAAAAAAACATGTGAAATGCAGAAAGGTGTATGTGGACAGAATGACAAGAAATTGAAATATTTCATCACAGAGGCAGAGAGCTCCTGTTGGATATGCAAACCCAATAACAGCTGGTGGTTTGAATGTAATCGATTTATACTGTGGGAATCACTGAGGACTGAGGCCCAGTCTGTCCCTGCTATTTACTGCTGAATTGACTCAATGTAATACATGAATAATATATGATGTAAATGTAAATGCCAATTTAACAGGAAATGTTAGAGAGTGAGGTATATAAACTGATTGGAGAGGAATGGCAATTATCAGTCGGTCATAATGATCTTTGGAAATGTTCCAGGATGTTTTATTTTTTTTTATTGGTACCAAACACTGAAAACACTTAAAACTAAGCACAGGAAACTCTGTCTTACATCAGAGTTCAATGTGGAATGAAGAGGTAAAACTGAGATGTGGCGTTTTGGGTGTTTGTCACACTCCTGCTGGATGTGTCTTCAATCTGAGGCAGTGTTATAAATTTTGTATGATAGAATGTAGCACCAAATACTCTGTGTCACCTCTCTGTCTCTGTCATCCTGTGTCCACCCATCTGTACTGATGCACAATGAAATCTGCCCTCTGCAAGGAAGCTCTGCCTTCACAGCTTGTTTGTAAAGCTTTGAAGTCACCTTACGATTATTACTACTGGCTTCAGTTACTTGCTGCTGATTGCTGTACATCCCCCACCCACTCAGAATTTGGACCCTTTAAGGTAACAATAGTACCTCTGGTTTGAGACACTGTCAGGATGCATTATAATTACCAAGAGTTAATAACAGGATATGCTGACAGGAAGCAAGTGCAATAATGAGGCTGTCGGATCATTGCAGGAACATCTTTTTTTAAATATGCAGCAGTTTAATTATGTTCTACAAATTATGGCAGGTTTAACAGTCCCTAAAGTCTAGAAAATGTGTAAAACTTCCAGTTTCTTAATGGTAGGACAGATTATCTAAGAACATTTCACTTTTTAGGAAAGGGAACAATTTGCTGGTGACACTTGATGGCCAGAAATACAGTGGTTCCTCAGAACTCGTATTTTATCCTTCAACCGGATCGATTCCTAAAAAGTTCGAGTTCTGATTATTAAAATAATTATACATATTTATTTTTAAATGTATTTTATTATATAATAGTAATTACTGTTACTGTCTATCATTGTCTAAATGAATTTTTACTGTCTAAATATATGTATTCAACTAGTGTAAACATGCGTGATGCTATCACAGCGAATGCGAGGCTGAGACTGAAGGTTTTCCTTTTGTATCTGCCATTTCCCATGCAATCAAGTTGTCTTAGGTCGGCGTTTATGGTTTGACTTCTGAGATTCAGATCGAGTTCTAGGTAATTTTTTTTCCAAACTGCTTGGTTTGACTTTTAAGAAATTCAAGTTCCAATGAGTTTGAGAACTGAGGTACCACTGTAGTAATAATTCAGTTCCTGCAGAAGTACAAATTATGAAAAAATCATGAACAAATATAGTTGCTACTTCAGATAAAAGATACAAATAAGTAAATAAATAAGTAATAGCATAAAGCTATATTATTTGTGCCCGTTCAAGTAAAGTGTTACCACTTTAGTGAGGGGGGAGGCACAAAAAATGTAGTCATACACTTGGAATCTGCCCTCAGCTTGGGTGGTATTATGATAATATGATATTTGCTCATACTGCAGTGTTTTGAAATCTTGGCAACAAAATTAGCTGACAACCCATCCATCCCCCTCCCCACGTCAGCAAATTATCACAAAGATTTTAACATACCGGAATAGTATTGCTTTTGAAAATACTATTGAAATATGGTATCCTGATGCATGATGCCTGGTTGGAGGTAGGTATCTCCCAACCATCATTTGACCTGTGGATGATTGCTGATCCTCTGGACTTTATTACATTTACAGCTCTGTAGATGCAGCACAATTCTGCTGGATATCTGCACTGGCTATTGCTCTCTTTACATCCTCACAAAGGCTAAGAGTTTATTTTGACAGTTTGCCAGGAGCTTCTGCACAAACATCTGTACCGAAAATTCTCCAAATCATTATGTTTCTATGTGCATTAAGGCCACATTAAATAACTAACATTAGAACGGGCAGTTATGACTTTCCTCTGTGACATTCAGTCTCTCTGGAATGGAAGTTTTTTGAGCTGTCTTGTCACTGTCATTTCAGGTCTGTCAAGAATTCTCTAGAAGGCCAACTCATGGCATGTATGAAGCTCTTGAGGTCAGAACCTTGGTTATGTTTATTAGTTATGCCTTGATTTGTGGTTTCCAAAAATTTAATTTGATTTAGGGAAGTACGTGTTGTGTCCCACTTTCTATAGATCTAACCCCCTTTTATCCATAGATAGAAATTTGCAAAAGCTATATGGCTCTGCTGATGATTCTGTATCGTTATTTGCTGCACAATTTCTTTTTCTGTCCTCGTTTTGGTTGGAACGAGGCCCAGATTTCCTCGATTGAAATCACAGTTGTGTGTTCGCCAGTCCATTGTGAAATGAGCCCTATATAAGGCATATGTTCAGGCAGCGTAATGAGCCATTTCAGGGCGTTGAAAATAGCCGAGACGGTGGCGTGTGATGTGTGAACCCATCTCCCCTTGTGCGGAAAGCTGACATCCGCGGGTCTCCATACAGAATGTGATTGAGTCTGAAACGTTGGCCGGTCACGGGTGATGTAGTGACATTTCAGAAGCTGTTAGCGCGTGACCCCTAGACAGTCTTTTTATCGCCCAACGAAACTGTGTCTGTTTTTAGTTTTCCCCACTTGGTTGCCTCTGTCCCACGCGTCTGCTTGCAGGGAACTGATAATGGTATAAATGTGAATTAGAGTTAAAATTAAACAGCGGGAAGATGAATAGAGAAATGAGCATGAGCGTCACTGATATCAATGCACATAATAAATTAGTTTATGAATCGTATGGATTTGGCCAATGGCAGCAGGTTTTCTATATGAAGTGGCTTGGACTTACATCGCATGTTCAGCGCACCTTGCTTTTCACTTTACCCTCTGTACAGATGTGAAGCAATGCAAAGTGCAGAGGTCACTGATGGCTCAAGGCTTCTGCTATCATCATGAGGCTGGTGAGGTCTTGCTTCAGGTTGAACGTTCTTGACTCTTTCCCAAGTTTACTCACAAATGGGTTGGAGAATGCCTGGTCCTCTCTATATTTTGCATTTCTCTTGCATGGCAGAGATCTCAAGTGGGTGTAAGTGGTTACTCTTAATTCCCCAACCTCACCTCTAGGAGGTGATTAAAAGCTCCTGGTCGATTTTTGTGTGAATTCTCCCTTCCTGAGTAGCGCCTTTTGGATAGTTAGGCGCAGACTGACATTCCAACACTTTTACTTTAATCTTCTAACTACTTTGATGTCTTGTGTATGTCGAAATTCCAGACTCCTTTCCACTTAGCTTGAACCTGGCACCCTGGGGTAGCAGCTGCAGCCTTCCTCCCTGCACTGGACCTTTATGTTTTGTCCACTGACTTTTCCCCTACTAATCCCTTCATGGCGTGGTTGAGGAACGTCCTGCTGATACCATGCGAATGAATAATCCTAATAATAATTCTCAATTATTAATACCAACATCACTTTGCCACTATGGTCATGATTGTATCCCCCTGTCTCTTAAATATTTCTGTTGTTTATCACCCTATTAGGTCATGACTGAATCTAATTGTGACATCAGTGGGAAAATTTAGAGTGGAACAACGAGAGGTATAATTATTGCACAAATTGCTTGATTGCCTGATGAATTTACATGAGATAAGCAAGCAGTTACATAATTTTTTTGCCCTGATGTGAAGTCACTGAAAATTTCACCCATTGCCTGTCCTTCATTTGTGAGGGGGTGGCTTGTATGAATACTGCCCCACCATCTGGCAGTTTGAGAATAATATGCTATGCGAGGGAAAAAAATGTTGAAGTTAAAAGCTTTTCACCAGACATTTTAATAACAGTGGGAAGATGATGCAGCATTCGTACACTCCTATATCAATAACTCACATTTTATCACAATAGCAAAAATGGCAGCAAAGAAATAATCATTGATCATCTGTAAAGACAAAATGTCATGGCAACAAAGCTCTAAAAAAACTGATAAATGTTACTCTCACCAGATAAATGTTACTCTCACCTGATAAATGTTACTCTCACCGGATAATCGGGACTCATTATCCTTGCAACTGGGCAACACTAAAGTATAAAATAAAACCATCTCACCAGGTGTGTGACAGTCAGGGGAGGAGAAGCAGAAAATACAGGGAGGGGGATCTGATTATATCATAATCGCATGTAAAAGATTTCTGATGTGTAGGGCAAAATGAACCATTATGTTCTTTGGCCTGAGAGCTGACCCCGCAAGCTGCTGGGAAGGGGCTGAATGATATGAATGATATTCATTGTGGATGGGCTGTTACAGATTGATATAATTTACAGATGTGACATGGATGCATATTAAAGGAAAACTGTGAGGTTATCATTCAGCCAAAAGAAACTGATAGTGGGTCGGCTGCCTTGTCGACTAATAGTAAAGTGTCTCTGAGGAGATGCTGGTTGGCAGAGCGTGGGCAGGTGTGGAGTCTAATTTAAAGGAGAAAGTGTCTGAGATTACAGGTAAGAGACATACTGGGATAGAGCTACATTAGCAACCGACTGGCATCGATTCACTAGTTCAAAATGAGGTTAATGAAGGACATGATTTTGGTAGAATGGCAGCTCTAATACAGTTACAATTTCTACGCTGTGGATTTGCATTTCTTGCTGCAGCAGATGTGTTTTTTTTCCATATTGAATGGAAGTGCGTGGGACAACACCCACTCCCTCATTACGCTGATGTCTGGCATGCCCATGCGAGGGGTACCGCTGTTTCTCCACAAGGCACTCCACACCCAACTGTGGCTGATCAACAGCCTCTCCCCTGGGGATCCTGATTGGGTTTCTGCCCGAGGCGCAAGTGCTGTCTGCATGGAACGGGAGAGGTCGTGACTCCGAGTTCCCGTTCGGGCCGTGTGTGCCATGGAATACAGAAGGAGACAGGTCTGGCTTTCTGGAGACAGCCACTGCATGTGAATGACCAGCGTGTGAGGTTTGCTAATCGGTATTCCTCCCAAGACTGCAAATGAACATGCATGTTTGGCAAAGAGGGTAAATTACAGTTGTGTTACTTATTTGCATACAAATTTATGGACAGAAGCGGGGAAAAAAATCCACAGCAAGTGAACAGCGCAAAACTCCTAGCAACAGGTTGCGAGGTTCTGCTCGATTAACACAAGAGCGTGTCACATTACAAACTAATTAAAACGAAAAACTGATAAAGGGCAAACAGAGGCATAGTAAGGTGTCTGCTCTGATATGGCTGTATCATCATATATCTCAGGAGCATTTAGATGGAAATCAATAAAATAACATTCTAAATATGTGGGGGGAAATGCGATAGTCAGGCAGGGGCAGACAGTAGGGATCCATCCGTCCACCCCCCATACAGCCCCCCCCATAGAAAAAGCAGGGACTAATTCGATTTAAAAAAAAAGGCAACTGGAATGACTGTCTTCAGATCCACAAGCTTTTTAGGATCTTGTCCTCAGAAACGAGATTGCCCCATAAAATGCATTAATTTCCATGCTAAATGTACCGCCAGGACCTTGTAATGGCACAAAATGTGAACACACAAGGTTATACGACTCAGAAAGAAGAGTGCTCATTAAAGTTGAATGAGTCAAATGAATCAAGTCAAGTGTCCATTAATGTGTTTCCCTTAATTCTTAAAGTGCCTTGTGAATTTCCCTTTCACTGAAAATTCTTCTCTTCCAAAAGATAAACTAGGTACCACATTTTTACATCTACACATAACATGAATTCATATAATTGTATTTTTAACAGTAACATTTTAAAGAAATAAAACATAGAATGTACTTACAGTATCCATCAAGGCTGACTGCCCCAGGAAACGGGCTTTGAGTTCGGACAGACTCATCACTAGAGCAAGACTTCCATCCTCCTCAGTGTCCTCCTTCGCCTTTTCCAGGTATCAGTCAAAAAAGCAGCTGCTCCTTCTGTCTGCTCTCCACTGTTCCTCCCCTTGCGAAGTAGAAAACTTTCAGCCAGCCGTCGCTTTGACAACACAGCTGCGAAGAGGCAGAATGAAACTTCACCTGCTGCTCACACATATGATTTCACGCTGGTGAGACATGCGCCCCCCCCCCTCTCTGTGTCACTCTCTCTCTCAGTTCACCCCTTGCTTTTCTTCCTTTCTCTTCCTTTCCATTGAGGTTAAGTGCCATCATTTGTGAAATTATCCCTAGTAGCTGGGGCGACTGGGATTGGCTGCCAGCCACATACAAGTCTCTCCTCCTGAAGACTCTGCTGTATCTTAAAGTGGCGCTCCTCTTATTCCTGCTCCCTGAAATCATATTCACCCTCCAACCCTCATTGCTGATCTTGTTTATATATTCCTGCTCCAATCAGTCTATGCTACTGATCTTGCTTCCATACTCACCACACTATCAAACCTCACCACTGTTCTCTCTTCCTTATTCTCTCTCTGGCCCTCACTGCTGGTCTCTCTTCCAAATACCCTCTCCAACCTGCACCACTAGTCTCTCTGCTTTACTCCCTCTTTGAGCCATACTGCTGGTCTTTCCTTATTCCCTCTCCAGCCTACACCACTGGTCTCTCTTTCCTTACTCCCTCTCCGACCCATACTGCTGGTCTCTCTTCCATACCCCCTCTCCAATCCGTACTGCTGGTCTCTCTTCTGAACTCCCTCTCAAGCCCTCACCTCTGATCTTTACTCCCTCTCCATTTCTGCCAGCCCTCACCTCTGGTCCCACCTCCATACTCAGAGTGTGAGATAAATGACATGAATTTGACTACTTAGTTTTTTATAGCTATTAAATGTCATGTTTTGTTGTGCGTGGGACATCTCATTGTGATGATTCAGGTGAGGTCAAACCAGCAGCCTGTATTTAATCTGCAGGTGGCTTTGAGTGCTGGCTTCTAGATGGCAACACTTAGGCTAAATTTTCAGAAAACCATTGTGGTACTGCTCAGCGAGCTCCCGAACATAGCTTTGATGGATCTAAATGAAATAAACAAGGAGAGACATGATCAGAGTGGGTGACAGTCCTTGAGTCCACTTTGGTCCTCCTAGAGTAGAGTGGTGTTTCTCTCAGGTTCTACCAGGTCAAGAGTTACAAATTCTCATTTTGAGATTTTGGATGGTATCGTCCTTCAGAATCCTATAACTTTAGAGTGTCCTGTTCCTATTATGTGCTATATACTTTTGCTGTACCATGCTTAATTTTTTCCCTACCTTTACCAAGTTCTGCTTATTCATTTGTTACTACTGGAAATGTAGTCTGATTTGTCAAAATTTTTGAATCTCGGTTCCAGAGTGGCTGATAAGCATGGTAAGTATTCGGCGTTTATGAGCAAAACTGTTCCATTCCTAATCTGGGCCCAATTTCTTGGCCTGAATTGTAATGTCCTCATTACAAGTGTCCAAGCTGATAAAGTATTTGGATGTGATGTCCATGGTGTAATATAAAGTAGAACATCCAGAAGGGTGTGTTTGCTACAAGCTGAGCGACTGTGATTAAGCCATAACACTGAGACTGAATGTGAGCGTGAGTAAGGGGTCGTTCTCCTGATGGGAGGTCAATACTGACAAAATGGTGTTGTTAGGGAGGCATCCCTCCATCTTGCGTCCCTATCAATTGAGTCCTGTCTGTGTTATAAACGTATTACAGGATAATGAATTCATTTTGGGTTCCTTGACAGGGGTTGACAGTGAGGTGCTGAAGATCTTCTTTAGTCTCTGTTCAAACTCTCTTTATCTTCGCTGTTATTTCTGAAGTATTGAACTGTAAGAAAGTCACCAGCCCATGGCAGTGTTGGATTCATGGACTAGTCATTCATATTAACGTTACATATTTAAGCGACGGTAAATATCAGCAAAGACAAGTAACATTTCAATATCCATTCTAATGCCTTGTATGATATAGTTACTGTTGTTTCCATTTTATTTGTATTTTATTTGCTTTGTTTTGTTTTGTTTTGTTTTGTTTGTTTTTTTTTTGTTTTGAAAGTTACAGTTTTATTTAAATAACCACAACTTTGTGCAAAAAAAACCCCCATGTCCCCCTCTTGCGTTAATCAGTGGGAGCTCGGGTTAACGTTGATGTAATGCATGCCCACCCACAACAGTCTGTTTTAGTTGGTATTCAAAGCACTGTCTGTTCCAGCCATAAATCTCGGTTTCACTGTCGTCTTTGTAAAAAAAAACAAAAAACTAACTGCCGTGTAAAGTGGAACCGTACACCAAATGCATTGTTATTGATTACATGTGATTTTAGTTGTTCATTGGGAATCTTAAATTTAAAGAAATAACAAGTCTAATACTGTCTCAGTGGTACTCTCCAATTCAGTATTTTTTCCGAGGAGTAGTCGGGAGTAGCACCCATCAGCCTCTTCTGTATGGAAAAGAAACTCAAAAGATTTTTAAGCAGCCCATTTATACATTGTGGCTTTTTAATGAGGCATTTCTGGGTACCCCAAGGAACTTTAATACTACCTGCATTTGATCCTGAAAACCTAAGGTTATTTTCCTGATATTTTGAAACGGTTTCCCATGATGCACAAAAACATTTTTATTTTTTTCCACTTTTAAAATAAATGTATAAATACATTAAGTGCCACCATTTAACTATATTTAGTGCCTGTCAGAGGCAGCAGTACGGACGGTACAGGCGTCCTGGGCGATCAGGAGGTATTACACTGCTGATTTAGAGCTGTCTGCGTGCATTTTAAACGTTTTCCCAGTGGATTTTCCTGAGACGGTGCTGTCCTCCTACTTTGCATACAGACAATGGTAATGATTAGCTAAGATGGACAGCTGTGAAAAAATGTCATCCTCCTCAGCAAACAAATACAAAATGCATATATGCATAGATGCACTTCAAAAATAGGCATATATCATTTTTAAAGGCATATCTGTGTGAGTGGGAATGGGGGTGGGATTAGGATTTTTACAATAGAAATTAATGGAAGTTCCCCAGTTAGATAGGTATGCCAATGTGTGTGTGTACGTGTGTGTGCATGCGTGTGTACATGCGTGTGTGCGTATATGGGTGTGTGTATGTGTGTATGCTTGTATATGTGTGTGTATTTATGTGTATTTATGTGTGTATGCTTGTGTATGCGTGTTTGTGTGTATGATTTTGCATGTGTGTGTATGTGTGTCTGTGTGCATATGCTTGTTTGTGTGTATGCGTGTCTGTGTGTATGCTTGTGCGTGTGTGTGTATCTGTGTGTATGCGTGTGTGTGTATGCGTGTCTGTTTACGCTTGTGCATGTGTGTGTATGCTTTTTTGTGTGCGTGTGTATGTGTGTGTGTATCTGTGTGTATGCGTGTGTGTGTATGCGTGTCTGGTTACGCTTGTGCATGTGCGTGTGTCTGTATGCTTTTTTGTGTGCGTGTGTATGTGCGTGTGTATGTGTGTGTGTATCTGTGCGTATGCGTGTCTGTTTACGCTTGTGCATGTGCGTGTGTGCTTTTTTGTGTGTGTGTGTGTGCATTTCCTTAGGCATTTTCTTTGCTCATAGTTCCTGGTCACTGGCTTTGACCATCTATGGAGAGCACTCTTCGACGTTCTCCTGAAATTGCTGATGGCCAAACAGTGTGAAGCCCTTTATCCTCTCCGGCTGAGTCTCAGAGCCATGACAGCATGAAGGATTTATGACTGTGACGTTCACAGTGTCATACTTCACACGTTCTGCTATTGCTTCTCCTGCTGGATGTAGGTGACATTTTTTGTTATTTTTGTCACCAAGACTTTTGCTCTTAGCCTGGGTGGTCTTCTGATCCGTATGACATGTTCTCTGTCTTTCAGAGAAACACCCTGTGCGTCTTGTTTGACAAATGCTCTTAATCTGTCTACCCTTTCAGTAAATATATATACCATTGTGCACAATCCCCGGTTTAGTCTTAGCTAAACAACTTCATACCAAGACCTCCTCACATCGGACTGCACATTGAACACATTATCTCATCTCGGTATATGTATGGTGTTCTAATTTTGTTCTTTGACAAATCAGACTTCATTACCAATAAGGTTATCAAAAATGGACCTCATTATTAATTATATGTTAAAATATTTAGACATGACAGTGTCCACTTGATGCCATTTCTATTTGTAATTAGTGATCTTAAGATTCAGGTGGTATGATGGGGCAGTGGTCAGATCTGAATCTCCGTCATGTCTCTGTGTGTGGAATTTGCATGTTCTCCCCGTGTTTCCTCTGGGTACTTCAGTTTTCCTCTACAGCCCAAAGACATGCTGAACTGAATTGGCACTGCAAAAGTGAACAGTGTGTGTGCTTGATGCTGGTGACCCATCTTGGGTTATTCCTTACCTTGCACCCATTGCTTCTGGGATAGGCTCTGGATGCCTGTGAGCCTGCATAGGATGGACAGTAGATGGATGGAGTTTATGATGGCAGAGTGGCAGAATTAATGCACAAATACACCCCTTGGGATTATGCAAAACAGTATTAATTATATCAACCAAACATTATACATTCAGATTCTTGACTCACTGATAGGGTGACCAGTAAATTGTAAATTGTAAATTACCTTTTCAATTAAATGGACTTGAATTTCACTTGAGCACCAAGCTCTTGCTGTGTGCTGATTGATCAGTTTCCTATAATCGTGTCACTAATGCTAATATTAAACAGTTGGATGAGTCTTTCAGTCAAGGAAACAAACCAGTCAAAGCACAAGAAGAATTGAACTAATTACCCAAGCACAGGAGCCTTTCAATTTGAAAGTAGTTTGTAAAACCCAAAGTAGCTCAAAGTGTCCTCCCTGACATCGATTATCTGGTCACCCTACTCACTGAGTCATGGACATTATCCAATAAAATGTTCCCTAAAATCTAACCTTAAAATCACCCCCTTACTTTAGCAAACAGAATAGCCGGAAGAATTCTCATCACGTAACATTTCTGAAACATTTCAGTGCTCTAAAGCAGGGATGAGCAGCCTTCTCCACAAAGGGCCAGGGTGTTTGCAGGCTTTTGGGATGACCCAGGTGTGAGGACTCTTCAGCCAATCAGTCTTCTAATTAATTACGCAATTATGTAATTAAATAATGTAATTCTGTTTGCTGGGAAAACCCACAAACAGAAAGCCGCAAACAGAAACCCACACACAGAAAGTCGCAAACAGAAACCCACACACAGAAAGTCGCAAACAGAAACCCGCACACTGAGAGCCGCAAACAGAAACCCACACATAGAAACCCGCAAACAGAAACCCACACACAGAAAGCTGCAAACAGAAACCCACACACAGAGAGCCGTAAACAGAAAGCCGGCAACAGAAACCCGCACACAGAAAGCCACAAACAGAAACCCATACACAGAAACCCGCAAACAGAAACCCACACACAAAGAGCCGCAAACAGAAACCCGCACACAGAAAGCCGCAAACAGAAAGCCACACACAGAAAGCTGCACACAGAAACCCACAAACAGAAACCTGCCTACTCAGCGCCCATATCTGGATAAGACAAGTCACCCCAGACCTCGATTAGTGTAATGCAAACAGTGTTTTGTTTTCCTCAGATTTTTCATGTTATGCCTTGTGTTACTCAGGGTAATGTGAAAATCTTATTAAAAACCACAAAAAGAATTTTTGTTGATTCATGCTTTTGGGTGGCTAAGCTTTAAAAAAATGTCATGGGACAGAATAATGCATTCATCATCCAATTACACACAACATTAAGCAAAACTACTGTCCTGATGAATCTTCCTCTGTTCAATGCTCTGCCATTGAAATTTTCACTAATCATGTTTTCTTTCCTCCAGAAATAAACAGTAAAATAGTCTTTTTTCTCAGACCTTGTTTGGCGCATTTTGAGGTGAATCAAAATGAGTCAGTGTCGGTAAATATTCATTTTTTCATTCATTTTTTAAAAAATTTTCTGTATTGTTAGCATGCCCAGGGGGTTTGGGCAACCAGTTGACCTTGGACCCCCAGAGGTTTTTTTTCTCCCCGCGTGGGAGTTTTTGGTTCCTCTCCTCTGT
>JABFEA020000001.1:5191309-5202583 GCA_019775915.2 Cyphomyrus plagiostoma | reverse complement strand
CACCCTCGCTACCCCTTTTCAGTTTCAGGAACGCTTGTCCATAGTCCAGAACAGAAAGTCTGATGAAGACCTTCTGGGTCACAAACAAGGGGACGATCTAAGGCAGCTCACCGAGAAACTCAAAAAGGCGAGTTCCACCCATCCAGTCTTGCTCAGCAGTGTAGATATTGGCCTATAGATGGCATGAGCAAGCTGTGAAGGCCACAGCATTGTTGAGGTCTACAGAGGTGGGGCAGATTTTTTGGGGAGGGGTTGTGAACTGACGTAGGCCTCTGTGATTCAGGAGGATAGAAACCAGCAGAAAACGCTGGTTAAGGAAAAACTGGAAGAGCTGAGGCGAGAGCGGTCGTACGTCATGCAGTCTAAGAGAGACAGGTAACGTGACATTTCTCACCATGGCAAAATGTCCACCAAATCCAAACTTTGACCCACCTACTTAATGAAATAAGCATCTTTTTAAATGCAGGTGGCCAAAGTTTTCATTTGGTTTAGGAATTAGTCCACAAAGAAAAGAACGCAGCTTCAGCTTATGCAACGAGTCGTGGGAATGTTCCTATAACGCTGCAGAAGGGAACATTCAGCTCCTGTATGTTTTTACGGCTACTTCATGAGATGGAAGTGTGACTGGGTGTCCACATCTGTCTCCCGCAGAAACACAGCTGGATTTAAAGAACTCCTTGGGCCAGTGGTCATGAAAAGAGCAGAGCATGAGGAATCCTATCCTGTATAACAAGAACACTGCATTTAAAGAGTATTAGGACTTTTTAATGCACAATTAATTACCATAATAAATTAAACACAAAACAACATTCGTCGTGTATATTTTTTAATATTCACGTTTGGCACCGTAAATCTTTTCATACGGTTACATACTGCTGTGTTCTTTGTTTAGTTGCACCTTTTCTTGGAAACATACAAAAAGTTACAGCACCTGAACTCAGACCAGCACTGGAAAATTAGTCTGAATGTCAAGAAGATCAAAGGAAATCTAAATAACACACTATAATTCAAATACTTTTTAAAAACTGGCAGTAATTTAATAACTGATTGTAAATATAATCATGGGTTATTAATGCTACTCCAAAGAGGGTCTGTCGTCAAACATAAAGGAGGTTTGTCCCTATTTATAGTGGGTTAAAAACAAATAACCATTGGTAATCCAAGCTTTAATGTAATGTATTTACTCTTAGTATTCTAACCAAACATATAACACTTGTAATGTCACCATAATCTTCAAAGTATTTCTGTAATCCTTTTTTTTTTTTTTACCAAAACCATATCACTACAGATATTAAGAAAAACAATTTCTTTGGATAATACATAGCAAATAGCACCATATTTTATACAGTTATAATAACATTCACATTTCAAGTCAAGAATTTTTACTTAAAAACACATTATGTTATATAAGTATGGTTCTACAAAAAAGACACACAGTGCATCAAGTAGTTAAAAATATTCTGATACAGACCTCGAGTAGAATTACCCATCAGTTAATAATAATTGCTGGTTAAATTTAGCTGCTCAGACTTCACAGGCTGGTTTCTTAAAGGAGAATTCCACCAGACTTGATTTAGCATTCTTCAGAATTAATATTGTGATATAATAATTTTTTCCCTGCTATGTGGATGATTGACCTCTAGGTTTAGACAATCTCCAGGGGATTTTTTTAAGATTCCCATGAATCTTTGAACATTTTCAATGTCACAATTTTACAAACATAACTATAATGGCTTGACATTTCTGGGAAAAAGAACAGGACTGGGAGTGATCTGAAATTTTCCATTGAGTATTCCAAGTGTTCTGGTGAGCTTGCTGTGCATGCAGCAGAGGTGTTTATCACCTCTCATACCATGCATTTCTGTGGGGCCCCTGAAATTGGGGGCCCCTGTTGGTCACAAATAGTCACCACCATGGAGGGGGATGGTGACTTATTGAGTGGGACTTAAAAACACAACCCAGCCCCTGTGTGCAGGACAGTGCAGAGCCAGGTCGTGTTCAGATTAAAATTTAAAAACGAAAGACCCATTTTTAGGTGGAATTCTCCTTTAAATTAATATAGCTGCTTTACCTGTTAAGAACACTTAAAACCATAACAGACTTTGGTTCTAGCTAAAGGCTACCTGGATTTATGAAAAGGATTATGCACATTAGAACGCATACATTTATGACGTTATCAGTACATGTAAGGGAACCGTTTAGAGACAGTGCAACGGTACTGTAAAGGCTCAGATGGTTTCAGTAGTTAAAGAAAGGAGAGCTATTCTCTGTGGTTAGAGGTCACAGTGCTGACGGCTCTCGTTCTCTGCAGTAATGTAACAGCATCAACTCTGTACAGCTGCCTGTGCTGAATGCATCTACATAACATTACAGAATAAATATGGTCAAACCGAAATATTTAACAGTGTCATAAAGTACATTTTCTGTTCTATTTACATGCTTGTGAGTTAGAGGTAGGATTGGCGTGCACCTGCTGTCAAGCTACGCAGCTAGAACTACCACGAGTTATCCTGACGCAAGAGTAAGTCATTCTCCATATCGGTGAACTCGCTTCAGTCTTTCCTGAAGAACTTGGTCAGTTCCTGCTTTCCGAGAATTCCTACTTGTCTCTCTTAAGCGGCTGTAAGGATTTTGATAGCCGAGCACAGGATTTCGCAATGATGGTCTATAGCTTTGCATTCTAAACTGTTTCTGCCTTTGAAACAAGGCAAGTCCCATTTGCTGTTAGTCTGAAAACTAGCATAATACAGGCGACCCTGATCACGCGACACTTTCGGTATGTTAACTTGGGCACATGATCTCCTACACTCAAGGTGAGAATTTTGTTATTGGTAAATCAGAGAAAAACACACTGAGGCCATGCTTTTCTACACTAATACATACTATTCGGTGTCAATAAAAAGAAATTTAACAGAGCTCCATTGTATCAGAGTTTTTCTTATTTTTTGTTTTATCGAATGTCAAACATGCACATAACCTCTGAAGCTGAAAGGTCACTCGACACAGTAAGACAGCTTTGCAACATGGCCTCGGTGTTTCCCTTTCGTCAAAGGAAAAGAAAGACATAAGAATACATAACATACAATGAAACACACAGCGGTGTTAAAGGCCCCTGCTTTCGATGTTCCGACACACAAATACATTTGGTACACATTACACTTCTTGAAAGGCAGGCCAGTGATTCTGGCAGATACCTGTGGTCTCCTGTCGGGCTTAGCTGCCAGAAATGGTCCCGCGGTCACGGGTACGAGAGCGAGTGGTTTCCTGGAAGAGTCTTGCAGCCGTGTCTTGCTCGGGTTTGGTAGTCTGTCCCTCAGCGGACTTGCACTGGGATGCCAGATTGCGAATGAGGGACGCATTTCCCGCAAAATCCTCCACAGCGTCCGTAAATCCTCACCCCGTCCTGCATGAGCGAGAGGGCAGGAGTTATGAGGGAGGGGAGCAGAAAGCTGCCCGTGAAGGAACTGACTGGTGCTGAAATCCTGCACCAGGAACCAGGTGATCTGTAGAATGATCCCAGCAGGAATAAGGCTGGGTTTTTAAAGGCCACCAGAGGGCGACTCTCAGTGTTACACAGGTAGCCTAGAGGTTAATATATGGTCCTGGAATCTGAATGCTGTGAGTTTGGATCCTCTGAAGGACTCTGCATAAGCAGAAACACCGATTCAGTAAAACATCTGGACATTAAGAAAGGCACACATTTCTTGGGATAAAAGAATATGTGTTGCTGCCCTAGAAAGTCAAACATGTTGGTGTCTGATCTACAGCTCAACACACCTTATCACTCTCTGAGAAATGATTTCATGTCTCTGTGAAGCACATTCTTCATTGCGCAGTATAACGCAGCTCAGACTGTATCTGGTTACTGGGAGCGGCCAGGCTGCTCACCTCAGACCTGTGCACCTTGGCGGTGGCATAATTACCCCGGGAGGCCCACTTGGCCTCCTCCGCAATCTGCAGGCCGGTACCCATGAGGTTGATGCTGAATTGACCCTGAGATAACAAACTTCAGTTAACTCCGGACAACCAGAAACCACATTTTCACATCTCATACAGAAATATAACATTAGTACACAATAAAATGTCACATTAAAATTTTAAGATTTTCTGGGACGATATTGGATAATAAACAACTAAAATCCAGTATTATTAATCACCAAGTATTGTTGATGAAGGATTTTAGTTTTAGAAGTACATAATTTTCCAGTGATTATTTTTGTCCAGTTTAAAAAAAAATAAATCAGAAAAAAAGGTAGTTGGTGTTCTACCTGTGGACACTTGGCGGCGCTGTAGCAGTCTCCTGCGGTGCCAAAAGGCACAGAGTGGCCTAGCGGAGTCTGGGAGAATTTCAGGTCCGTGGCTGCAACAGAGCGACAGGTGTTTCTAAGGACGGACAGACCTGTGGCGAACAGCTCATAATGCAGAGAGTGCTGAGGATCGTGGACATGATCTCACCACCAGCATTTCACATCCCATAAGGACCCTGCAGTTGTATCATGAACAAGATACTTAACCTGAATTTCTCCAGTAAAATATCCACCTGCAAATCGCTATGGCTACACCCTTCACCTGTGCAACAAAACATGAGAGATTTTACTATTGCTCAGGAGACAGATTTTTTTGGAATACATGCATCCTGCATCAGTGTGCACAAAGAACACAATTTAGGAGACACTAACCTGTACTTTCATAGACACTGAAAGGTAGAATATGTGCATTTTTGATTCCTAACTCTAACCACAGTTGTTTTGCCTAAATCCCCTATTGAGCTGGAAACATATCCCAAAATAAAACAGGATGGTAAATCTTTCACTTGGAATCACTCCAGCCTGTGCTGAAAAGCATCTTGAGCTGGTTACGCTCAGCTTTGCTGGTGGCGCAGGGCCCTCAATGTCTGGGGAGGCTGTTGACGGCAGCCGCCAGGGCCGTCCGTGTGAGTGAAGTGGCAGCTGTTCCCTGGGACTGGACTCTGCCGGCCTAGATGAGAGCCCCCACCCTGATCAATAGCTCTTTCCCGATTGGGCGGGCACTGAAGATTTCCAGCACACATGCAGAATAATCTAAAGCATTCCAGGAAAGAGAGGCTGGCTATCACAATCGGCCAGGGATAAAAACAGCCCACCTTTTCTGACGATGGACACCTTTGCTCAATCTCTTTCTGAATAACGAGTGCATTCTTTGCCATTTGCACAAGTACATCTGAATGCTTCTTTACACATATCCTACTTTCCTTTGATATGTACACAGTTAAAGGTAAAGTTTGAACTCCACGCACAAGGTCGGCTATTTACCTGGTGCCTTCTGGGAGATTAACACTACAACCGCCATTTCCCATGCCAGTGATCGCCAGCAAGATATACTTTGCAGCACGCAGCCCTTTCTTTGTGCTAATGTGCCATTAGTGTTAACACAGCAAATCTAACACCCTGAACCAAAAAGCTGTAATGTTTCTGAAAGAGCAGCTGCTCTGTGGTGAAATCATAAAGCTGGAAACTTTTCAAACACAATATGCAATTTTATGGGTGATTTCCTGTTTGTCAAAGTTTTTGCTTTTTAACAACTGAATAAAGTAATGTTTTTTATACAAACTAACATTTAACTAAAAGACATACCTGGTGATTCTCCAGGTGGGCTGTGCTCAGGGGCCCAGTGAACATATGGCTATTCAATAGTGGATGGGATTTGAAGCAGCGGGCTTCTTGTCAAAGGCACAGATGCCTAATTTGCGGAACCACACACCACCCCTTGTCTCCCCCTACCAATCCAAAGGAAGATGGGCCACAGGGATGCACCAGAGGATGGACACAAGGGAACGACTCACTGATTATCCGCATGGCGCTGAGGTCCAGCCGGACCTTGTGAAAAATGGTGTAGCCGGCGGCTGGATAGTCATTGCTGCAAATGCAGTCCCTCCTTCTGCTGCCATTGAATGGACATTCAAACGGGTTCTGTAACCTAGTGACACAGAACCTTTTAGACATGTCACATGACAGGTCATGTGCCGCTTGAAGGACACAGCTTTTCATACTTGTTAGGTTACAATTAACAATACAGCGTCAATATGGCCTAAATGCCACATGTATTTATACTTTATTTAGCAGATGGGTTTTATCCAAAGCAACATACAATCGAGAAAGCAGGGTCAACCAGTCCATGGAGTGACTAAGGGTGAATGACCTGGCTCATGGGCCCCAACCCTGGGATTTGAACCAGTGACTTTCTGATCATAGGCACAGCAACCTAACCAACAGAGTCACACACTCCACAGGAAAACACATACCTGTACCCATAAACCTCGGAGAAGTTGTCCATCTGACCACTGTGCAAGGTGACGTACTCCTTGGGAACTTGGGACTGCATCTCTGCACAGTAGATCTGAAGGATGGACAGATACACAGTTGACAAAGGACCAAATCGAAGGTCAGATGGCGACAGGCAACACTTGGTTGTCTCACGGCTCCAACTTGCCTACCTGGAGAATCCTCGAGCTGACTCTGAGATAGTACTCGCCATCTTTCCGCATGCTGGCATTCTGCTGAACCTCTTTGCAGCTGGTAAGCACTTCACCTGCAATAAAGAAAACAACGTATCTTCCGGCTGCTACAAAAATGCTCTCCTCCACCAGGGGGCAGAAGCAGTAAAAGCCTTGTTACTGAAGCTGGACTGGCATTAAAGCATAACTGAGGAACCAGTAATCTGCTTCAAAAGCAGCATCATGGGATGCGTGTACATGTGAACACAAGCTGTTGGATCATGAACAAGATCCCTGTTGGGTGTTGAATTCATCACAGATACCAAAAATCCTAAAAATATCTCATCAAAAGGATCAGGCTAAACCTGGACCTTAAATAATTCCTTTTGGAAAGAAGAAAGATTTATTTCAAAGTCACATTAAATCACATGACTTCATATTATTAAGTCCAACAATTTTTCAGTGAAACTCAAGCTTTTATGGAACTTAATGATACATTTTTAAGCACAGGCCTGCAGCATAAGCTAAGAGAGATATTTTCCAGCTCGGGGAAGGGTTACTGCTTCTCTTCAAAGGAGGTGTGGGGGGGGGGGTGGCAGGACGTACATTGTCTCTCATGACAAGGGGCCTTGGGTTTGGGCATCTCCGCTGGATTGCAGCTCCGGGCCGGGAGGGCATTCTCAGTGAGGCACACTACCTGCCTGTCCCTCACGCCGGCCCCACAGGTCTGGGAGCACTGGGAGAGCAGGAGAGGGACGGATAAGAGGCCCAGACCAACAACCAAGCTGGGAAACGTGGACACACACCAACATTCGCATGCACTCACACACACACACACACACACACACACACACATGCGCATGGACATATGCACACACCTCATTCCAAGGGCCAACTTTCCACGAGGCAAAAGCGGGACACTCTGCCAATAGGCAGGGCTGTGTATCGGCAGGGTGGGGCTGAGGGCAGCTGGGGTAAACTGCATGCGAGGGGGGGTCCTCTGAAGAGTGCACCTTGGAGCAGATGACCATTCGCTGCTGGATGCCGGGGCCGCAGCTGGCTGAACACTGCCAAAGACAAACACATGTTACTGGAAGAGTGCCCTCTGGTGGCCTGGAACTTAAGGTGCGCCTGACTGACAGCTTCAAGGAACAGGAAACACAGCCAGTAGCTAAAGCAGCAAGTTCTCTTCCACAAGCAGGTCCAACGCGTAGATACCACTAAGCAAGCCACTGCTGATCCATGGGGAATGAAGAAAAGCTTCAGTTACAGTACATATCTGAAGTTATCAAACATTCCAGAATATTGCCTGTATAATGGGGTTGCAGGCTCCAAGACACCCCCCCCCCCCAGGGGAACTGGGGGCATAATGGAAGAATATGTTGTTTTTGTGTTTACTATAGCTTGAGTCAGTAGCCGTAAAAGCCCATGTGACACCCTAGGTAAAATTCACCACTGGCGCCTCCTGTCTGTGACAAAGTGAAATTGGCTTGTTAAGTCAGTGCATCCTGAGAAGATGACACTCGAAGTGGCCGCCTATCTCACCTAATGGCTTGACTGGCACAGTATAAAAAGTCAAGTGCAGGACCCACCTCAGACCAGTCTCCTGTCCTCCATGTGTACTGGCAAGCCTCCTGCTGGCAGGGCTGGTGCTGCACGGGTTTGGAACCTGGATCACAGAGGCTGTGGTGAGCAGACCTCCCAGCCTGGTCTATACACACCACCTCCCTGCTCGTCGAACCCAAGCCACAGGTGACATTGCACTGCAGGGACGAGAGACCATGAGGCATTATCGTACGGTTAAACCACCCACATGCACAGAAATTCACCCCCCCCACAGTGACACTGGAGGTCACATGGGTGCCTGATAAGATGCACCCCCACCTACTAACTTGCAACAAAATGCTGAGATGCAACACCATTATACATTTAAAAATACAGAACCAGGAACCGGCCAGAGGGGGCAGTGTTGCACCACAACTGGCCAATCCTTCATGTAGCTCTGCCACCTCCTGTCAGCAGAACTCAACACACCCCGGACTCAGACCATGCAGTCAAACTCCGAAATACAGGATTCAAAGGGAAGTGAGCAGAAAATAAATACTATCAGGTCTGTGGAAACTGTTTCCACCCAGCATATCAGGCACAAGATGAAAATCAAAGACTGACACCAGACCTCACCATCGCACACTGATGACATAAAAACCTCAAGCACCTCAGCAAACCAAAACACCGTCAAACGTTCTAATTAAATCCCCTGAACCTGACATTAACAACACACTCGCATGCATCTGTTGGAGTTTAAAGGTCCTTTTTTTTGTGGTTTGTTGAAAGGTAAAACACCTGCTAAGATGACAGCACTTGGTGGCATATTGACTGCTTGAACCATGTTAGGCTTTTTGTGCTTTGAAGGACGGATTTTTCCCTACATTGGGTCACAGTGCATTTCAGGAATTCTGTGAGCATCTACTTGGCATAGTTTTGCAGGAAAGCATGGATCTTGTTGCAGGAAAGCATGGCTATGCCCTGCAGATAGACACCTACTCTCCTGAAGATCCACTACCACTTGAAGCCAGGAGGGGGCAGAGTGAACAAAACAATCCATATGTGGGCCGGGCCACGTCTGGCCCTACTCACCTCCCGCCACTCGTGGACCACCCAGGTGTGGTGAGGGCAGCCTGAGCTGAGGCACGGCTGGGTGCTGGGGGGCCTTGTTAGAGGGTCACACAGATCTTCCCGGACACGTCCTGTGCCCCTCAGCCTGCAGTAGACCTCCCGGGCCTGAAGCCCTGCTCCACAGCTCACAGAACACTGAGAACCGAACATAAGGAAATGGGTCAGTTCTGCCTCTCAATACATGTAGGACGGAGCCTAGCTTCTGATAGGCTGAGATAGCCATACATTTTCATTGGTTGAGATGACTACACTACGGACATTGGCATTAATTGGAAAGAAATCCTTCTTTTGCCATATCACTAACTAATCTCATCTAGCTGACCAGTTGGCTCCTGTTAATGTACCAAATGCTTTGATGCATTCACATACCAGAAACTTTTTAAGAGATAAAGTTCACTTAAGATCTAGACCACGGCAAGGGGAAAAAAATATCAAGTGGTCCATCTTTTTGAACATCTTTCAATTTACCCATCATGATAAAGTAGTCACGTTTAAATCAAGAAAGGATTTAACAACAAAGGATTTCAGTGTGAAATTCATGCTCAACGTGTGAAGAGTCAGGGCAGGCTGTGAGGGAGACTACAGCTTCACGCCACACACCATACATCTGCTACTTCACAGGTGGATTTTCTCCTTCTTCCCTTATTTTTTTTGCACTACTAAGAGAAGCGGATGTTATCTGACCTTGAGCCCAAACCCACACAAAAAGAGGAGATGAATGTGCAGAAACGGCTTGCCTTTTATCTTCATGCGGCATGCATAGACTTGGCAGAATTTGTAGAATGGAGCGAACTGCAATATAAGCCAGGAAGGTCTTGAAGTTCTTTTTTTTTTAATGATCTTTCAGATCTTTCTACCGCTCATCATACCGGCCACATGTGCGTGAGGTGTGAAAGCAAGGAGCCCGATGCATGTGGCTTTATGCGAGAAGCTGTCAGCCCTGGTGTGTGGAGAAGCCGGGCAGGTGTGGCTGGATATGGAGGGAGGCTGACTGGGAAGAGGCTTGCAGAACAGTCACTGACATGTCGCTCTACCATGCTGGGGGGACAGTGACCTTAAGGAAAAGGCAAGTTTGACTGTCACTGTACTTGTCAAGTCAAATTTTACTGCCAGTTTGAAAACAGGCATACGAAGAAATAAAACAGTGTTTGCCTGAGACTTTAAATCCCTCTCCACGCTCTGTGTATGCATACACAGAGATGTGTTCTCTGGTCAAGCCGCATATTTTGCTCATGCGCACAACGTGTTCTCTATATATACAATTATAATGATCATTATTAATAACAATATTATTCTGATATTTCCTGTACACGTACCACAGCTGTGATGTTTGTGTCTGTCTCTCTGTGTTTCGCGAATTCAGAGAGCCAGCTTTGGTCAGCTGGCTGGAGTGAGACTTTCAATTCCAGTTAAGTCTGCACTCACATACACATGCATTTGCATGTATGTAATAGTTTTATTACCTTGCAAATAGTCTGTAGGGTTTGCAAATTGCCCCAGCGCTCGTCAAAAGCATCTATGCTGATATTTAAAGAGAATGCTGGTGAATTGATCATGCTCAGTGTGACCATAGCTGCGCGAACACAAATATGGAGTGCAGCAGGTATTCATCTGTGGAGGTGCACAATTACTTCAAACATGTCAGAGACATTTGTGCGAACACGTCCGGTAGTACAGTAGTGTGCGGAGAAGTATGAACCACCCTTTACACATCAGACAACACAAAACACAGGAGGTAACAGACAGACAGATAGATAGCCCACTAACTATCTAATCTATCTATCTATAACTAGCTTACAGTGGAAGAGCAGTGGTTTAAAAAGCCTGTGCAAGGTGCAGAATAAGGCAGTTATTCCATTTGTTAAGTGCTGGTGATTCACAGAGTGACCGGTGCAGATGGAATTAAACAGTTATGAAAAGTCATTCACTGGAATTCCAGACAGGGCTGCATTGTTAGCGCAATGTTGTTGTTGAGCTACGGAATCACTCCAGCAATAGCTGCAGCAGGTCCATCTGTGAGCACAGAACTGAAGGCACAGCATCAGTAGTTGCAGCATGTCCATCTGTGAGCACAGAACTGAAGGTACAGCATCAGTAGCTGCAGCAGGTCCATCTGTGAGCACAGA
>JABFEA020000001.1:5166166-5176391 GCA_019775915.2 Cyphomyrus plagiostoma | reverse complement strand
CAATAAGGGCAAAGGTGTGTCATCACGGAGGCGGTTCCAGTTTGTGCAGCCGGGTGAGAGGTCACAATGCATCTAACCGTAATGCACTGTGTCAGGATCAGAATGCGTGGCTTTTAGTTTTCCTAGAATAGATGGGTGTGACCACATGGAATCATGTGATTGGCTGTTTATTGGATCCTCACCTCGCCCCAGACTCCGTAGTTCCACTGCGGACAGGGGCCCGACGTGCAGCTCTTCGTCTCGGCTGGCTTCACTCTCTCCTCACAGCTCCATGAGGGGTGGCCCTCCAGATCCTGGCAGACCACCACCCTCCGCTGGAAGCCCCCGGCACATGTACTGGAGCACTGCAGGCCGGGCAAGAGAGCGTCACAGACAGAAAGGGGTGAAGGTGCTCCACAGGACAGGAAAAGGGAATACTCACCCCCCCCCAGGGCCCCGTCCTCCACTGGTTGTTCGCAGAGGGTACATTCCAACTGCTGTGCCCAGGGTGATTGCCTGGCTCGTAGGGGTAGTCCGTGTTGGGCAACTGGGGCTGGTTGCCGGGGCGATAGATAGACTGACAAGGGACCGTGATGCACTCCTGCTCTGCAGTTGGACGATCGTCTGGGTCACAGACCTCTGCCCCCACCTGGAGGTGGTGGGTACTGCACACCACTTGCCTGGTCGTCTGCCCAACACCACAGGTTACTGAACACTAATGGGGGGAAAAAAAACAAATATATGCGGGTTGAACTGAAAACTAAACACTGTGGATAAAGTGAAACTGAAACCCAATCCTACGAAGACTTAGGTGACGTACCGGGGACCAGTCTCCCGCCCGCCACTGGCCACATGGTTGAAAGCACGTTGAGGATTCGGGGGGACGGGGCAAATGTGCACAGTAGGCCTCATCTGCGACGCCACCATGGGTGTCCCGACAGCTGACGTAGCGTGCCCTCGTACCTCTCCCACAGGACACCGAACACTGGGATGCATGCACACACAATGTCATGACAGGGGACTTCTAAGCCCTCACTGGTGTAGATACAACATGGTTGCAGTTACTGGTCCCAGATCAGTCTGGTCATTTAATTATTATTACTAGATCAGGTGAGGAGGATGGGGAAGATGATCCCTGATCTGGTATAACAGGCCTCACCGTTGTCCAGGATCCGTATCTCCACTGGGTGGAGTGAGGGTCGTGGTCTGTAGGATGATCAGTGTCGAGTGTCGGGGGGGCACGGGGACAGGTCACCAGCTCACAGTCCTGGTACAACCAAGGAGGTCATAGATCAAAACATGCATAAACACTTTAAGTTATAGGACCTCAATCCTCCATCGGGGATATAAGACCTCCACCCTCCACTCAAGCTATAAGACTGTCACTCTCCGCTCTAGCTACAAGAGCTCCATCTTCCAGTGGGGCTAGAAGACCTCTACCCTCCACTGGGGATATAAAACCTCCATCCTCCATTGGAGTTATAAGACCTTAACCCTCCTCTGAGGCTATTAGACTTCCACCCTCCACTCAAGCTGTAAGATCTCCATCCTCCATTGGAGCTATAAGACCTCCGTCCTCGTCTGGAGAGGTAAGACAACATGCGGGAGCTGTTAGACCGCCATTGTCCTGATCAGGGTCATTGGGGTAACAATATTACAGTGGTGTTACCTTGTCAGATGGGGTCGGTTTGGAACACACGATCACCTGATTGTCCCTGGGTTTGGAGGCGGCATTGCACTCCCAGTCATCCAGTGTCTCTCCATAAGTCCCCGACACGCAGCGCACCGCCCGCATCTGGTAGCCATGGCCACAGGTCACAGTACACTGCAATGGGAGAGCGCCCCCATGAGGACATCAAGAAAGCGACAGCCAAAGAGCAGCCATATATTACAGATGTGCATAACGGCACAGGGGCTCCTAAGACGCCAACACTAACCCTGATCTCATGGATTTGTAGATAAATAATAACAGGATAATGCATGACCTCACATAGATTTGTTTAAATAACACTGAATAACAAATTTTAACTGCAAACTGCCTTAATGAATGGAAATATTTTAATCAGCATTTCACTGCAGTAACAATAACAGGCTTGAATGGATAAGTCATGTTAATGCAGTTAATAAAGCCACAAAGACGATTACCGTATTCCCTGGTATAAACTGCTCTTCAATTCTGTAAGTCCCCCACTTCATTCACAATTTATCGCAGACCCTCCTCCTCCATGAATCCTCTACCTTTATCCATCCTACTACAGACCAGAATCTTCCATAGGTTCATAGGCTGAAACCACCAGTCCCTAAACCATACTTTTCATGGGTTCTCTGGTTTATTCACCCTTTGCCAGATAATTTCCATAGATCCTCTATTGTTTCTACACTACTGCAAACCCAAAACTTCCACAGGTCTTCTGGTTGAACCCACTCTTCCCTAAACCTGGCTCATGTATTGGTTCTGTGGCTAATCCACCCCAACCCAAACCTTACTATTCCAGGTGGTGCCTAGACCCATCCATCCTACTCTGAATCCCACACAACACGACACCACGGTTGACTTACCATGCCCCAGGCCCCGACTTGCCAGGACGCACATTCAGGTAGTTGGCAGACCCCCACTGCCGGGGGCTTGGTGTCTGGGTCACAGAGCTGCTCGTTGAGCGTCTCCTCACCCTTGCGGCAGAAGACCTCTCGGTGCCTCGAGCCCTTTCCACAGGTCACCAGGCACTGAGGTGGAGGTGAGAAAACCGGGGTGAGCAAGGGAGGAGCAGCACACATGGGGATATGAGGAGGCCAAGGAGGAATGGTGGTCTCACTTCAGTCCACTCGCCGGATGCCCACTCGGGGCAGGCTGTGTCGGCACAGGTCTCGGCGCTGTGGTGGGGGAGGTTGGCACACTCACTGTCTGATAGCCGGCGGCCCAGGCTGCTCGTGCAGTATGACTCTCGGGTTCTTGTGCCGCGGCCACAAGTTTTGGAGCACTGAGACGAAAACGCGAATTTCAGAGGCAACAGCAATCAGAAACATAGCACTGAAGTATACCAAACCATAGTATACCAGATCAGTATCATGTGGTGTGCCCTACTACAGTGCATACCGCACTGAAATACAGCAAACCATAGTATACCAGAACAGTATTATGTGGTGTGCCCCGCCACAGTGCATATCGCAGTGAAGTATACCAAACCATAGTATACCAGAACAGTATTATGTGGTGTGCCCCGCCACAGTACAACTATGGTAATCAAATTGTCCTTAGGGCCCCAATAAGCGTTGGGCTGGCCCTTGCTGGAAGGATGATAGATGGATGGACAGATGGAAAGCTTGAAAGACGTGTAAATGTGGAATATATAACGGTGTCCTTGAATTTTTCTGGATGGGTTCTGCAGTTCACTGCTGGGGGTGGAATAACAGGAAGGTATTTTCGTGTGAGCTGCCCCCATCTCACCTGGGACCAAGCGCTGTAGTGCCAGCTCTGCAGCAAGCAGTCGCCGTGGCAGGGTTCCCGCGAGGGCGGCTTTGGCATCTCGCCACAGGCTACAGGCTCCGCCCACTCACTGCGCTCCATTAGCCGGCTGTATTTTATGCACTTGATGTCCAGGGTGCGGTGGCCCGGGCCGCACCTCACTGAGCACTCACTTCTGCCCGCCACGTGCCACCTACGGACAATCAACATGTTCTGACCTGACGGATGTAGCTAGATGCTGCGTTGGCTCAGTGTTCCTGGTAAACCTAACTTTTGGCCACTAGGTGGCGCTCACCTGAGTTCACAATGAGTGTTGCATGGCTCACTGATGGGGTCCGGCTGGGGTAGCTGGTGACATCGCTGGTCTGATGCCACCTGGTCGTCGCTCTTCCGTATGCACAACACTTTGCGTTTCCTCTCACCTTTGGGCCAAAACGTAAAGTGGGATGACGTTTTGCTCATTAAAGTCTACAAAGCAGTCCTGTACAAAAAAAACCTTCTAGTAATTTTAGGCTGATTACTGGGATATGTGATCTACGTTGTTGTATTCATCTGGGCAGGATGTAAATTGTAACCAGGCTGAGCTTTAAATTAAGCCCGTGTGAGCCTTGAATAAGGTCTATATAAACTTTGATTTACAAGCCCTGAAAAAACTCTATGGGAACCATGAATGGAAACTTCAATGATAAGGTGAACCTCGAATAAGACCTGTGGAACCCTTGAATGAGCTGTACATGAACCTTCAACAAAATGTGTGAAGCCCTTGAATGAGACCGGGCTCTCCCCAGAAAGTACAGCTTTAGTCTCTGGTCTGACAGGCTCACACCTAAGCAGTACCACTGAGAGCGCTCACGCACTGCAGTAACTACTGCTCTGGGCTTGACCCCCCTGCTAGGTTCCACCGTTCCAGTTCTCCTCAGTCCCAGGATGTGGCATTGAGCAAAATGGCCAGAATTAAGACAATATACCATCCATTCACAAAGGCAGGTGAGGAAACTGCCTTATGAGCCAATGGATCAGCCATGAAAGTCAATGTGGCCACCATACCCTGACAAACCCGGCTGCAATCCTGCCACGATCCAGAAGTGCTCCAGACAAACTTCTCCAGTCTCTCCTCTACGGGGATGTTGAAGGAGTATCGCACGTCTGGGTTGTACAGGTTCCCAACGCACAGCACCTAGACCCAGAACAAACACAGCTATCTGGCTGTTTGGGTTTGAGGTTCCCTGCCTGAGGTTCCAGTCCCAGAACCCCATCCTAAACCAACCTGTACCACAAGCTCCTCCTCGATCCTATCGGTGCAGTTAATGCGCTCCACTATGGCGTCCGACCCACTGTACTCGATGACGGTCCCCTTGACTGTCACTTCCCGCTTAAACATGGCCACCACAAAATTTCCGTTCAGGATAAAGTCGGACTGGCTGTCAGATAAAGCTGTTTGGGGGGGGAAAAAAAGAAAACGAAACAGATTTAAGCATAACTAAAATACAAGAGGTATGGTTTAATGTACCATTTTAACCAATCAATCATTTTTTAAAATTAAAGCAATGATATCAGCAATGTTGATAAACAGACAATTTTTAAAACTGTAATTTAAAAATCAGAAAAATATTATGTGTCATTTATGTGTCAGACACTCCCCAGTCGACCACGTTTTGTAAACAGGTCCCCGACACACATAGAAATGTATAGGGGGTGGGGCCACAGGGACATTGGCTCCGCTGAGAGCAGATTGGCCCCCAAGCGCTCCATCCCCTGTCACTCAATGAGTCAAAACATTTCATTGGCCAAGATCACCCCCTTTGCATGAATTCTGCTTACCAAGGTAGTTGTCATCCTCTGGTTTTCCCGAGTAACTGACTTGCGTTATGTCGATGTTGGTGGCCCCAGCGGGGATTCGCACAATGATATTATAGCCTAGAAAAAGCACCCAGAGCAGCACACCGAGAATTACAACAGCCACTCTATCGAAATAATCCAGAGATCATTCATCTATCAAGACAGAGGGAAAAGCATGAGATATCCAAAAAATCCAGTGTGACATATATTATATGACTCTCCAATATTCATATTTAACACCTAATAGGAAGGACAGGAGAAATGGTAGTAAAATAGGAAAGGCCACTAGGGGGCAGACAGTGTAAATGTTACAGCTCATGTTTGTCACCCGTCAGTGACCCAGAGTTCTACCCTAAGTAACAGAGAAATCAGAGACATAATCCTTTTAACAGGGTATGAATCTATTGCCACCTTCTACAAAGCTACAAGCTGCGTGATATTCACAGTGCAGTGTTTGTGTGCGGCCCCTAATATAACCTTCAAATTACAGGAGGTCAGGCTCTCAATGTGCCCCCCCCCCCCAGGGCCACTCCTACAAGCTCAAAGATCAGGTACAGGCGTTCCAGCAATCCTGGGCCAGCTGCTGTTCACAATCCAATCGATTCAAAGCTGAACACATATGCCTTCTTTTTAGATGCATAGAAATGAAATACCCCATTTTTATTTCCACTTGGAACTTTCCAAGTTTTCAATCCCATTTTGAGTCTACAGTCTTTTGGATAAAGATCAAGGTGAATGAAGTGAGATTTGAGAGAGCTCACTCTCACATCACAACATGGAGACTAATTATTGCATTTCAAGTGGAGTTAGATTTGTGAAACAATTATAAAAATAACTCGCCAAGCAGTGAGCACAGTGTGAGCCCAGAAGAACCCATATGAGTCTGAAATTTCCATGTTAATCTACGCAACTTAATGCAACTGCACACTTTAAACTATGCTTTCCCTCCAAAATCCCACAGAAAACATTTGCGGATCAGGCCTGTCCCAGTCAAGTAGCTTAACGTTAACCTATACAGCAAACTTGCTACTACAGCTACCATCAACGTGACCGATTTCTGGAACCATTTATCCTGCCTCTGATCCCTGTGCATCATCGTAATCAGAGATAATGTGGTTGTCAATTCACATCTAGCCTTACAGTAACCGTACATGTCATTTCCGTCCTTTTCAGATCCAAAAACGCAGCGGGTTGGATGAGGGGAGGATGATCTGCTCAGATCCTTAATTAGAAGACAGATTGCAGTTGACTGAGTTGCCTCTCCGTAAGTGTTGTGTGACAGGGGAGTTAGCTCAGATGGTAGCAGAGCAAGAGTCTCACAGCTAGGCTCCATTCACGGCACTGCTGTCCCAGATGAGGCTAAAGCTAACCATGAAAATAAAAGGCAAAAAACAAAGCATTCTGGGAAATTTGGAAAATATTTTCCAGTGCTTAAGCGGGGTAGTGTAGCAACAGGCTAACGTTAACCCTGTTACATGATAGAGAAAAACAAAGCACCCTGGGTGAATGTTTGTTGGTACCTCTGACTGGTTTAACATGTGATTATCGTGTGGATAGTTTGGGCCCGTGAGCATATTGAGAATGAGTTACAGAACTTCAGGCTTCCAGGGGCTGTTCTTCTAGGTTTGTACGCACCTTGTCTCTCAGCGTTAATCAAAGGCCTAAGTACGCTCTTGGCGTTCAGCACGAGCTCATTAATGCTGCGGCACGAACGCGGACGTGCCTCCCCGGCGCTCACCATACTGGGCGTCGTTGAAGGTCCCGCTCACAGCCCGGCAGGACGAGTTGTCTCCTCCGCACACTCCACATCTGTCGTGCTTGGCTTTGGAGTTCAGCACGTGGTCACAGCCTGCTTGCTGAGGAAAAATAAGACTGAGGCATAAGATCCAAATAGCAGGCTGTCAGCGGAAGGCCGTGATCAGAGCGCACATTCGGACTGGGGTTAGGGGGAAACATAAATAAAATACAATGCTGAGTGCATAACAGTATGTAATGCAAAGTACAGCAAACATAATTGCTTTCGGAGAAACTGTCTCTTCATATCAGTCTGATAGCATTAGGAACATGAGGAAAGCAAAAAATGAATAAGAAGAGATCCGTTTGGGCTGTATAACACCACTTTATACCTAGAAGAGTGGTTCTCAAACTGTGTACATGCACCACCTGTGGTACCCTTAGCGCCCCCTGTTGGTACCTGAAAATTTGTTAGTGTTATTTTTCCCATATGTGATATTTTGGCTACTTGGATTTAATTTGAATTGGTACCAAAAATCGTGAGAAGTACTGACCTTGAGTGTAAAACTAATCTGTAAAAGTAAATTCAGCTACAGTAGGTTTTACGTGGAAATGTATGACGGCTGCTGATCTCCAGTTACCCTGCACAGGCCCTGGACGCAGACGTCATTGGTGTCGGGGTCACATGGCGTGCCGTCGATGACGCGGTCCCTCAGCTGGTAGTAGGCTGTCTTCCCTGCCACCCTGCAGAAGAGCTTACATCGATCCTTCATGAGGACTGTGGAGGGAGTCAGACAGAGAGACGTCTCACGGTTAAACGCTGGAGCACTTCTGGATCATAGCAGGACTGCAGCCGGTTTTGTCAGGGTATGGTGGCCACAATGATCTTCTTGGCTGATCCACTGGCTCGACACAAAAGGTATGACCTAGTGCCATACAGTATTCTTAACTGATGTGCATTTTTGGCAGTTTTCAAAGGACTTACTACTAAATTATTAAAATACATGTAGCTTCCTGTTGGCTTGTATTCACTGTCAATTATGATGATTTAAGTCTTATCATCTTACTCATGCTTGTCCCTGCGGCCAACAGACTGAGAGCTACTATCAACAGAGATGTGCATGGAATCCTCTTTGTCGTAATAAAGCTTTACAGGGTTGGAAAATATCCTCACTTATCACACACCAGGTAGCTTATCACACCCTGGACTTGAAAATGCTCACTTTGTAAAAAAAAAATCCCTTCCTTCCAGCTCCCAGCTAATCAGAGACACCAAATACTTGGTACAGGTATGTTGGGAGGGAGCAAACGTGTGGACTGTCTGGAACAGAGAAACACTGCCATAATACATGGCACCCTGTTCAGAGCGGAGGTAAACGGCAGGTAGGCGGCTCACTTCCGCTGTACTTGGGCAGCCAGCGGACGCTGGGCAGCAGGCCATTGATGTTGAAATGGCGGCCATCAAACTGGGCACACTGTTCCTCACGGAAGTCTCTGCGGTCGCGGGGGCAAGGATCTGTGCTACAGGAACGGAACTTCATCCTGCGGCCCACGCAGAAGCGACCCCCGTTCCTGGGCCTGAAAGGACAGGATTGGAAGCAACGTCTGGAACAAGTGAAGAGCAAAAGTCCAAAGCTCATTTAGTCCATGGGACACGTTTACTGAGGGAGTTTAGGAAATTTAAGAAAAATTCTTTGTTGGATTATATAAGACTATGTGAGCAACATATGACAAGGAAGCCTGACTTCAGGTCATTGGCTCATCTCAAAAGCAATACAAAAAAAGAGTTTTGGAAATTTACATTGATGACCTGGTCCAATTTTGGGGGCCAATTCTGGAAAATTCTGAAGCATTACGGTGTAACCAATAGCAGGGTTGTTCCCATAGAAGACCAACTCAGGACATTTAGTCCAGGACTGCAGTACCGATAAACGTGCTGTGGGTGTGTGTGAGAGATGGGGGGGGTGGCTTACTCAGGGTTGTTGCAGTCTCTGACTGTGCTTTTGGTGCCCCCTCCGCAGGACCGCGAACAGGCACTGTAGGGCCCCCAGGGGCCCCACATCCCATCCAGGGGCCGCAGATCTGCCTCCTTGTTCACACAGAGCCCGTGTCGGCAGTGCTGGGGAGGGAATGAGCACAACGGCAGGACATTTAAACCAGTGCTGGCGGGGGAATGACCACAACAGCAGAGTACTTACACCAGTTCTGGGGAGGGAATGAGCACAACGGCAGAGTATTTACACCAGTGCTGGGGAGGGAATGACCACAACGGCAGAGTACAGAGGAACACACACACACATACACACACAAACACACACCCTGGCATACCTATCTAAATGGGGACTCTCCATTCATTTCTATGGGAAAAAACCTCTAATCCCAACATGATGACCTTAATCCCTAAACAGCCATAACCTTAACCAAAAGTAGCCAAACAAAATATGAGGTGTTTTTAGTTTCTTGGTTGTCATCAGATAAGTTTATAAAACTGAGTTTCACCTTGTGGGGACCAAAAAAATGACATAATAACATAACATTTTTATCACAATGTAATGTAAACATGATCCCCCCCTACACAGACACATCAGTCGTGGTTGCAGAATGGGGCTTTGAGCCCAGATTACCGATTCCCACAGGACTGTTTTTGGGGGTTACAGAGTGTGTGGTTATAGAAAAATTCTGATCAAATTTGGGTCATGACTTAATAATCACAAATGTTGGTCCTGAGGCTAAACAAGTCTACCTGAAAACGTCTGCTTTCCATTATTTCAATGTTAAAATCTTCTCCGAATAAGCAAATTAATATGCAATGTTTAAGCGGTGAAATGTGTGTGAGACCGCAGACGGCATATTACACACTCGCACACGCGTGTTTGGGATGCAAACCGAGAGCACAGACCCGCTGCTTAGCGTAGGCGCTCTGTGATTTATGGGTGTATGAGATGGAGCCCGGGCTCCAGATGCACGCTCTCTCCTCCGATGTGAACGCAGAGTAGCCGCCGCCCCCCCCCTCACGCTCCTGCACACCCCCCTGGGAGATTTTCACAATCAGCCAGCAACGTCAAAATGTTCTCCTTGGGAAATGTGGAGCCAGTAGATGGGGAGTGGAGGACTGGAGTGTGCCTGTGACCCCTGAGTAATGTTGGGGGGGGGGGGGGGGGGGGGGCAAACCCCAGGGTAACCCAAGAGGAAAACACAAAAATAAGGGGG
>JABFEA020000001.1:5145208-5160006 GCA_019775915.2 Cyphomyrus plagiostoma | reverse complement strand
TTTATGTCATTTATTTAAACTTTATTTTACCAGGTAAATTAACTGAAAACCAGTTCTCACTGCTTAACGTGATATTCGGGTGATATTCAGGAGAAATAGTTTAGGCACGTAGTTATGCACCGGAACTGCCTGGGATACAAACGCCATGTGTGTAACTAAACTCTTCAGCCATTAAGGGCAAAGGTGAGTCATCATGGAGGTAGTTCCAGTTTGTGCAGCCGGGCGAGAGGTCGCAATGCATCTAACTGTAATGCATTGCGTCTGGATCAGAATGCGTTGCTTTAAGCCAGCGCTGTAAGCAAGTCAAACGCACCCAATGACTGGACTGGGGAAACAAATTGAAATGCGAACTTAATACAGAGGACTAATGACAGCAACCAGAAACAGCTGATCACATGGGGATCCCACGAGGTTAACGAGGGGGCGTGGCACACGGAAGGAGCGGACGATCAGGGCAGGACAGGGGTAATGTTGGGATCTTTATCATTTTGGAATCCATTGTTGAAAAAATTCTCTTCTTTTTTTTTCCCTTTAATTTTTTTTTTATTTTCTAAAAAAAAAAAAAAAAAAAAAAAAAAAAACATATTTAGGTGTAACTTTGGGGAGCCGGGAACCAATTAATTGGTTTTCCATTATTTCTTATTGGAAAAATTCAATCAAAACTCGAACTGTTTAGGATTTGATCCGGAGTCCGGAACGGATTTAGTTAGAGAACCGAGGTAACACTGTATTTACAAATTTATGTTTTATTTATTCAGTAGATGCTTTTATTCAAAGAGATACTTTTTTGGCAAAGCTAGTTCAGACAGTCCCTGGAGCATTTTGGGCAGGTTATGGGTCTGAGGGGCCCCAAACTGAAACCACTCTGCCAATCCTGGGATTTTAACCAGCGACCTTCTGATTACAGGCAGTGTCATACTGCGGTTTGTTACACAGGTTTACGCATGCGTCTATCACGTGCCACAGACACCCCCCCCCGGGCTCGGCGAGGGACGCTTTACAGACTCTCCCCAAAGTCTCCATGTGCCACATGAAAGGGCCCCCGTGGGGCAGGTGAGCTGAGAGTACATCAAAGAGCTCGGGGGCCCAGACAACATTATAAACCTTAAAGACAAAGGGGGCTGTTTTCCCAGCGCCGGGGCACAGAACACAAACAGCGCGCTGATAACGTTATCTGCCCTCCGGCAAGGCTGCTCTGAGACGACTGCTACCCCATTCTGTCAGTCTGTGGCACTTCAGGAGGTAGAGAGTTAAGTGGAGTACCACCTTCCTTGGCTGGATCATTGACGCGGGTCCTTTGTGCAAAGTGCGCCTCTCATCCTTCTGCTCCATTAATGCCTGACCTTTGACCCCCAACCCTCTCAGCCACATTCTCCGAGAGGCCTAGGGTCACGGGTTCACCACAAGGTACCTCAACCGCAAAACCGTGAATTTAACCACACACACACACCTCGTCTCACCCGAAGAACATCTCCTTGAAATCACACTTCTCTTTGCCCTTGGGCTCAAAGACAGTCAGGATTCTACACTGCTCCCCTGAAACCCAAAGCCTTAAACTCCAAATCACCCCTATTGCCCCCTGGCCCAGGGTATGGAGTTATAATAAATGTTTAAAATTGTCTCTGGACCATAGTAGACAAATAATGTGGTAACCAAGGCCAAGAATGTGAATGGGATGTTGAAAAAGGGACCATGCATCTTCACTGAGAATACGATGAACAAATACATTTCCATAATTCATTTTTTTCCTTTACGCTGTTGAGGCAATGAGCGAGTTCTGGCCCGTCTCTGTTCTGTGTCGGACTTTCGGGCTGCGTATTGAAGGTTGTGGGGGGGGAGACCGGAGCATGTTTACAGGAGATCAGTGTCTTTATTCATACCCCCTACCTCGACACCTACAAGCCGGCAGCCGGCTTCCCACACAAAGTCACAGAGGGAGCAAATAATACCTATTATTTGGTAATCAACGAGTCATTCATCTGCCGAGAAAAACAAAAGCTATTTGAGTCTGTGGTGGTGTAAGTTTGTTTCCCATCCCCGGCTCTCTGGTCATGTGGTCTCCTCCCACGGTCCAAAACTCACATGAATTTGTCTACAAATTTCCGATAATGTACAACTTTCAAAAATCAAAGTTTATTAATCAAATGCACAACGGTACAGCTTAGAGCAGAAGATGCAGACGATGAAATGAGTATCCCTGAGAGCTCCCTATAGTAAAGACAGCAAAATAAAAGAACTTTTAAAATAAGATACAACATAAAAAGATAGAAGTGTGTCCATACTAGTAACCTAATCAGTTGCTGAGTAGCCTTACTGCCTGAGAGCGAATGTGTGTAAGTATGGACCCTGTGATGTACTGGTCCAATGCTCAGGGTTCGAGGTACTTGACAGTGCCTGAGACAGGCTAAGGGATCATTGCGTCCCTGTACTAGATAAACCAACGACAAAACACTTCATTGTATCTTCCTGCATCTAAGACAATAACACCAAATAAGAATAAGATCCAGCGAGGCGTTCCTACCATTCCGTGGCCACAGTCAGAGCCGTCGGCCAGGGGCATGTGCTGGGTGCGGCAGCCTTTGTGGTTACCCTCTGTGCTGGTGCACCACAGCCGTTTGCACTGTCTCTGTGGGGTGGGGGGGGGGCATACACACACAGCTTGAAGTAGAACAGCAACCCTTATCTAAAACTAAAACATTGTTAGATGTCTGATTCTGAGCCAGGCTTCCATCGGATCCAGAGTTGGTGGCCCAGCACTTGACTTACAGCACCTGGCAGAAGAAAAGCCTTCGGGAGTCTCCCTAATACTAGACTAACAACATGATCCGCCAATCAGCTTGTTCTGTCCAATGAACCTGAACATCTGTTCAGGACCCATGTTCCAATCAGGTGATCATAAATCTACGTGACTGGGAATGAACCAGGCAAAGGCGAACAGGGTGAAATAAAGAGGGAACCCAGATGAAAGAAACCCCTCCATTCCAGACCTTTCTAGAACCAGTTTCCTTAGCCGCCCACGATGGCAGCAGTGACCTGACGCCGTTGCTCACCATGTATGGGCAGACCTGGGATCCTGGGCCAAACATGAGCTCGCACTGCTTGTTGGCGCTGTATAGCTGGCCTGGGAGCTGAGGTGGCAAGCGGTAGGATCTGGAAAGTTCTGGCTCATCCAGAAGGCACTCTCCATACCCGGTGCTGAATGGCAAAACAAAACAGGGTATAAATGCATCTTTTTTAGTTACCTCAACATTCTTTCAAGGCCAAAGAGCAGAAAAATGAACAAAAAACTTTTTCAACAGAAACCTTCATGTCTTCTAAGAGCATGACAGATGAACTCAAGTCAAGAGACACAGCAGAGTATCATCCTCTTATAGCAGATAAGACTCATAACTGTGTCCCGCATGATTATGATCCATCAGGTTCAGCTGGGTAGCATAGATAAGATGTTTTAATGTTAACTGTGACAACGCATCATGCATGATAAGAGTGTTTTTCCTGCATGAGGGAGTTGGACACTTTTGGCTCCTTCGACATGTAGGACCTGTCATATCCCTGCTGTCTCCTCCCTGTCATGGCCCTAACAAGCCATGCCTGTCCCTCGTTGTGCCTATCGTTCCTAACCCATGAATGGATATCACTCCCATCTGATTCTCATTAGTTCCCTTGCTAGTCCCATATTTATGTGCTTCCCAGGACCGCGTTCCCCAGTCCGATCATTGACGCTAAACCTTCCTGTTGCCTGTGCCTTCTTTGGTCCACTCCTACCATTTTTGATCCCTTGCAATCCTATTTATTTCCATTCCCTGTTCAACAAACCTTTGTTTTGCTACCATGCCTGACCTCAATTCCATCGTCATGACAGCATCTTCTTCTACATGGGTCCCATTTGCTCATCCTTTGAGCTCAGCCTTGACATCTAATAATAAACTGATATTCAGACAAACTAGGACAAAATGGCTACCACTGCCAGCGTGGGTGGTCCGCATTTTTTCCCTAACCGTGAGCCTGAATGGTTGGAGTTCAGGATCTCTGCAGGCATGAAATAAGAGTGAAAAGATGCGGGGGGGGGAGGGGAGCGTCAGACTGCGGTTGGAGCAGGAAGAAAGCAGCCAGCGAACAGGAGCCACGTAAAAAGGCAGGATTTGGGGCCTGAATCAATCTGCCAAAAAAAGCCGGCGTTTAATTATATCAATCAGTCTGCACTGTCAGACCTTTTTGTCCGTGGAGATCACGCTCACCACACCCATCCTCAAAGCCCAAGGCTCCAACAAAGGCGGGGGGTGGGGGGGATCTTCGGGCGGGACGTTTTTCTTATCAGGACAAACCCCAGGTCTGTGACTTTCTAAGAATGGCGTCAGAGGCCAAGAAGCAAGCCCCCCCCCTAACACTACGTTAGGGGCTTTTGGAGTAGCTTTCCCATTTGGTGTGCAGAACAACGGGAAACAAAAAAACAGATAAATCAGGGCTTGATAAATGCTTAACCATCTTGTTGGTGCTGTATTCACAATTTGTCCATTTATGAAGACAAAACACCTGATTTCCAGCCTAGAGGCTGATAGCTGCAGCCAGGAATGACGACGACTTGACTTTGGTTACAACAGCAACTTCATTTCAGTCAAAACCATAAGGGTTCCTTTGTTTCAAAGACTTTCAGCAAAATATTTCCATTGGGGGGTCGGTTTTAAAAGATAAAACCTGGGGAACAGCCACTTGCACGGGACATCTTTCACCGTTTTGTCAACCATTAATTAAAAGGGACCAACTTCAACTCTCTGTTATTAAAAACATGAGTATGATCAGGCCCAAAAAGCAGCCATTTGATATTTTAGGTTCTGTCACTAAAAATGATCTGAGACGCTCTGGACTTGGATGTGCATCAAAACAAGCAGGCAAAATTTCTTCGGACGCCTCTTTGTTTTTTTTTTTTTTAAGGGCTCTGTATGAAAGCAATTTTGATAATTTCAATTTCAAGCGAATCTGTAATGGGTACCATACGCACCCTGAACCCTGACCAACTGCATGTCAGCCGGCCTTTCCCTCTGGACCGTCTGCTTTCCCCATTAAGGAAAAGCCACTGCCAGTTAATGCTTATTGTGTTGCTCAGCAGTAATATAAAACTGAACCGCAGGTAATAAAAGTGGAGTAGCAATGTTAAAACATAAAAATAGATGATTCACTAAAAATACTTGGGGATACTTGGCTCATAATACAACAGAAGAAACATTTAAAAAAAAAAAACCCAGAAAAACAAGTTTGCATTTTCACTTGTGTTTTCTTCGTTCTGTTTGGCACCCCAGGGCCACCGTAACTAACCAGTAGTGGTTCTATGAAATCAAAACAGCAACAATCAAAGATGCACACTCCAGTTTGTCTCCCTGTAAGGCCAAGTTATTTATGGGAAACTTTGTTAAAGTTGGCTAGAAATTCTCTTCTGGAGACCAGTGAATACACTGATGTACTTAACCAAGTAACCTCCGCCAGGAGAGGAACTGACTTGGTCAATATACATCTTTGTCAAATAATCAGGCTCCACAAAGCCGTAGGTTGCACGCCCAGTGCCACAGGGACCCTGCAAAAGGCCGCGTACCTTTGGTTTCTGGCATTTATTCCAGTCTCATTGTTAAACAAGTCAGTATTTTTACCCGAAATACAGTGTGAAAAGTTGTCCTATCGCGACTGACATTTTCGCTTCCCCCTCTCACAGCTGTGAATCAAATACCCCCCAAAAGGCTGATTATTATTGACTTACGGAGGAACAAGAGGAGTGTTTTAAGCCGACCACTCAAGCCCAAGCTGCCAGCGGAAAATATGTGCGTCACGACGTCATCCTAAGGAGGCTTTGCAGAGGGCTGACAATGCGGAGGGTGAAGTCGTCAACAAGGCGGCCTTTTGTACAGTGGCACAATCAACAAAGCGGGAGGCAGAGATCAAAAGGGTCACGTCCAGGGGAAAGAAACCTAATTATAACTGACATTTCCCATCTTAAAGGGGAACCCCTTCAGAGAGGCCTGTGGTCACCGTTCAGCTTTGGCCTGAGAGAAGTGTGGTTGCCCCAAGATACTGCCATCGTGGGGAAAGAATGCCATGGCCGTGGACCGCTTGTCCAGCATCTCGAGAGGCAGCCAGCAAAGCTTGTCCTATGCAGGGTCACGGGGGTCTGGAGCCTATCCTGAAATTTATGGGGGCAAGAGGTAGGGAACAACCCAGGATGGAGCACCAACCCATCACACACCATTCAGTCACTCACACACACCTATGAGAAATTTGGTACCCTCAATATGATTATGGCGGGAAACCAGAGTACCTGGAGGAGCCCCATGATGACATGGGAAAACATGCAAACTGCACACACATGGAGCCAAGGCGGAGACCCGAACCGGCTCCCAGAGCACCATCCTGCCACCTCACTATGGCAATATATTTTAGGCTAATTGAACAGCTAGAGGACAAATCGAGTCACCACACTGTGGTAGCTTTAAGGAGAGAGGATTCGGCAGGAGATGCATCTCCTGTCCCTGCTCTCACGCATGACACCTACTCAAGGAAGTCGGTGATGTACTTCCGGCTGCACTTGGACCACGTCCAGGGGCTGGTCTCATCGTTGAGCATGGGGGCCATGACGTGGTACTGCTGTTTCATCCCAGCATCCCTGCACTTCGGATTGTCGTCGTGGGGCATATTAAACCTACATCAAGAAGGAACTTCGGTTACAGTGACATTAAGCTCAAAATTCATAAGATCGACATGACATTATGTTTTTTTTTTATTACTATTAATATAATAGTTCAGTTCTAACACCTGATGTGTCTTTACAAAGTCTACAGTACTAACAACAAGCAGATCGACCCCAATGTCATTTTCCACAGCCCTGAGACTCACCCCAGAGATTGATCCACTGTACATGCACTTATTTCTCACAATGCAGTGGGCCAGTGGCAATGGTAAGTTAGCTGTTGCTATGGATACATGGAAGAGCTAGTAATATGACATGAGCCCCTAAAATGGTGTTTCTCAACACAGTCCACATGGTTGCTTTCTCTCAGCTTCCAACCAATCGAGAACACAGAAAACCTTGTCTATATGTGATGGAAGCTGGTCTTGGGGTCTACAAGGACTGGGTTGTTAAATGCTGCCCTAAACCAAGCATTAAACTAGAAAAAGAGGGTTTAATTACATTAATTAAATGCAATGCAGGAAAATAAGGCAAACTGTGCCTGGAAGATAATGACTGAGGAACACAAACCTTTACGATCTTGTGCATTTCATGCCAAATGGGGTCAAATGAGCCCTGCTCACAAAAAACTTGGCTGTGGCCCAGTAACAGGAACCAAAGCCAGTGGGTGGTGGGGCGCTTGTGAACTGAGGTGAACCAGCTGTTCGGGTCCTGCTCCTAAGTATGGCTCACGGCCCGAATCCCTACAAACATCCAGCAGTGGTCGGGATGTGAACCCATTAACTCTGTGAGATGGGAATATTCACTACAGTGACTGTTGGGGGGGGAGGGGTCACATCAACTTATGGTCTTTTACTGCTTTATATATTTGCTGAAAAAAAAACTATATGCTTTTAAGGAAACAAACCTGAATGAATTAAATTAAACTCAAGTCCAGGCAACCCTGTGAAAACAGAGATCTCATTTTACATCTAAGACAAAAACACATGGTCACTGGCCCAGGCAGAGAATGAGGATCATAAACACAGCTCCAAGCAAAAGGGGCATGCTACGGTGCCCTAGGGGAGGGGGGACGCTGCGGTGCCCAAAGGGAGGGGCAAAAGCAAATGCCACATATAACTGAACAGAGGCCTCACACTTCAATGTTGTCTGTAAAACAAAGGATGAGGATGGTTCTTGCTGGCACAATGGAGAACTAATTACGTCTGTCAGCAAAGTGTGGAAGATATCAGAGAACAAAAAGTTGACATCCTGACTGTGATGAAGAACAAATCCTACAGACATTGACTCTTTGGACTTATTTTAAAACACTTATGAGGACATCATGTTATTTTCTGCTGTACAAATTTTGTCAGATAATGTATATCTGGGAATAAAATGTATTTTGTGGTATTATGTGGTATTATTTGTGGTGGTAAGTCGCTGTGGAATTTTGTGGCAAAAAAGAAGAAAGAAGAAAAAAAAAATGTTATTTTCTTTTTTTGATATCTGCAATGTATATTTTCATTGTGATACTTAATAATTTGGTTGCTGTTTTCAAAGTCTTGATTAATACTTTTGGCACTAAATCAATTGTACAAGTCCCCGCTGTCATATCTTGCCTCTAGTTAAGGGATGACACACAGTGATGCCTGCAGAAAATTTTGATTGAGGTGGCCATTAGGGTACAGTATTCAGTACAATAGTTATGGGGGTGGCAAGGGACGAGACTTTCGTTTCTGGGGTCCAGCAACCAAAAGAGAAACAAGACAGAATTAAAAACAATAAGCTTTCTGCCATTATGAGAATCCTAAGTGTCTATGATTTTTTTCAGCTGTCTTTAAGGTGATAAAGCCAAACAGGTAAACTCCTCACGTTCACATGACCTCATTATAGGTGCAGCAGTAACACTCAGCATGGCCTCCAGGGGGCAGTGCAGAGGCAGACTTACACGTGGCCCAGTTCGTGTGCGATGGTGAAGGAGGCGCTCAGGCCGTTTTCCTCGCTAATGGAACAGCTCCGGTAGGGATCACACATGGTGCCCAGCTCTGCCAGGCCTGGCCAGCGGAGGGGGAGGGGGACAGGTGAGGGGAACCCAGTTAGTGACTAGTGACTCAAGCTACCGCCCTCACCGTAGGGATGGGCCCTGACGGCAGGGTCTTTTCAGGCCGTCAGGTCGTACTTGTCATGCGAAACAAACACATGCAAATATAAAAATCACGGATCCTATAAACGTAAAACTTAGCTGCAAGCCCAGACATGTACAGGCGGCTCTCAACATACAGAAAACGAACGTAAGTAAATCCAGCCTCAAAAAAATATATCCGAGATATGTACATAGAGATTACGAAGGCACTGATGCAAAAAGTCAACACATGCTTGTATGTAAATTTACACTTTAACTTTTCAGTTATTTAATACAAGTTCTTTAGTATGGATTACTGATGCTGGCTTGTGTTTTTTGTTATTAAGCATTTAGAGCGGTAATGGAAGGTAGTTACAACTTACGTAAACTTTGACTCGCGTAAAGGTCTGTGGATCAAGACGCTAAGTTAGGCCAGAAAGGGCAATTAAGATGTCGAGTCTCCTTACCCAACGTGTCACATTTGTCTTTGGCCCTGCAGATGTCCTCCCTACCCAAAGAGAAACACACCAGCAGATTTACGTTTATCCCATGCATTCAGGAAGCCATGACAGAGCTGGTCAGTAATTAAGCAAACATCCACATGACCGAGAGCAGAGGGGCCACACACAGCGCCATGGAACGGGGGTGGGTCAATGTCATGTGTTCCTCCCTCTCTGTTCATTTCAATTTAAATTAAACCAAGATTAGGAGGCGGCGGAACCCAGCAAGAACAGAAAGGAACCCGCCTCCGCACTCATCCTGATTTTTCTGTTTTAATTAGACCAACAAAGGCAGCGGAATCCCCTCAACTCTTCACTCACTCGTGACTCTTGAAATATGACTACATTAATAACCCTAAGGTGCAAAGACCTGGTGATGAGCAGTGCAGTGTCGTGGTGCCATGGGTGATTGTCGTCCGGAACGTTCTGGCCCTGCTGCCACACACAGAAGCTGTGGAGTGTAGAAGCGGCATTATAACTTATGGACGGTCCATCCTGTGGAGGGGAATCTCAGTTAATAGTCCATCTTGCGGCAGAGGATACTGATCAGTAGCAGTCATGACCTTGTACTTAGGGGATGTAGCGTACTGACCAGTCAACGTCACAAACATGTTTTAAAGCCAGTGATGGTTGCTATAAGTAACAACATTTGTATCACAGTCTGGCTTTTAGAATCACTGTCGATGGCAAAAAAAAATAGCTCCCACCTGCTCATTATGGATAATGATCAGCTTAACAATGGTAATGTTGATGAGATTTCCCACACTGGGGTCCCTGTAGATTGCAGCGACCTGCAAATCGATAAACACAAGGAGGGTGGTCATAATCCGTAGAATGTGGACACGTACACATTTCATAAACAGATCTCATGAGACGTTACATCTCCGGCGGAAACGCAACAAAGTAAGTCACGACATGAGATGCCTCAAGGGAGATTATTTTGTGGAATCCTTCAGCGCATGTTCTCAAGAGCCGCAGTTTCCTCACTCTATTGTCCACCCCCACTGCCAAACTCCCATTCTGGGGCATCCAACCATCTGTGACAGGAAACTCATTAACCCCCTACACACACTGTGCTCATTAAGGGGGGGCAGGCTAAGGCAAAGTCACTGCAGGACACAGCCCTGGAGGACCCGACACCCACCACTATGCTGCCCGTTAGGGATTCCCACAGCTACCACTGCCCCCCATCAGCCTCAGCGGGGGTGGACACAGCATGTTCCTCATGGATACTCGGTCCAACTGCTGGCTCTGCTCAGACTCAGACTCAGACTCGGACTCAGACGACTCAGAGCCTGAAGCTTCTCTGTGGGTGTATGGGATACTGACGGGGCCTGACACACTGAGTATGAGGCTGTTATCATTCTAAGGAATGATACCTAGAATCCTCAGGCATATCCATCCATCCACCCTCTTACATTTACATTTTATTAAATTATCAGACGCTTTTAGTGACATACACTTATTGGCAAACTCAGCCAGTTCCTGGTGTGACTGGGTGTTCAGAGCCTTCCTTACCCTGGGAACCTGAAAATGTCCCCAAAAGGAAGGAAGTTTCAGGTTTTACCACATTGGGGACATTTTGGACACCCTGTACCAGCAAATCATTACAAAGAGCAGTTTTTAAAGGGCATGGTATTGGCACCCAGGATACTAGACGTCCAACTGTTTAGCCATCACAGCATCGACTATGAATTAACTGGCTGGAGGGTAATAATTATCAGAATGAGCAACACCAGGACACAGAACAGGAGAACGCAGGACACACGGATCCCAGTGATACACAGGAGTCAGTTAAGTATTGTGAAGTAACAATGAGGCCATGTTTTATAAGGTTTCAGAAGAACAGGTCACAGGATTAATCATCATCAAATCATGACAATAACCACTGAGCGTATGGTAACTCGTAAAGAGGGAATCTTACTTACTACTGACATGATTGTCAGGATATAGTTCTCCAGGTTGTGTCCGTGGTGCCTCGTCATTTTGGCATCAGCGGTCACCATCAACTCCACGTATCGGGGGTATGAGAGGAACCTCTTCTGTCGTGACTGGGAGTGGATACTCTGGGCGCTGGAGCCGGTTCCTGAGAAACGAGCATCTGGCACTCTGCCAGCGGCTTCTGCCACCTCCCCAGCACCTCTGCTGCTATGGAGAATGTTCTCATTCTCCAAAACACCTTCTGTGAAAACACCAAATAGAGAACTGTCATTCAGTAATACTGTACCATAATAACAAGGAACCCATTTGGACAATTAGATACTGAATTACTTTGCCTCTAGAACCGCTTTCAGGGCTGATGAGTTGTGCACACCTCTGAGCTGTTATTCTTGCACTTGTGACCTTCTTGTTAGCTTTAGCGAGTCTGGACATTCTCCTCTGACCTCTTTCATTAACAAGGTGTTTTCAGCCACAGAATTGCCTGAGTGGACTCTTTTCATTAATCACACCATTCTCTGTAAACTCCAGACACCATGTGATAATCACAAGAAGACGGCTGATCCCAAGATGGTGGAACCACAATGCATCAGGTATTAGCTGTTGTGGTGTTTGGGGTTCAGGAAGTGAACCTCATCAACACATGTATGTGTTGCAGGTATTTAGCTGATGATTGGCTATTTGGAGGAGGAGTAGGCGGTTTCACTTTTTCCAAAGTGACACGTGTAGTGAGGACAACTAGGGGCAGAGGGCAGGACAAGCCCGCATCACTGAAGCATTTCAGATTAAGGGTCTTGCTCAAGGATGATATGACCACTCTGTCGGGCACAGGATTCAAACCCACAACCTTCTGGAGACAGGCAAAGATTTGAAACTTGCTGAGCCGCACACCTCCTCATTTATGCAAAAACTGGTCACTTCATGAAACGACAGTACAAATAACAGTTCAAATATTATAAATAAAAATCATTAGGAAAGAATGCTGGAATTCTGTCAGGCAAACAAATATCTGCACACCTTTAACTCTTCAAAAACATTTAAGAAGAATGATGTTGCATTGTGTAGCCCAGACCAGCTCCATGCATGAGTAGTAAAAACCAGAAACCTTACAGCACTTTTCTAGACACTATGGTCTGGTTGAGTTGGGTCCGTTTCATCTGATCAGCGCTGGGACAGAGGTAGAGAGTGGCAGACTTGTGCGGATAAAGTGGACCGTGGATGGTCACACCAAGCTCTGTGTAATCCCATTTGGGCTCCGGCAGCCGCCTGTCCTCGGGAGACAGCATTAAAGGGGCGGTCCGGAAGCCTGCTTGAAAAGGCCGGGAAAACGTTCATGGTGGATTAAGGACAAAGAAAATGGGCCCAAAGTGGAGGAAAATGAACTTGACAGTAGCTCCCCTAAGCCATCCTAACCACAGACAAAGTAAACATATGTAATAACTTCCTATACTTGACTCCACAGCCCGAGGGCCATTCCATGTTCTGAAGCACCTTGACGTTCACTAATCTTTTCACGAGGGAGGAATCCATGCAGCAAAAGCACTTTTATTAGTGCAGAACAATGAAGGAATTATTATGACAGGGTTCAAAGACGGCAGGGGTTCATGACCTATGGTGTCTGAGTTCTTTCTCAAATCAGTCAGACCAGGTGTAAAGACAGGAACCAGCGGTGAACCATGAAGGACCCTCAACAGAGTAAAACCCAAACCGGGATCAGAATGCAGCCCTTCCATGCTTCTGTCTGCTTCTCAAGGGGCCCATGGAGCAAATGCTGGTCTGGTTCTCACATAAAATGGCCTGAGAACACATCACAGAAATCACCAAGAAAGTCTACAGCAACGTGAAATGAAAGTTTGGAAGGGGAACCTCTTCCGAAGCCTATAGTGAGGAAAAGCCTTGGTGTGAGCAGCTTCTCTGCACCCGGGAACTATGTGAGTAAAGAGTCGATGCTTTTTTCTTTTGCCAAAAAGTACTGGCGAGCCAGAGAAGGTCTCCTACGGTGAGGCACAATGATATTAATAACCCAGGAAATACAGCTGGAAAACCGTCATTTTAGCAAGAACAGGATCAGAAATGCTTCTTGCTGGCTGGAATTCAGGTTAAAATCCTGTTATAAGAATTCCTCATGAGATGTGAATCGGAATTCCTAAACCTACTACAATCCACAAGCACTGCATACAAGCATCAAGTCTGCGATCTCAAATCATCTGAATTATTCTTTTGCAAGTTTGTAACACCCAACAGTCCAAATCAGGATCTGAAGAAATTTCACAGAGAAAACTTTTTCTAGTGTGTGTGTGCGAATTATGTATATATTACATAGTCCCCACAATGGGAGACCCTGGTTATGAACATAAAACTCAATTTTATAAAAATGTGAGACTGCCAAAAAAAAAAAAAAGAGTAAAAAAACCAAAAGTGTTGTATTTAGTTCGGTTACTTATGGTTAAGGTTGAGGTTGTGAAGGGGTCAAGATCGTCGTACGATTAGAGTTTTCTCCATAGAAATGAATGGAGAGTCCCCACAAAGATATAATTACAAACCTGTGTGTGCGTGTGTGTGGTAATAGTGTTAGCACTGGCATGATAACCCAGACACCTCTCAGTGGCGCACTAGGGCAATAGTTAAGACTTCGGGATGCAAAGTTTCGGGGTTTCTAAAGACCTAAAAATACTGTAAAAACCCAGCGAAATCTAAGTGCACACATCCTGCTCGTCCACACTGAGACCAGCATGAATAATTTGCAGGTGGTGACCAAAACACTGGCCCTCCACCAATGACTGTCTCACAAGCCTCTGGCCTGAGGTGACAGATTGAGCCCCCCCCCCCCACCACCACCACCACCAACCCCGCCCAACAGACTAAAAACAATGGACTCAATATTCAGTTGCAAAACAGCAGCTGGAATTCACGACTGGGTTCATAGAGTACAACTAATTCAAACAAATATGCTAATCAGCAAGTGAAAATAAACACCAGCCAGAATAGAAACACGTCCTCCCACTTACGAGCCAAAAAAATGGGACAGGGGCTGAACGAGGAAGGGGACCTGAGTAACCCGATGGTGCGAATCGAAGCTGCGAGACCATCAGCAGAGCTGCTCTTTTTTCATGGCACCGCTTGCAGCCAAAGAGCCAATAAAGGAATAAAGTTCAGACACCCACCCCTCAATAAACAGTTAAGCTGGAAGGCAGGACTTTGACCCCCCCTAGTTAACATTTCATGGCTTACGGTCCTTGAAATATTTCCAAGAGCAAAAATCCCTCTTCAACTTCAAGTATAGTGTGTGACCATCACTGTCTCTGGCTCATACAACCCAATATGCAAAAATCACTTCACAGGGCAGGAACTACAAGCATAAGCAATCCTCATTTCCTCTTTTCCTCTTTTGGGGCAACCCAACAAGTTCCCATCAATTCTAAAAGGGACACAGGCAACATATGGCTACACCTCAGTGCCTGTGATTAGTTCAAGCCATAAGCAAGGGCCTTTTGGGGGGGGGGGGGGGGGGCGGGGGGGGCGGGGGGGGGGGGGGGGGGGCGGGGGGGCCGGGGGCGGCGGGGCCGGGGCCCGGGGGGGGGGG
>JABFEA020000001.1:5132850-5145108 GCA_019775915.2 Cyphomyrus plagiostoma | reverse complement strand
GGTGATTAGTTCAAGCCATAAGCACGGCCCTTAACCCCCCCCCCCCCCCCCCCAGCTCCATGGGTCCCGCTGCAGGCGGCTGCCCTTCACTGCCAAGCTCGCTCTCACCTGATGTGTCTGTGTGTCATGGAGAGCAAGATAGGGTAGGTGAAAAGACAATTCCCTCAAGGAGATCAATAAAGTATCCTCACCATTTCATATAAACACTGGGATCTCCAACATTGCAAGCCACAGTATTCATACCCAGTACTGCTCTGCTCCTTCAAGTAAGCAAACAAATCATAGGGTTAATTGACCATTTAAAACTCTTGCAAGAGTTACTCAGTATTGGGAACATAACCAGACTCAGCAGTTAGGCTGAATACTGAGAGAGGTCAAAGTAGCAAACGTGGACATGGGAGAGTGAGTAAGGCTCCTACTCACTTCTTAATTAAGGTGCTGACATGCTCGCTGAAATGTTCTTTTAACCCAGTCAATACACAAATTACTGGTTTTTGTGCAGTACAAAAAAACAAACATCCAGAGTACATTTTATCATCAACTAAAGTCATGGAACAAGAGCATGACAGTCATAAGCCAGAGAAAAACTTTGGTGCAGTGATACCTCAGTTGTCGAACTCATTAGAACTCGAATTTCTTAAAAGAAAAAAAAAAATTCCTAGCCGGTCTGAATCTCAGAGGTCAAACCGTGAACGCCGACCTAAGATAACTTGTACAGCAGGGAAATGAGTCACGCGGCACGTCCCTCAACGGAAACAAAGGAAACAGAGGACTAATGACAACAACCAGAAACAGTTGATCATTGTGTTTTATCTGGTTCATTTTGTGCTAAAATGCTAAAAAAACATTTAGATGTATTTCTTTGGGGCCAGGAACCAATTAATTGGTTTTCCATTATTTCTTATGGGGATAATTAGATCACAACTCAAACTTTTTGTGATTCCATCTGGAGTTCTGAACGGATTAAATTCGAGTTCTGAGGTACCACTGTATTTCTGCTTCCTAAAACAGCTGTCTAAGAATCAGATATGTGTTCAGCAACTCCGCGAGCAGAGCAATACAACCATAAGCCAAAGATACTACTTTGCCCATTTAAAATTAACTCACACCTTACATTTCATTGATGGAATATTGATGCCCAAAAGAACAAGGATTCTGGACTTAACTGCATTTCCAACAGAACTTATAACAGGACAGCACAGGTCTTACAACCATTATACGCGACTGGCAATTCAACAAGGGCCACTCCCCAAAATAAATCATTGTAACAAGCCAATGTCATTTATTGTCACCTTTCCCTGCCAAAATGACTAAATTACAGAGCCTAGGAGAGGCTGACCTCTAAAGCATAACATACTCTGAGCACGTGTCGCATTGACATGGGTTAGACTCTTGACACAGTTTGCGCTCATTTTCAGGCCCTATGGTCCCTGATTTGACACTGGGCTGGAACCTTCACCATGGTTCGAGTGGTAACAGAAACACAAACCTACAGACTGACAATAAAAGAGGCTTAAAGATTTTTGCGTTACACATGAAGCCCAAGGATTTGAGAATAATGACAGTTATACCAATGAAGCAGCAACCTATACCAAAGGCTGCTGGAGCATTAGTAGACATCATCTAGAAAAAACTGAAGGCTAAAGAAATAACAAAAACTAGACACTACCATGTTGTCAGTCAATGCACCAGCACATGTATGAAGATGTCTGAAATCAGTTATCTATGCTAACACTGATAGCCAGCTACTTTCAATGACAGTTCAGCAGATGCATGCATAATTCCGGCAATCATTACAAAACTGTATAGGAACGGCACATGTGCAGTAGAATATTACGCTTTGAAAGAACGACAGCGATGAACATGTGTGCTTTAAGAAGCACTCGAGTCCTCCTACTGGGCGATGTTTGCGGAAGAACCCTTTGATGGAGAGTCCCGCCAAGCTGAACCCCTCAGACTTTCACAGTGCCACGTCAATTAGCCTGGAAGCCGCTCGGCCCCGTTTGTTCAGCACGGAGACGCCACAGAAGGCCGTGTTTATTTCTCCCGCAATAGTGGCGCTGTCACGAAGACAGCGGGGCGCTTCAAAAGAGACCCCGCTATCTCTGAATCTGGAAAGGGTTCTATCAGATGAGGCGTGGAAATACTGACTGAGATACCTACATCCCTGGCTTTAATCCTCTGCATGGCAGACAGTATGCGTCGATTGGCATCGATGCCCCCACCTCTTCCTCTCACTATCTCTTACCACAGAACATGTGAAGCCCACCTCTGCACAATCAAAAAGGTGCAGACATTCGCAATTCCAGACCTGTACATCAATGCCTCTATTAAAATTACACAGCCACAACTACAATGACAACTTGTACTTATCACATTCATAGAAAACACTGACATACTTTTCCTGACATTCTTTGCACTGTCATAGTTTATTGCTGTCTATTATGTACTGCCTCTGTCTATTAACGTCTCAATGTGTTTGTACTCTCTAAATGCATATACTGAGCTATAGTAAACCTGTAATTTCCTTTGGGACTAATAAAGCATCTGTCTATTCTCCTAAGAATGAAAGATCCATATTCTCTGTGTAAATTCAAAGATGAAGGCTACAAAGTTGTCACACATGAATGGGAAAAATGCTTTTTTAAAATTTGATTAAGGCTACACAATACCCTTCCTACCTAAAATCTATGAACAATTGACTGCAGAAATCTGTCTATTGCCCCCACGGACTCAAAGAGTGAAAAGGGGGGGCACAGAGAGGACAGCAGTCTGAATCCACCAGTCATTCAAAGAACTCAAACCCTTACAGCGAACCATTGATAGGTCTGGTTAACAATACACCATGACAACGTCGTGACAATAAGCCAATCAAACGCCCCCAAGATGAAAGACTGATGATGTCAGTGCTGCTCTGCCCTGAGACCACCCTCCAAGATGCCTAGATCCCCATGTCATGGTGAACTCTGCAGGGTCGGGATTTTTTATACAAAAGATTACTTTTTTTTTGTAAAAATGTCCTTCTGAAGGTTTCTACCAAGGCTTATGGTTATATCATGTGTTCATTTAATGCAGCAGCCAGTAGGAGATACAGAAGACTCATCAGAAAAGCATCATGACAGAGGAGAATTTATCACCCTTAAAGTGGACTTAAACTTTTGTGTCAAGCCGATGCCATGACCTATGTAAGAGGCCAACGCCGGCATTTATACTTGTGCGCTGGTGAGTCTGTGTTGCTCAGCAATTACACCGCAGAAATGCTAGATGATACATAGATTTGTTGCATTTATTATCTTCATATCCTGCATGATTGTCGAATCAGGAAACAAACATTTAGCAAAGTACCCATCTATCGCGTCCTGGTTACTGTGCTGCTCCAAACTTCCTGTAGACACATTTGAAAAAATGTTGAGCTTTTTATGCCTTTTTCCTTCTAAAGTTGGGGTATAAACAACATTTTTTAGTCTTGTAAAGTACCAATAAACCTAATGGAAGTAAGTGAAATTGGTGCTTGTATCAGGAGTGTTTTGCAGATTTGACGCCACAATATTTGGTGGGTTATTTAATGCTATATATAAATAGCACTTTAGTGTCAGGCAGCGATATAAGTACACCTGGGATGTACGCTGTCTTCACTCACATAAATAAATGAATGCTACCAAGCCGAACAATCACAGCTCCAGCGGTCTTCGTTGTCGTGATGTGTAGCTACATTGCTGGGAAGGTGTAGGTCAGGGTCCACATCGACGCCGTCCTTACAGTGCCAATTTGATGCAGAGGTATAATACGTGCTTAGGAAACCCCGCTGATCAGCGCTGGGCTGAACACCATGGAGCAAAGGAGAAGCAGCTCACCATGGACTGCACACGCTTCAGAGGAGCCTGGCCCGGAACGTCGCCTCTTCCTCTCGTGCCTATATACCAGGTGTGGCTTGTTGTGCCCCTCGTCGTACTCCTCACCCTCCGCCGCCATAAGAGGCTCCAGAAAGTACTCGCCGCTCCGGGTCGTGAAGGTCCCGACCTGAAAGGCCAAGGTACACAGCTATTGGTATGGAGCACAAGGGATCTACTGCGTTCAACTGAAGAATGTTGCGTCCGTAGCAACAGTCACCATCGCAGGTCTGGCTGATGAGTCACTAAATAACCAGTAGGAATCAACCTATGCAAATAGCACCTCTAGCATTCTAGATCTGAAGGAGAGCGGTACATTTAGTCTGCCTTTTTTGTATGGCAGTAAATAATATTAAAATTGACATCACAGTCATCTACTCTTACACCAAATGTAAAGGTATCATTCCTCAGCCAATGTGACACTCAGGCATCTTTGCAAACAACCAACAGAAATGCAGATGACAAACCCAGTTAAGAATTTCCTTTTTCCCCCAGTTTACATACATGTCATGAGAGTACATAATCAGTATTCAAAGCGCACGATTGAAAGTTGAACATTTCAGAGTCTTTATTAGGGGCAGACAATGTATATATAATAAAGACAATCGCTTAGACTGTGATCGTCGGCTGGGTTGAGTCAATCAATAAGTAACAATAAAACTTTTTTACTTTGTCATAGGAAACAAAACACAATGGCTTCATCCATCGAAACTCACATCACCACCCCTAAGCAGCAAATTCTGTCTGCAAACTGACAGTGCACTGCATAATAAACAAAATAATGTGATTTTTATTAACCTCTCTGTACACAGTAACCATGAAAATACTGTATGAGTCATGGTGTATTTCCAGTACTGGACATCTGAATCCTGGTTTAGCAATATACTGTAATTTGGGCCAGTTATTGGGAGTCCAAGCTCCCTATTGTTTTATTTTACTTAAATTTATATACAGGGTCACGATCACACATAGCACTGTGTGGCAAAACTCCAGCTGTATATACTGGTATTACATTGTGGTGATGACAGAATCTGTCATCAAGTCAAAGAATGAAAATGTCACACAGCACTGAGACGCAATGTGGGTAAGTCCAGAGGAATTACAGTGCAAACTCCATCATGTAATATATAGCAGAAGATCTGAAACACACAGTCATACCAAAAGTCATGGAACAGGTGTAGCTGCAAACACAATGTGTCTTTATGCCTAGAAATGAAAGGCATGTCCCCTATGATGGAAAGCTGGTGAAATCACACTCCATTCCTCCCAGAGCTGTTCGCTCTCACGACCAATTAGGAATGTCTTGGCCCTGTGATCCTGTTTTCCATGTTATCCCGAATATCTGCAGGCTTCTAACCACAACCCGCTAGGGCTATTCTCCATTCACAGAGCTTGATAGTCCAGCTGGATGCCAATTATAGACAGTATCCTACAGCCTAAAGATGACTAATGGCTGGATTCTCCTTTGACTAAACACCTAAATGCCGAATCTGTGACAAAGAATCAAACAGATACAATAAAAACAATGGATTTATCTAAATTCCTCTCCGGACTGGGGTGTACCTGGGAATTCTGAGCTCCATGACAAAACATTATCTTGCATAATTTCCCATAGTTCATGTTTGTCAGGTGCTAGCCCCCCCAAATGGAGTATATATGACCTCTTCGCTATAATGACAAGATACGGCCAGGTTGACTTACGTCCTCCCTTCTGGGACAAACCCCAGATGCATGGCAATAGATACATGTTTTATATATCTATATATAAAAACACACACACACAGACATTTTCACCTTCTTCACTAAGGCTTTAAGCCTCAATCAGCTTCAATGAGTTACTTGGAATATCTTCTTGGAGTATCAGGGGTTATATTCATTGGCTCTTGAGCCCTACAGCAGGAGCATTCCCAGGATGCAACACCCTTCGAGTCCCTAGTCCTCAGTCACCAAGCCACCTAAATATAAGGCTTACAGCAGCGGGGGTCACACCCAGTCACAGGAGTGGGAATGTCGGCAGATGCCGATGCACTACCAGAAGACCTGTGCCAACCAGCCATGTCAGTTTTTCGTTTCTTGAAATAGAGCCAAGATGGCTGCTGTTCAGGGACGGGTGCTGAAATGTACCTTGGACGCTGAAACTTGGGCTTCTCTTTGAGGTGACAATGGGGACGTGCCAGATTACTGCCTTATGAGTAATGAGTGATGTTACCCCGGTCACAAGTATGGAGGCCTGACTCAACACAAGGTGGCTCGTCATGCGTTTGGTCACGCAGTGCTCTATTCTGAACAGCATGATGCACAGAGGATGGACTCTGTGATCCCAGTGTATGGATCCAAAGTTAGTCATTACTGATGCTTCTAAATAAATACCCACCAATGTTGGCATAAACTCCCAGCTTCACTAGTTAAAGCAGAACCTGACCGCTCAGTAACACTTTACAATATGAAATGCCTTGATATGACTGTCCTTGTATTAGTGGTGACACTGTCAAAATAGATTAGACCAGATGATAAAACAGGATGCGGTCGATCCTAAATGAGGAATCAAGTCAGATCAAAGCAACATTTCCAGCTGGTTGATTCATAAATAGCTGTTTATACACATTTAACCTCAGAAACTGTTGCCACATCTACATAATGGTGAAAGACACAGATAAGCTCTATGAACTTTGAATAAAAAACAAGACTTCCAGAACCAGGATGCAGAAAGGATGCCATCATGCCCTGACACACACGCAAGGACACACACTCCTGTTTCAGTGCATATCCCAGTGTCAGAGTCTTCCAGACCGACCTGAGCTTTGCAAAGAAGACATATACTCACAAGGCCAGTACAGAGGCTGAAGATAGCCTTGAACTCCGTCTCGGCGTTGACGTGTCCACTGAAGAAGCAGTGCCTCATGTCACTGGCGACATCCTGGGGGAAGCTCTCATTGCTGTCCAGTTCTCCCACGTGTGTCACCGTGTACGATGGAGAAATAAATCCAGAATCGGCCGTTAGATTGAAATGGAAACGCTGTCCGAAAGCGTCGACTCGGTAGTGAGCCCGCAAGCCGGGGAAAGTCGCGTCCAAACTCCTCCGTTTCCTCCTGTATTGCAAGGCGTGCGGAAAAGTTTCTCCGAAATCATTCACTCGCAGCGGGGTGACGATTTCATAGGACGACAGCTGTTTAACAAATTTTTCTGAATGAGAGAAACAAAAACAAACAATAACACAGGTGAGTGAGTGTAATGAAAGGGCACCTAAATGAAATTAAGCGATCAGCTACAATACACGGGTGACAAGGTTGAGTTTACAACTGGATGCATATGCAATTCGGGCTGAATACACCGGTTCTTGGCATATGACTTATTGCAATTAAACCATTTTGCACTTTACTCACTGAAGCTTCAACACATTGCTGTAGGCTACTTGATTGGTAAAATGCAATCATATCGCACACCGAATGACTACCGGCATCATACCAGACTAAGTTACCTTGCTTTGGGTGCAATCGGCACTCCGACGACATCCATACGAGTGTTAGGAGGTGACACGTGAGTCCCACCAGCTGGGTAGCTAACCGCATGGTGTTCTCAGCAAAGGAACTGCAGCTTTCGTTCGCTGGGCAGTACCTTCCCAGTCCGCCGGCCCCCCCTTCCACCTTCTGTATTTTCTCCACCGGCTTGTCAGCAACAGGTCCCGGGACCTGATGAGGATCTCAGCGCCGCAAGTCCGCCCCAGTGCGCCGGCTTCATGGCATCCGCAGCCGCGCGTCCGCTTCTGCGCTCCGCAAACTCACACATACACATGCAAACGATGCGTCCGGGCCGAGGGGTGGGGGGCCGGTGCCAGCACTGCTCCTGCTCCAGCCATCCATAGAAACACCCTCCTCCCCGCTCCTACATCAAACGGAGACGACGCCCCCGTCCCCTGTGCACCAATCACAAGTTTCCCCCTGTTTTTTTTTTTTTTAAACTAAATTTCAGGAAAATTCACCATCCGCACTGACGCTGCTGCGGCGCTCCTGAGATTAAAACCCAGTGTTGTTAAATCAGGTTTTCACGCGTGTTTGTTTAATTGTCACCTTAGTGCGGCAGGACCACCACGCCTTTTATTACTTGCTATTGACATTGCATTTTTAAACCTGTTCATGTAAACTATGTTGCACAGATAAATGAGACGGCAAGAACTTTTTTTCTGGGATGTTAGCAGTGAAATTATACCTGTGTTCAATGCAGGAATTTATTTCAGGGAACGATCTGTAGACATAATCCCGAGCAAAGCGTTTTGAATACGAACAAACCGTATATGAATGCGTGTTCTTTTACTAAATAGCTTACGAAATACGGTTGATTGACGGAAAAGAAGGTGTACTCTTAGACATTCAACGTTCCTTTATAACCATTCATCAACGGGCTATTTGCATATAATCCTTTACCAGAGACTGTATTTTAGAACCCGTAGTGGTCTTGGTGCTTGAATTAGAATATGACTTTGTGCCTATGGGCCCTGCTTATAATAAGGTTAAGTGCATTACTGTGTCCATTACTTCACCACTCCCACATCTTACAAATATGCTTCACAAATAGACTAGGATGGTGGAATCCCTATGATAACTAGCTTTAGCCATTAGCCCTTTGGCCTGTGAGAACTGAATACATCACTGATTCTTAAGAACACTGTCCAGCAGGTGGCAGCCTGACAAGCCCCCGACTCATACTGTCTTTGTTGGCTGGATGACGCTGCTTTGCACATGTTCTGCCACCACCACAGTGACCTCTAAACCCCCACATGCACTGGTTCAGTTGGTACAGTGTTCGCACTGGCTGCCATCCCTCTGAGTATTACAGTGGAATTTCTGGTGAGTAATCAGCAGAGTGAGCTTTCCCAGTCAGCAGGCCCAGACGCACAAAGTCAGTCCTTGAGTGATCCACCAGATGAACTGGGTTTAAAGCCAGAGTGCTGGGTTTTCACATGGCTCATGGAAAGTCTTCAAGGTAATGAATGAACTTCTGTCTTTCAAGCAAATACATTTCCATCCATCCATCCATCCATCCTCCACTGCTTATCCAGTGCAAGGTTGAGGAAGCAAATATATATTTTTTATTAAATAACAAACAGCATGGCATGTTTGTCTTATATTCTGCAAGGGGAAAACATATTGGGCTTTTCGGTAGCTTCCAGAGTGTCACTGAACATGACCAGTTATGGTTGATTCAGATGTCTTGGAGTCGCAATCTGCAGTCTGTCCGAATGCAAAGCGACTCAGCATTGGATGCGTTTGTTTCGCTGTATTGCGACAATGTGGCCCACGTGCCTGAAAACCTTTTCCAGCTTCCAGTCCGGCGAGGTCACTGCAGCTTTTGCTGAAAATTGTGGACAGATGTCTTCATAAACGCACCCATCCGCCATCGCTGCTTTGGCTGAAGCAGCGTCTCACTGGTAAAGTGGGTGAAACACTGTCATGATGCATGCAGTGCTTGAGCCAGTCCCTTATGACCAGAGGCATCATGGAAAAAAGTAAAAAAACGAGAGGAAACAACATGCCTCATGTTACGAGCATGTGAATTGAGTATTAATACTTAAATTCACTCATAAGTTTTTTTGAAACACTACAATTGAAATTTTTGAGCAAGATCAACAAAGTGGAAAATTCCACAATTTAATCTAAAACTGTGGAAGAAAACATCTGCTCATTTAACAATGATTCTGATAAGTGAGGTATCACAGCAAGAATTTTTTTCTTTAGTGAAAACATCACATCTAGCTTGTCTGCTAAATAGCTTTTTTCTTATTTTCGGGATTAACTGGGTATCGGTATCCATTCGGCAGTCACATAATATATCAGCATAAATGTATCAGCATAAATGTATTTTACACAAGCTCCTCAATTTAAAAAACTCTGACAATGAGAAAGTCAGTTTGAACAGGATTCCATGGACTTTCAGCAATACTTTAACTGTTGTTAAATAATCTAAATGTTTGCGTGCAGCCCATGTTTTTTTGTATAATGCAGCCGTCTGTGTTTGAGTGTAATACACAACACAGATCACCGTGGTTCGTCACAGCACACTGGCCTCACACAGACTCCTCTGCTCCTTCCTGTCCTCTTAATCCAAGCAGAATCAGTCCATTGAGTTTAGCTCTCGATGGACACACTCTCGAAAAGAGAAGCCTTATTAATTGCAGCTTATCCTCTGTAAATGTGTAATGTTACCCGGCTTCCCTTAGCACTGCTTCCCCTGTTGATCATTTTCCTGATTACATCACTGCAAATGCCATGTGCAGTGTGAAGCATTCTCCATCAAGGGCAGCTGCATGGGAACCAACTGAAGGCAAAGCCGTTGTGATATTTAACAGGAGTGACCTAATTGCCTGGTTGTATACATTTATTATCGCATGTTGTTACAGACAGAATAGTGTCTAACTCCTGCATGTGTATTTAATAACTGTCAAAATGACTGTAAGAATGCAGACAGGCTTGTTCCACTAATAAAAATAGATCTGCATTTTCTTCAAGGCGTCATGATTAAAAGAAGGACACACCACATGTTATGCACACACAGTGTGCAGCTAGAATGGATGGGAGATCCAGTCATGCATACCTTGGGGGTTGCAGTCCGAACTGGTGGGCCTGTCCTGGAGCGAGGCTAGTGCCTCTGTGCCATCTCGGGTTTCATGGTTAAATGGAAGGATCGGGGCAGGGCAGGAGTCGAGCGGGTATCTTCGAGTTTGCCAAGGAAGCAAATGTTCTATGAGGGTACCTTCAGGCCACACATGGCTGACCACGAGTCTGCTCGCTCATCCAAGCTGCTCTAGCATGTGCAGGTGGGCTTGAGTGGGGTCACTCCAGCCCCAATTTGCTTGGAGAATGCTCCAGCTTGTTGATGTTTGGTTTGGCTAGGCCCTATGGAGACAAACCCCTGACTATCTTTCCCCTCTTAATGAAGCATTCCATTCCTTCAGCTGAATTTTAGTCTGGCATGCATGAGCCAGTTTTATGAGCAGTTATATTTTAGTCGACTGGCAGCCGATTCAGGGTGTCCTCTGTGTCACGCGCAGTGCATCCTGGGATATGCCATGATCCTGTGTGGGAGATTAACTGAAGGAATGGATGGACAAATGGAGAAATGTTAACAATTCTTGTTCCTGAGCTATTTCAAACATGAACCTTAATTTATGAAATCAGTTGAGCAGAGATAGGAATTTATTTCAGCTGGTCAGCTGGTTTCAACAAAAGTGGATGTAGAGCTGACAAGGGTAGTAGGACTTGAATTTTGATGGCAGCTGGACTAAAATCTACGGTATTCTGTCCCAGTCAGAGAGAACATAAGATGAGAGGAAGGAGGAATGTTTGAAAACATCCTTGGGCCCAGAGGAAGGACAACTGCAGCTGTATTTCTTGGCTGTGTCTTGGCTGATGTCAGCATATGTGGCTTGTCATTGGCTAGTTGGACAATTACCTTGCCACGTCTGGCAACTTCTGAGAGATAACATTCTTAAATGTTGTATGTGTGATGTTAATTACAAACGTTTAGCAAAATGACTGAACTTTTCAAAATCATACAATGTAGTCAATTCCATATGGGTAAATGGAGTTCCTTTCTGCTGGAATACCTAAGACGGCATCATAATGAATGCAAATCTTCCTTGTGCTCCAGTTTGTTCTGCTATCTGTGACATTTCATTGTTGTTATTGGCGTATCCTCTAATGTGCAGGTGGTTTGCAAACTACACTAGACCAAACGATTTTTGGATTTTCATCTTTGATAGCTGAAATTAGCTACAATATCTATCTTCTTATTTAACAATAACAGCATTTAGCAGCATGTTTGATTGTTTTTTTCAGTGGCCAAGATGTCACCAACCAGAAATAATATTCTACTGGAACATGTTCACCAATAAACAGTTGATTCTATTACCAGGTAGAAGATATTGTTATATTAAATTGTCTATGAAGTCAAAATGTCAATACTTTCTAGGAAAAAGTTTTGTCTCTTCAGTTTACACTGTAGACAGAGTTGGGTAATTGAGGTACAGAGACCAATTGAGCATAAAGACTCACAGAGTACTCAACAGGTTGGTTGAAACAGAATCCTGGACTGGACTTACTCTCTGGACCTCAGTTACCAAACTGTGACTGTAGATATCTTAGTTGTCTTACTTCTCAGTAAATCACAAGCCCAGATCCAGGCTTCGTGACACAGAAATCCTAAAATGCTATCCCCAGTTGCTTTGGATAAAAATGACTGTTAAAAACATTCTATATATATTTATATATATATATATATTGTTACGTACCGCGTCATCCGTCCTGTTCCAGCCTTTCGTCTGACACGCCCTCCTTGTTACCTCGTGTGATTACCCAGTGTTTACAGCTGTGTG
>JABFEA020000001.1:5091102-5111379 GCA_019775915.2 Cyphomyrus plagiostoma | reverse complement strand
TTCCTCCTCTCTATCTCCTCTACTAACTTCCCCTGTCAGCTCCGGCTTTGTGGCGCAGTAAACTAAAATGGTCAATAAAGAGTATACCTCAAGTAACAAGAGGGGCTTAATTCCAAGCCCCACTTGACAAAATAAAAGCGTTGGCACAATAAGCACCCAGAGCAACATCCTGCTTGCTAAAGTGCCGGACACGACAAGGGGAAAAAAAAAAAAAAGGTCAGCTGGTCAGACCCAGGTGTGAGGACTCTTCAGCCAATGAGCCCGCATACCCAACGGCCCTTTCTGGATAAGATTGCTGGGATTGATGTTTCATTGGAGGATTAAGATTGGGCCTTTATTACAACCCGCCCATAACTGTCCTGCCTTGCTCTGAAAGTTTAGTACCTGATATGTGATCCTGACTGGTCTATGGATGCAGCGTTTGTTGTAAGCCTCCCAGTATGATCGAGATTATCCCGGTCAGGTCTCCACTGCAAACACACAGGTGTAAGCCGCTGTCCTTGCAATGTTCTGGTACCTTTCACAACCAAACAGGACCGCTGATGACGCCGTAATGTGTACCAGTTGGCTATTGTTATACCTGCAATATTTGATCATAGATTCAGCAGAAAAGAGTTTGTGCTGAAGCGGTAGCGGTTTCATCAGTAGAACATCTGCCCTGCTCCACAGTGGGAACATATTGCTGGACGAGACATTCGGGGCAAAGCTCTCAGACTTTGGGTTGACGCGGAATTCTTCCAAGCACAGCTCATCCACGGTGCTGACTGAGAAGATTGTGGGAACCACAGCTTATATGGCACCCGAGGCTTTGAGGGGGGAGATCACGCCCAAGTCCGACATCTTCAGCCTGGGCGTGGTACGTTTCCTTCTACTCCGTCTTCTTTCATCAGAAGCAGAAGTGTTTCGTTGACTAAGGGTCTCTCCTACTTCCTGTACATTGCTAATGGAACAGTTAGTCTCTTGCTCTAATTCTGGGTCACTTTGCTGGCAGGTGCTGTTAGAGGTGATCTCTGGACTCCCTCCGGCTGATGACACTCGTCAACCACAGCTTCTTGTAAGTATACATATGTCTTCCCTGCTTTCATAATTCCTGCCTTCCATTCTTGGTAAGAGAGGCATATAACGTAAGATTAAATACACAATAGTCAGTGATACGTTATTAGTGCTCCTCTACACAGCTTTCGGAGTATTAACACCATATTTGTTGAATTTACTAACTCTTCGTCACAGATGGAAGTGAAAGATGAAATAGAGGATGAGGAAATGACACTTGAGGAATTTGTGGACAAGAAAATGGGACCCTGGGACCAAACATCAGTGGAAAATATGTACTCGTTGTCCAAGAAGTGTCTTAATGAGAGGAAGAACAGGCGTCCACAAATAAAGGAGGTATGTGCCTCAGTATGGTCACAGAACGCGTGGCCTCCACAGAACCGCCCTGCTGACGACTTTGAGGTGCTCATGCTCCAAGGCACATGCAAGACAAATATCAGCCGGCTGTAATATTCTCCATTGTAATGTCCTCAAGTGGTAACAGAAAGGAGGGTGGCAGGATCTAGATCGACCTAGATCACTTTAGTATTGGATATTTTGATTCTGCTAGTTGAGATATGTTAATGCCCTGCGATGGACTGGCATCTCATTCAGGGTGTCTACTTGTCTTGGGATCCAAGCCCAATGACCCTGATTAGGATAAGCAGTCGGAAGATGGGCTGTTGGAAGGAGAAGCTTTGCCAGTAAAATCTCACAGTGACCACTTATGGTTATTCATGCATAATTTTACTTGCTCATTTCAAGGCACAGAAACATTGAATTTTACCCACACTGACATTCCTGACTTCACAACCATTACAATGCACAGAAGTTTCCTCTCTCTATTAGGTGCTGATGGAGCTCGAAAAGGCCCTTACAACATTCCCACTGGAGCAGCAGAGCAAAGAGTAATGGGTAACAGCCAAGTCAGATGGCAGCAAACACCACATCCTACCCCGAAGACATTAGCAGCAGTGAAACATTATGAAGAATCATTTCTTTTCACCAAATAAAGTGTACTTTCCTACCAAAGCAACTGTTTCACTGTCTTGTGGTACTTCTGCATAATGCGCAGTAGCACAGGGAAAGCAGGGACACTCCAGTACCAAGGAGAAACAGGAGGAAGTGACAATATTAAGAACACGTCCTGATCAAATAAGTTTTATATACACACCTGTGAGATATGATTTAAATAATTTATTCGCTTCCTTAAAACAAATTGATTTTAGGAGAAAAATACAGATTTGAGACTGATTCCTGACAATACCACGTAAATCCATAAGGTAGTAGCTTCCCCTAACAGAGTGGTTTTTTGAGATAGAGACAGCCTGCACACTAACTGTGTGTTACATGCAGGGGACAGCTAAGAAGAACGGACTCCCTCTCCACCACGAGCATGGTCACTGAAGTCATGTGACAGGAGGAGCAACAGACAGGACATGGACATTAAAAAAAAAAAAAAAAAAAAAAACGTGGGCCACTGTATCACCCCCCCCCCCCAATACACAGTAAAATAGGGGCAGCTGCATGTAATTTTATGTTATTTATTTTTGTTATTTTTTTTCCTTTGTTATTTACAGCCTTTTAATCTATCATAAAAACAGGATGGTCCCGTTTGTAGAAAAAAAAAAAGAGAAAATGACATTGGTCGGGGGCTGCTCTCATCGTATCGACTTGAGGGCCACCCTCAGCCTGACGTAAAGACAGACACTCGTGTCACGTCTCAAAGCCGTAAAAATATGGCATTTCCTGTCTTAGCTCTACAATGAATGCATTGTTATTCTATTTCATGTGTATCTTATTCGATGTACGTTCCTTATAGCAACCTGCAAGTAGAAATTTACATTTGACTAGGCCTAGTTTATCATCTGTGTGCATAGATCAATGTCAAGTGGACTTTGAGGATTTCATAAAGGGAATATAGGGGTTGCTTTAATTTCAAAAATGTCTTCTTACACTATTTGGAATGTTCCAATGTGAACCATTATGGAGGGGTGATCAGTCTTCATCCTCGCCTTCCCCTGGACCCCGAATCATCCTACGTTGGCCTCTTTTTCCAGCAGGACCCTTAGGTTTGGCGAAGGCTTGCTTGTGCGCATGCTGCTTGGGATGGACCTCCTCATACAGGAAGTCGTTGGTCAGCTCATCGCCGCTTTCAATCTCCAGCTGAGAGAGAGCCAGATCACCAACATGAACTCTTTTGGAGGCAGACGAACGATGCATGACGCAAAGTCAATTCTACGCTGTTGGATGAGCCCACGATTATGATATTGAGCACTCATTTCCAAAAGATGTATTTTGGCACATTTTGTGTCAGCTTATTGACTGTTTTAAATTGTACAAAGAAATTGTTTTTGTTGAGTAGTCCTGCTGCCACATCCTTACCTTCTTCGCTATTTCGATGTGAAGGCTGTTTTCCACCATGTCGATTAGCGGGTTCTTGCAGCTGGAGTAGAGCATTCTCTCTCTGATGCTGCACTTGTAGCCAGGCATGGAGTACATGAAGACTGCAATATTGCAGAGATCAGGTCAAAAGAGCAGCCCTGCCAAGCATCACAACTTCCGAGCAAAATCTTGTGTGGTCAACCCAAGAGGTGGACTCTGGACAACTGCCTCCCTTCCCTGAGTGCAAAGACAGTTGTCCTACTGCCATGACAGCACAATGAGGTATTTTGGAAAACAAAAACTTCACTATAGGGGGCATCACTTGCACCAGAATGGAATAAGCACTAAATCCGCAAACAAATCCTGAATGCCGTGTTTAACAGCCATTCGCTAAGCCATTGAGGTCGACCCTTTTTACCTGTGGATTCTAAGTAGTCTCCCTCATGAGAATGCTTGTATAGGAAGAAATGGTAGCGGGCTGAATCTTTGGGAATTCTTTTCGGCAGGTCTTTGACCTCCGTGGGAGCCGTGTTGGATAGCTTTATGCTCTCCTTTTGAAAATCGATTTCCTGTTGGGAAAAAAAAAAAAATAAGCAACACCCTCCGGTAAAGAGAAATGTTTTTGTGGAAAATATACGGGCTTAATAGCAAAAAGCAGCCACTTCAGATGGGAAAGTCACCATTAGGCTTCGCCAGACACGCTCTCTGCTGTCCAGATGTTACCCATCTGCCTACAAAGCACTTTAATGCCACATTCTAAAAATAAGCCTACCATGGGAGGTGGGGGGCACTCTGGGCCATTTAATGTTCTACCAAAAAAGAAAAAAAGTGCAGGAAATAAAGCCAGCATTAAACTAGGTGTTGCAGGTGACACAGATTCTTGGTCCACTCGTGTAAAGTCACCTATCACTTAAAAGCCCAGTCACACTGCTCTAGCCAATCACATTCCCCTCCATGCTCCACTGGCCAATCACATTTCCCCTCATGCTCCTCTGGCCAATCACATTCCCCCATATTCCTCTAGGGGCATGGCTGGCACTGACTGCAGTTTGCAGAAACAGGGGATCTGGGTTCTCCTTACAAGTTGGACATAGTTGAACTTTTTCTCCTTGAACTGTTCCAGAGCATGAACAGCTTCCCGGTCCATGGGGAAAGCCACACCCTGCAGGGTCTGCTGTTTGGTGTCCACGCTGATGTCTGTCTGCACCTAAGAGTGAGAATGCCAAACATAACTAAGCTGTCATGGGTCAGAAAGAACTGGAAAATAAATATAGAGAAGCACTTTTGAAAGTGGCTTGCTGGTGATTACGTACTAAAAGCAGAAGGTCAGTGGTTTTTGCGACGCCACATGCTCACAGAAGAGAGCAGGTGGCACTAGAAGCTGCTAGGGTATCTTCCATGGATACGACTGTATAAGATGTACAAGTGGAACACAAATGGCTGCTTGCGAGAGCAATGTTCGCCTGGCTGGTGGGCTGTCATTTCAGGAGGTGAAACAGAGCAATGTGGCAATGACCCAGAAGCTTGTCTTCCTCATGTAGCTGCCCCACAATCAAAAATTCATCATCCTCTTTCCTATCTACTTGCTAAACACAATGCCTCCCAGCTAAAAGTACAACACACATCCCAAATCTTTTCCTCCTGATCTGCAGCAGCTGCTGACTGCAGGGGAAATGCAAACACAGCTTCCCGTTATAAACATTTTTTTTTAAACAGAAGGCGTGTCTACTAGTCAACTTAGCAATTTCCTTTTAAGGAGTGAATGAATACAGTGAATGATCTAACTTTATCCTGGTGCACATATATATTCCCATGCTTGCAGATCTACTGTATAATCACACACAGGTACAAACAACTGACGCCCCTCCATGATAGCAAATTTTGAATGGATCTGCTTCAAGAATCTATCTGACAAGAAATTTCAGTTAGCAATGGGACACAGATTAAGGAAATTAAAACCTACAGACAAAAAGGCTGCTGGGATAAATCACTGCTTCTGAACAATTCGTTTTCCTATCTCGGTCACATGAAAATGCTAACCAAATAATGACATAACATCATAAATCCTCCAATCAGAGCATGGCGCTGACATCTGTTGGGCACACATGTAAATCCAAAGCAGTGGTACTGCAGTGATACTCAACTGTCAGAATGAAAAGCAGCCTGTTTAAACATGAATATTCAGTTCATGTTCAGTGGGTGTCGCTTAGTTTTTGGGGTAAACCAACCTTAATTTTAACCCAGTTCCAAATGTTTATGACACACACAAGCTGCCCAGTACCATTTAATTCTGAACAGCCTTTCACTCAAGCCAGCATCAGCAATCTTTAGCGTGATTGATCATCTCTTCTCAGCATAACCCCGCTGGCAATACTGACCTTGGGCTATCTGCAAGCCAAAGTGCCAATAGCTCTGAATCAGCTAAATGAACAGCTTTAACAATCATCTAGAACCTCTTCTAGGAAAGACGGCGCATGAGACAAAGGATAAACTAAACGAGATGCCAGGCTGTCACAGAGCAAACCCTTACATGTAAAATCAGAAATTTTTAGCAGTTTAACTTCTAAACGCTTATGAGAGAAAGGGACTGAGTGTTAAACTATAAGCACAGAAGTTAGTGTGTTAATACACATATGTACTGTGTTATTACATACATGTAAGCAAGCAAGTTAGTGTGTAATTATATATGGGGAACAGTAGTAGTGTGTTGAAACAAGTATGTTTGTGAATGTGTCTGTGTGAGAATATGAACAAATAAGTATCTGGAGAACAGGCAATGAGTGTACAGATGTGACATCAGAGCATACAGAGGATGACTGGCTACCTCGTTGAGTTTGATCTGTCTCAGTTCCTCCTCTGCGGCAGTCAGGGGGAGAGGTGCAGCTTGGGAGGTCAGGTATTTTTTGTACCCGCTCAAAGACAGGTCATCCTGGAAAAGGACCCGTGGAAAGCTCACAGGAGAACAGAGACATTCCAAAGCCCAGGATGAGATACTTCAGATAATACAGCTGGCGGCCTCTTGTTCTAAGATCCTCCACTCAAATGTTCTAGGTTCTCCCTGGTTCGTGTTAAGACTTTTCTCAGCAAAATTTTGTAGTTTTAAGGGTTTCTTTTTAATGGTACCAAAGCAATCCTATGAAAAATAGTGACAAAGTGATAAAGACCAGATACTGCAGGTTTTGCCAGTAAAAATTAGGAAAAAAATAAGGTGGGTGTATTTTAATTACTCGAAAAGCATTGAACTTCATGCGCTTCTTCATCACTTAACTCTGGTTGTCATGCACTCAGGTGACATGTTGCACTGGTGTAATGCGCACCTTTACAGTGCCGAAGAGCTCGTCTTTAATGTGTCCGCCTCCAAACTCCTTCTTCACGGTGGCCCTGGTAGCGGCATACAGCATCTTATGTCGCACCTATTGGGTGAGAGACACATTCCCCACATTCGTAAACCTGGAGGTCGACTGAAGTGTTCCAAATTGCTGGCATTGGACACAACGCTGAGCTGTCTCTTCCTGGGTAGGAAAAATCAAGCAGTGGACAAGTTTTGCCCTTTAAAATTCCTTGCTGTCACTGCCAGTCTTCCCCTTTGGGGGAAACTGAACAGCAAATTAGCATCACGGATGCTCGACACTGAGCTTAAGAAGACAATGCCTCCCTTTCATGTGGTCGTGCAAACAATCGGTTTCCTCAAAACCCTACATAAACATAAGATCCTGGTGTCACAGAGCCAATATAGCAGTCAGAATGAGCGACGGCAGCGTGTGGCTCTGCGGGCGAGGCCTCTGTGCCCATGATCGGAAGATCACCAGTTCAAATTCCCAGGCTGGCAGAGTGATTTCACTATCGGGCCCTTGTGCTAGACCCTTGACTCCCAATTGCTCTGGGGACTGGCTGAACTTGCCTTCTCAATCATATGTTGCTTTGGAAAGAAGCATCTGCAAAATAAATAAATATGATCTGTCCTAATCCTGTAATCTTTCCCCCAATTAAACCTACACAGCAACCCTAGTGTAAATGACAGCAACAGGTAGCTACTGTGAAGTCATTTGCTGCCAAGGAAGAATCTAACAAGTCCTAACTTGCTCCCATCAGCTCCTGAACTACAGAATGTTCCGCTTAAGCCGTACGCAGGTTTCTCCGGGCATTTAAAAGCAACACGTACGGCAGAATGGTCGGGGGACCAGGACAGGAAGATCCACTCGTATCCTTGGTTGTTGGAGGAGTCTAGCCGGTACAGAATGTAGCACGGTACCCCATCCTCCAGCAGAGGGAGGACGCAGGAGTCATAGTCCTGGTCCCACTGTTTAGCGGCTTTCTTCGTTCCACCCAGAACCAGTTGTTCTGAAATGAGAGCAGCAGAATTAGTAATAACGCCGCTTTGTGTGTTTCTCAGTCAGCTGTGCCCTTCTTGCAGGGAAGCAAACACAGGACATTAGGAGCAGCTGTAGAAAAATAGCCACAGTCTGCAGTAATTATGTTGGGTGATTGATTAATTGGTGGAGATATGAGTGGGCGGGGCAGGGGTCCTGAAATGGGCGGGGCCCTGCCTGGCAGGATGAGCAGAAACTCACCGTCCTCGATGACAATCTTCAGGACCCGATAATCGCCATTCCTCGCCTTGGCGAAAATCTCCTTCACCTCCTCAGCAGCTGTGATGACAGAGTTGTGAGATAAATGGACACATGAAAAGCATTTTTTTCTTCCTTTTTTCCAGCGTTTACATGTTTTTCATTTCAGAAAAGTAAACTACACTGAGCCACATGCAAAGAGGCACACCACTTTCTAAATGGGCCAGACCATGCACCAAAGCATAATCACAATCATTCAACAGATATACCATGTCCTAAATTTTATGATTTGCAAGCCTAGTGTCTCAGAAATGGGAAAAAAGAGTGAATAATCACAATTCAAGACTCTCGTGTTTACAAGCATACTTGTCATTGACAATAAGTACAAGTGTAGGTTAAAACGTTATTGTAAATATGAATATATACAGCGGAGCTTTGTATATATTCTGTATGGTTTTAATAACCAAGCTGAGAGTGCTAAATACTGTTAAGCATCCTAATGTTAAATTAAATGAGAAAACTCATAAAAAATTTATTTTGAATCTTTTATATGCTTTCTCACAAAGCTGATTCTGACCTAAATATACCGTGAGCTTAATAAGTAAATTATTACAAAATGAAAGTCAAAGTCGATATGGCAATGTGACCAGGCGTACAACTACAGCAAAAATCGACCCTATTTTAAATGATGCCCTATCAGATAAAGTTACAGCAAAACTGAAAACGGGATTTTTCAGCATAGCTTTTTAGACGTGATCTTTTTATAGATGAGGGAATTTCATGGCACCCTTCTTTGGATGGTATGGTCATTTTTTTCAATATCCTCAACATCACGAATATTTATTGTATCCTTCTGAGTATAAGCTATGTTTTTTCAATCTGCGAAATCTGATAGTTAAAACAACTGCCGGCTCCTGACGGCCGTCGTTCGCCCCCACCGACCATAGTTGCCCTCTGCTGGCCCCTGACGGCCGTCGCTGGCCCCTGGTCGCCTAGGCGTGTCTGTCTGCTGTCTCGGCTCATTCTTACTGCAGGTGCTGATATTTATCTATATTGAAGACCTTTCCTATAACAATCAGGAAGCTATCTGGATACAGAAGCATGAGTAGGTCATTACTCACGACTGACCAAGTGACAGATTACCTGTAAATAACTGTACAGAAGCACAAAGGCCAGGATTACCAATAAAACCCTTTTTACTGCGATACTCCACAGGTTAAGGAAAAAGCACACTGGCTGATACTGAAACAACAGGGTTTTCACCCTAAGAGGCAAATTCTGCATGCTCCCAATCCAAACGTTAAGCGATGCAATCATACGTTTTTATCAGACGAAACTTAAAAACTTGTCATGAACCGTCTAGAAAAAACCGTAGGCGCATTTACCTTGAATGCCTGTTTGATGGGACATTGTACTTATTTCCTTTCGAGTCGGCCGCTTTGCTGAACAGGGTCTGAAGACGGAAGAGGGAAATGGGACTACAGTAACCCGACCCGGTCCTGCCGTGACGTCACCCCGCTGCCGCGCCCTCGCCGCCAGACGTGATCGCGCAGCCCCGCGACATGCAGCCTCCCCACGTGACTTAGTCACGTGTTTCCACGGCCGCTAGCGATTGGAAGACTTGAGAACAAAGTCATGGATGGTTGAGATGCGGAGTTTTTTCACCTCCGTCTTATTTTAGATTCGCAAATCGGAGTCGGACCGCTAAGCCATTTTTAATACTGTATGATTAGCTGTCAATTAATCATTCTAAAATATTTTACATGGTTTGTATATTAAACGTAAAATATTCTGACACCCTAACTAGAAATACAGATACTCTTCCATATTGATATATTACTTCATCTTGCTTTTTTAATTTTATAATATTAATAATACATTGTAGGATACATTGGATACACCGAATCCTGTAAATTGTTGACTTTGTAAGGATGTATCATCTGTGAACCTCACAATACAAAAAAAAACATTACATATTAACTATAAAGATAGCCAGAGCACCTGACACAACAGCAATGCAAGCATATTTCCGTTTGGGGTGTCATAAAAAACATCTACACCACTGTCCAGCTGACTCCATGAAAGAGCTTTGCGTGGTCACTCGAAGCAAAGCTTTATCAATGTCTTCCTGCTAATAATATACGCCTGAAAGCGACCCCTGTAGCTGGCGATGGGAAGCCCTGAGGTGTTGGTTCAGTCCCAGTGGACGGATGGTATGAGTCTCTATATCCTGAGATCCCCTGACACACGGCACCGAGGCGCCTAATCTGTGCTGAGTAAGCAGCATCAGCGGAAGCAGCCCGTCCCGGCACTCACATACCCCATCACCGTGGTGGGGAGCAGCTGGGGTTTGCCTCTGCCCTAGGGGACGACGGGTCACATGGATAATCCCCTCATCTCCAAGCCAGGCGGCTCCGAGCTTTTGGGTTATTACGGCACCGCCGGCTCCCTTGGTGCGATGAGGCAGCACGGCAGCGAATGGGATCTTTCCAGTGGTCCGGAGGGTGCAGCTTGAGTGGGGAGGGGGGTACAGCTGGCGCAGAGCAGGTCGGTGTGTGTTAATGTGCGTGTGTGCCTGCGCCTGTGCTCGATCGCGTCGTCCGCACATAGTGCTTCACAAGAGACCGCATTGCCCGGCTGGGCGCACAGCATGTGCATGTCGGTCACACACTACCGGGATTCCTGTTTCATTGCCGCCAGCCTAAAGAATCGGTTCGGACGCATTGTTTTTTGGGGGAGCGGAGGAGGTGGAGCCACGGCTTTCAAGCAGCCCCCTCCGTCAACGCGAGAAGGCGTCGGTGTAGTCCCGAAGAAATGCAGGGAGACAGGGTAGGGCGGCGTGGACGCGCTTGCGGAGAACAGCCACGGTATTCTGCACCACTCGGAATTACAGAAAACAGTTTACCCTGGAATAATAAACAAAAGTGGGAGAGTGACATTTTCTGACCTCCACCCTAATACATTCTATTATTAGACAAAGGATCGGGGTAGATCTTAAGGTGGTCTAGAGTAAATAAGCTATGCCGGGGTGCAAGGCTGAATTTCTGACAGTTTTCGTTATCAACGCCAGTCGGTCGGCGGGGTTTGCTCTATGTAAATTGTCTCTGCTGACGCCCTCCGTGCGGGAATCCGTTCGTGGGATGGCCATAAAGACCGTGAGTCACCATCGAGAAGTATTTCTGCCTGCTTCAGCTTCGTGATCAGTTGTGTGTTAAAGCTTCGAGATCATACTACTTGAAATTTCACAGTCCAGACGCACATAACTAGTGTTTAGGTAACCTATATTTCTTAGTTGTGGTCTGGCATGTATTCCTGGAAGCAGTAATTTTGAACGGTTTGGAGCCGTATGGGTGCTAAAGGGGTACAACAAGGTTTAAAGTGGAACCCACCACGCTTCCATCCCCCAACCTCTGGTTTAAAAATAAGACAGGAATACTTTCTAGCATTGGGGAGGGGAGTAGTTTTCAAGGGGTATTATTGGGTCTGACGATTTCACTGGGAAACAGTTAGATGTCGGAAGGTCCAACCCCAGATGATTAGTAGCTCTTAAATTAGCTTTACAGAGCTTTTGCCGAAATTTCCATTCATGACGAAGAGTAAATGCAAATTACAGGGAGGAGGAACAGTGAATGCTAGCATATCTCTAAGAGTGTATAATTTAAGCTCAGCTTGCTTTTATAAAGCTTGAACCTCACCCTTGCCTGTTTTATTTTTTTGTAACCTCCCTTAAATATTTTGTTGATGAAGGGTTTGTTTTTCTGTCCATCTCGTAGGTGGCCTGAGGCCGAGGTCATTTAGGATGGACATTGACGCCCGTTTCCGCTACTACTTCCAGCATCCGTGGGCTCGGCTGTCCGTGGCTAGCCTGGTGACCTTCTTCAACTTCCTCATCTTCGCTGAGGACCCTGTCTCCCACAGCCATACGCCGGCACGCATGACCATGGTGGGCAACTGCTTCTCGTTCGTTGTGACCAAGTACCCAGGCGGAGGCTGGAATATTGTTAAAGTGCTTCTGTGGCTGGTGGCCATTGTCGTCGGCCTCTTTGTCGGGAAGTTCTTCTTCCACAAACGCATCTTCGGTAAGACCTGTGTGCGCAAGCGAGCGCTTAAAAAATAGATCACGAAAACTAACGAGGCTCATCTGAGAACCTCATCTATTAATTCCTAGCACTGACAAAAATCGCGGTAACAAACACAGAAGCAGGTTTCGGTGTTTTGGGTCTTAGTTACGCAATGACAAGGATTGGTGGAATTAGGGAGCTTTGTGACACGCCCCCACCCCCACTGTCACACTGACACTTTTTTCATCCTCTTACTCTGTGAATCAACATAAGATTTGTTTAAATGGAGCGGAACAGCTCTGAGCTCTGGTATTTGCTGATGAGTTGCTAGTAATAGTAACCTAGGGTGATGTCCCCAAACAATGTTCTAGAGAACTGCTTAGTGATTGTAGTGTCTGGTGTCTATGAACAGCCCAGTATTTCTCTAAAGAAAAGCTTTTCATGACCTTCAGTTCTTCTGTAGACTCAGGATTTTGTTTTTAATTCTCTTAAAAAAGCCTCCCTTCTATCCCTCTTACCCCCTGTCTGCATCATCAGAACAAACCATCATTTGCAAAAGGACAGTGTCAGGAGAGTTGGCTGTGTGGCATGTGGTGTGGCGAAAACTGAGCCTTTGTCCAGTCGTAGTTTCATTTTGGGGACATTATCAGCCGGCATGCTGTGGTTTCATGCAGCCTGCTCGTGTTTGCGGTACCGGAGTATCGTTCGCTGTCGGTCAGCTCTGACCTCCTCCTGCCAGCATCAGCTCCCACATCTGACCATAGCTACAGGAGCGGTTAAAATCCATGCAGGAGGTCGCAGAGCAGCTGGGAAGCAGCAGTGCAGAGAGAGGCCCAGCCAGCTGGTATTTAGAGCACAGGATCCTTGTGGGATTTTGGGGGCCGGAGGCCGCACTGCTGTACCTCGGTTATTAGAGGTAACAGGGGCACATGCCTGCACTGCACCCTGAGCAAAAAGATCCTCCACCTCACCGCAACATCATTTGTGCAAGCAGGGGCACCGTAAAGGGGGGGGAATCTCCAAACTGTGACTGGCATTCCAGGTCCGGACTTGGGGAGCCCTGCTTTAGACTTAAGGCTGAATTATGCTCAGCGTAGAATCCACACCATCAATAGCAACATAGCTACGTACCCTACATTGTATTCTGACACCATCAGATACATTTGTGGGGGGGTTTGCATCCGGCTTTGGTGTAGGTGGCTGCCGACAACGTAGACTCGTGCTGGAGGGGGCGCTCTGCTGTTGCATGTAGGGCTTTTTGAGGCAGCTTGAGAGGTAAATGTCCTGAAGTACTGGCAGCTGTATCCCAGCAAAATGCAGCCTCACGACCATTAATGTCCTAAGATCTCTGCTCCTCGACTGAAGGCATTTTGCAGCAATAACAAACCTTAAACCCATCCATCCATTTACTGTACCTGCTTGCCATTTTATGGGTCACAGGGGGTCTGGAGCCTATGGGCACAAGGCAGGGAACAACCCAGGATGGGCCACTAACCTGTCACAAGGCACACTCACATGCATATCTATGGGCAATTTAGTATTTGCAGGAAATTGGAGTACCTGTAGGAATCCCCACGACAACATGGGGAGAACATGCAAACTCCACACACATGTAGGTAGGGTGGAGCCTCAAACCTTGGTCCCAGTGGCATGAGGCATCTGCCCTAACCACAGTGCCACTCCATCTCATAGCTTTGCTTAGCAAAACGTCAGCAATTTTCTTTAAAGATACTTCTAAGCAGGAATAATCTGATGGGTAAACCTGTGATGTAATACCATTTATTCTGTTGGTGAGGCTGTATGTAAACAAGTAGTAATTTCCGAACGTGTGGCAACACTAATGTGATTATACAATAGAAAAACCGCAGAATGTACGAGCACTATTATGGTTGATGACACTCTCCCTGCCATTAGTGACACGCTTGCTTTCATCCGACACCCTAGCGTGCAGTCCTGTTTGTCCTGCTGTGTTGGGTGTACAGTCTTCCTGTGTGCATCATGGAGCAGATCGCTCTGATAGGAGCAAGGTGATTCAATGGGAGCAATACAAACAAGGCGTGTTTGTTTTTTTTTCCCATAATGCCCAGTTGATGTTTGTTCCCGGGATAGACAGTCACTGGTTGTTTGGGCTGCAGCCTTACAGCCGCCTTGGTCTTGATTTCCTCCATTATTTTCAACTTGCTCTGGGTGGTACAGCGGACCGACCCACATGGCATGGAAATGGCCAGATAGAACAGGGATTTTACTCTAATATGGGTGAGAATAAGATCTTATCCGAAGGGACAATGTACAGGAAAGATACTTGAAAAACTCTAGGATCTAGCTCTAGCTACTCGGATGACTGACATCAGTGATTCGTAGATGATGCAAAGCAATCAAAATAACAAAGATAGAGTCTGAATTCTGATGGCTGGTGTTGTTTTCAATTCAAACTCTTCCATGGCTTCCATCAGTGTGACAGTGCACTTTGCAGAAATACAGCCATTCTGGAATTGGCAGATGGGAATAAATCAAGAGTTAGTATGCGTTTTCCTACGCCATGCGCATGTCCCCCAGTCTTACAGTCATCCATATAGTATCTCTTAATATCTTATAGTATACATGAAGAGCAAAGTTCCAAAACATAGATATGGGATACGTTTTTCAGTATTTATATTGAATTTTGGAAATTTAAGTAAAGTTGGATTACATGAGGACTTAGCAAGTTTTGGTTCATAACATATGATGTGGAAACCTGATTTTAAGTCATCATACTGAATGAGTTTTGTAATGTGGTATCTTATACTTACCTACATGTTCCATATACTGCACACTCACTAGCCACATTATTAGGTACATCTTGCTTATGCATGGTTGGACCACCAGATTTTGGTCCATGTTGACATGATAGCATCTCGTACTTGCTGCAGATTTGTCAGTTGCACTTTTATGATGTAAATGTCATAGGAGCTCTACTGGGTTGAGATCTGGTGACTGTGGAGAAACCAGTCTGAGATGATATGAGCTTTGTGATATGGCATGTTATCCTGCTGGAAGTACCCATTTGAAGCTGGGTACACTGTGGTCATAAACGGGGGGCCATGCTCAGCAGCAGTACTCAGGTAGGCTGTGGCATTTAAATGGTGTTCAGTTTGACCCAAGGATGTAATCCCCACATTATTACATCACCAGCAGCCCAAATCGTTGATGCAGGGCAGAATGGCTCCATGTTTTCATGTTGCTTATGCCAAATTCTGACCGTACCATTTGAATGTCACAGCAGTAATCTAGACTTATCTGACCAGCCAATGTTTTTCCAGTCTTCCATTGTCCAGTCTTGAACCTGTGCCCACTGTAGCCTCAGCTTCCTGTTTGTAGCTGACAGTAGTGACACCCAGTGTGGTCTTCTGCTGCTGCCAATCTGCTTCCAGGTTTGACATGTTGTGCGTTCAGTGATGCTCTTCTGCATATCTTGGTTGTAATGAGGGGTTATTTGCATTACTGTTGTCTTTCTATCAGCTTGAACCAGTCTGGTCATTCTTCTATGATCTCTGCCAATTACAAGCCATTTTCAGCCAGTGAGCCGCTGCTCACTGGATGTTTTTCTTTTTCGGCCCGTTATCTGTAAACCCTAGAGATGGATGTGCATCCATCCTGGCAGATCAGCAATTTCTGAAATACTCATCCTGGCTCATCTGACACCAACAATTACGCCATATTCAAAGTCACTTAAATCAAAACCATTGCGGTGTTTGATCTGAACATTAACTGAAGATCCTGACCTGTATCTGCATGATTTTAATTCAAAGGGGGAGCCCATCCTCAATGCAGTCTCAATGCAGAGGGCAGGCAGGTGCTGGTGCTGCTTCTGACAGCAGGATGAACAGTGGTACAGCAGGGCATTCAGGAGAGACGTCATAGGCAGAAGGGTAGGCAGGACTATATTGATAATTTGGGGTCTCCAGGCAGCACACCCCCGGAGGGGTAGGGGAAATAAATTAGCCAAAGTAGGGGAGACTAGAGGTAGTACAAACAGTTCAGTGAGTGTGATATGTAAACTCTGGCAGATATGGCTATGGCAGTATAAGCAGGTAGGCACGCAGGCATGTGGAGTCCCTGAACGTCAGCAATCCAATTCCACAAGGGAATGTGAAGCTAGAGTGACGGCTCTGACAGTTCAGGTCATCCAAAGCCAATGGCACCTATCCCCACCCAGCTCTACACCTCACACTATAGATCTAACTGGGAGTGAGCAGTTAACTAGAGCTAGAACTAGGGTCCCTATAAGATAGACTAAACAAGTCCGATTTTAGTCTAGACTTGAACATTGAGAGTGAGCCTGAATCTCACACAACCAATGGTAGACTATTCCGCAGCTGTGGAGCTCTATAAGAGAATGCTCTGCAGCCTGCCATAGATCTTTGTACTTCACGTGCTATCAGATATCCTGCTCCTTGAGATCGAAACAAGCGAGGTGGGTAGTTAGTGGCCAGAAGCTCTTTAAGATACTCTGCTGCAAGGCCATTCAGTGCTTTATAAGCAATATTCTGTAGTCAATCTGAGACTTAACTGTAAGCCAGTGAAAGGAGCATAGAACTGGGCTTATATGACCGATGTTTTTTAGTGTTTGTAAGAACTCTGGCTGCTGCACTTTGTACCAGCTGAAGTTTATGTAAGGATCTAGTTGGGCAACCAGAAAGGAGGGCATTAGAGTACCCCAGTCATACGTAAAGGCATGTATTAGTTCTTCTGCATCGTGGAAGGAGAGGACCTTCCGGAGCTTAGCCATGTTATCTAGAGGGTAGAAAGCAGTTCTAGTAATACTTCTTATATGAGCATCGAAACATAAATCAGAAACAACCAGGATCAACTGAAGCACTTGGGCAATTATTAACAGGAGACCATTTGAGGGTACTGATGTATGACTGGCTGATTAGATATTTGCTGTAACAAGCAGTTGAACAGGTGTACCTAATAAAGTGGCCAGTGAGTGCATATTGTGCGTTTTAGTATAAATGCTGTCAGGGTAACTAGTATTGCAGGCATAACACTCTGTCCTTTGCAAGGCTGTGCAAGAAACTGAGCATGAGTTCAGACTTTTAACCAAATGGCCTTGAGAGGAATTTGCTCAGGCTTGGAACAGCATTGCTAATGGAAAATAAATTGAATTCAAGGAAAGTGATTTAAGAATTGATCACCCCACATTCAAAATTTAATTAAATTGATGTTTCTGATATTTGGGGCAGCTTTTATTAAATTAAGTTTTTTTTCTGCATTACGTTTGACTGAATCAATTGATCCTTATAATGAAAAATATACTTGTTTTTTTCCCTCCCACTGAAACAACTGGGCTATTTTTAAAAGGAGACCAGTGAAAGGGTTCTTAAGTTATTCCTTATTTTGATGGCTGACCTTTGAGGGCTGTGTTTAATGGTGCCAGGGTTCAGGCCTGGATCCGATTTCACAGTCAGAACTCATAGATCCACTGGAGCATCAGGTCAGATCCTTTGGGATAATTAAGGGCAGTGTGGAGGACTGTGCTTCCATGGTGCTTTAAGGTCCTTTCTTAGCTGATCATGTCCTCCTCAGTAAGGATGGCTAATTAGAAGTGGTAGCTGGACAGTTTGACTGAAAAAATGAACAGTGAATGATGTGGTTGATATGGATGTATACACACTCATCAGAGAGCTGCTTATTTACAGTTAAAATGTTGCACTTATGTTGTATAAAAATGTTGAAAAGATGCTGCGAGGCTTAAATGAGATCCTTTACAAGAGAGAGATGTTTCTGGGAAAATGTCTAGTCTCTGGTCATAAAGAGTGACCTCATGGACTCCACCTGTGTTTGGTGGCAGTGTGATCCTAGGAGGGCTTATTGAATTAGAAGACACTTTTCTCCAAGCCAGGAGAGCATGGGGTGAGACAGCGTGCCTTGTCATTTGGGGTCTTACTCAGGGACCCGACAATGATTTGATAATTCTGCCGACCATGAGATACAAACCCACAACCTTCTGGATACAGGCACAAAGCCCTAACTTGCTGAGGTGTAGTTCAGCTGCACGGTATGTTATTGTTGCTACTTTACAGCTATACATCTGATCTGCACGTCCTTCCTAAAATTGCAACGGCACTTGGTAACACTCTGGAACGGGAGAGCGTGCTTTCGTCGCTCCCTTGAGTCCAAAGAGGCTCATCCATTAGAAGTAAATGATGGTAAGAAACATGGGTGCAGAATCCCTCAATGCTGGCTGGGCCTGGGGAGAGGGGGCCAGGTGTGCACCTCTCACAGTCAGCACTTGCGCAGCGAATGCGATTTATTCCATCATGACATTGTAACACCGCGGTGGGGTCGTGGCTTGAAAGATGGGTAGAGCTGCATCAAATGGCACCGAATTGGCAGTACTGAGGCAACGGATGTAAATCTGCTGGCATGGGGGTAATGTGACCCCTGTCAACCAGTGAGTGTCATTCCCAGTAGCAGTGCCACCGGCCCCCCCTCCCACACCACCCTGCCCCGCTGCCCCACGCTTGTGAGCATGCTGTCGATCTGGCAAGCAGCTACTCTCCATCACTGCAAGCTAAACATTTGGCTTTGTGGTCACCAGCTTCCTGCCACTGGAGGGTCTGTTACACTGAAAGTCATGGGGAATACCTATTCGTCAGAACTGCAAAGTTATATACGCCCTGTGTATATGCAATACAAAAATATACACCAGTCAGCCATGACATTAAATCCACCTGCCTAATACTATGTAGGTCCCCAGATAACAAACTTAATGCTTCAGCAATTTCTGCTGCAGTAGCTTCTGCTGTGGGATCGGACCAGATGGGCTGGCCTTCGGTCCCTACCTGCATCAGAGTGTTGGGGGTCCACGGCCCCTTTGTTGGTTCACTGGTTGGCCTTCTTAGACCAATTTTAGTAGGTTTCTGTCCACTGCATGCCGGGATCAAGAACTGACATTTTGGAGATGCTCTGACCCCGCCGTCTAGTCGTCAAAATTTGGCCCTTAGATCCTTGTGCTTACCTGTTTTTTCTGCTTCCAACACATAAACTTCAAGAACTGCCTGTTCACATGCCTAATATATAATGACACCCTTGACATGTGTCATAGTAATAAGATCCATTTTGCTGGTAGATGCAGTATGTGAGAAACTAAGTACACCCCTACTGCTTCCATGGGAATTAAGAAGGTAAGCTCTCTGATCTTAGAGAAACATTTGTTGCTGCCCATCAATCTATGAAGGGTTATTAAGGCTTAAATTCACAAGTGGATACATTCAAGACAGTTCCCAATCTTCCCAGGAGTGGTTGTCCCAGCAAATTCAAACCAAGGTCAGACCATGCAACATTCAGAAGTCGCAATAACTTAAGAGCTACATCTTAGACTCTACAGACCTCAGTTAGCATATTATATGTTGAAGTTAATGACAGTACAATTAGAAAAAGACTGAAGTAGTATAGCTTGTTTGGAAGGGTTGCCAGAAGAAAGACTCTTCTGTCTACAAAGAACATGGCACTACAGCTTAGGTTTGCAAAGTTGCATCTGAACAAACCACAAAACTTCTGGAACAATGGGCCTCATTCACCAACCGTTCTTATGAACAAATTTGTTCTTTAACCCCTCATACACACTTTTTTATGAAGATTCTGACATTCACCAATGTTTTCTTATCTGAATTTGTTCTTAGCTAAGAACAGAATCTACACACACTCAAGACCATTCGTATGCACTTTTGAGTAATGATAGTTTGTTCAAAATAATCGGTTATAGCAGTTTTGTGCATTCTACAGTTCATAAAACGATAGTACAGTGGTACCTCAGTTCTCAAACTTAATCTGTTCTGATCGAATTTTTCCCATAAGAAAAAATGGAAAACTAATTAATTGGTTCCCGGCCCCCCAAAATTACTAGTGTGCCTGCTGGGGTGTGGCATGAATAAATGGTGTCCTGTAGTTATGTTCTGTGCATACAACAGCTCTGGTTATAATGGACGTTGGATATAACGGACTGTTTTGCCAGGTCATTTGAAGTCTGTTATAACTGGATTGTACTGTACAGGAGGTAAATGCACAGGGCTTAAAGTATTCCGGCACCGTGCCGGATCTCCGGCGTGCGGCCGTGAGGGAAAAAAATAAGAATGTTTTAGAGCCTGCGCATGCGATTCAATATTTTCAAGCCAATTTATTTCACCTACCAATCATATGAGAGGAACGCAGCTTTAACTAACGTTACAAGCCTATCAGAAGCAGAG
>JABFEA020000001.1:5062006-5087467 GCA_019775915.2 Cyphomyrus plagiostoma | reverse complement strand
TAGTTAAAACTCATAAATAACTACAAATAACTAATGTTAGGGAAATCTGTTAATGTTTTGTTGTGCGTTTCTGAAATTAAATTTAAATATATATATATCGGCCGATATATCGGAATATCAGATTTTAAAACCAACAAATATTTGTATCGGTATCGGCCTTCAAAATCCTTTATCGGTCGGGCTCTAATCCAGACCCTCACCAACCTCCTCTGGATGATCCAGACCATTTTCAACCTCCCATGGACCAGCCAAACTCTTTCTCCCTCCCTCTGGACCAGCCAAAGCCTCATCTTCATCCTCTGGATCAGCCCTTGTTACAGGGGAGGTGACGGACAAGGCGAGACTGGAGAAACAAGACCTGGAAGACTGAAACAAGACCGTCAACGGGTCACCGGAAACAGGAAACACAGAACAGGTACAGGGACAACAGCCAAAACAACAACTGACACAGAACAGGGAACGCACGCAGGCAGACAAGGAAAGGCTGCGGGCATGCGGGCTGCGGGACAGATGAGCAGGACGACGCGGGGGTGATGTCCGGGGCCATCAGGGACTCCCCCCGATGACTGGCAGGGAAAGGAGGGTTGTTGGGGCTTCCTCTGGTCTCTCTTGTGGCTTCCTTCCTTCCTTCTTTTTCTCTCCAGCTCGTGGCTGTGAAGGGAGGTTGCGGCTTCTGCTGCGAGTAGTGCAACCAGTGGCAGCCTGCTGTCGGTCACGCGCTGTACCAGGAGCCGGAGGTGTCCATGCACCTCCGCCATGCGGACGCCTCCATTAGAAGGTCACCGCTCCGGCTGGCCAAATCCAGCACCTCCAGGTCCTCCCGGACCTCTGGCTGGTTCAGGCAGAATAGCACCTCTTGCAGGAGACCGAGGCGGTGCGTTTTTGGCGAGATCCGCCGTTCTGTTACAATAGGTGTGCGAGGCAAGCGGGGAATCAGATGAGAGAGCTGTGAATACCATAAGACGGGGTTTATTCAGGGCAGACAGCACGCGGCAACAAACATCAATCACAGATCTGGGGAATACTGACTCAGACACAGTTACTACCGTGAAAATAATTTTTACACTTTAAAATTATTTTTTATATTTTACTTTTATAAAATATTCAAATACTTTCATTTTATGAACTGTAGAATGAACAAAACTGCTATAACCGATTATTTTGAACAAACTATCATCACTCAAATGTGCGTACGAATGGTCTTCAGTGTGCGTAGATTCTGTTCTTAGCGAAGAACAAAATCAGATAAGAAAACATTGGTGAATGTCAGAATCTTCATAAAAAAGTGCGTACGTGGGGTTTAAGAACAAATTTGTTTGTAAGAACGGTTCATGAATGAGGCCCAATGATCCCAAGCGCACCAGCAAATCTACAGCAGAATGGCTGCAAAAGAAAAGAATCCAGGTGTTGCAATGACCCAAAGTCCAGACCTCAGCCTGACTAAAATGCTGTGGTGGGAGCTTAAGAGAGCTGTGCTTAAGTGAATGCCTGCAAACCCCAATGGACTGAAACAATGCTGTACAGTGGGCCAGAATTCCTCCACAGCAATGTGAGAGGCTGATAAAGTCATACAGAAAACAATTCCTTAGTTGTGGTTCTACAAGCTCTTCAATCACAGGGTGTACTTAGTTTCTCCATTTTGGCTTTATATTTGTTCAAAAATGACATGGTGGAATCTGTTGTGTTTTACATCTGAGATTAGATTTAAATAATTTTTGAATCTGGTAAAGACAGATGATTTGTGTATTATGTCCTAATGTGTAAAACCATATAACTGAAAGAGGGTCACATGACTGTAGTTTGTGTCAGAAAGTAGTTTTTCTGCAGTGAATATACAGTATATTGGATAGTGTTTGTATTTTGCCATTTCAGTGTTCAGCACGGATACAGTAGTGTTTTTAAATCAGTGTTTGTGACACAGTTACTGATGCCTTAGCGGGTAGCAAAATAGCTTCTCTCAGCTGTTATCAGGCTCCTATATTTTTAACTACTTTTATTTACTTATGAGATGCCTCTATCTAACGTTCTGTACAATTGAGACAGCGGGGTCAGCCACTCACTGCACCATTTGGAGGTTAAGGGCCTTGCTTGAGGGTTCAATGGTGAAATCATTCTGCTCATCCTGGGATTTGAACCAGTGGCCTTCAGATCACAGGCACAGTGCCCTATCTGGCTGAGCTACACACCACCCCCTAGTTAATTAACCTGGATTTTTGAATAAGAAACTGTATTGGTGGTCAAACCAATGTCTATTGCAAACATTTCTAAGAACACGCAACAGTGAAATGCAAAAATGTAAACACAGATCATTATTTTGTCATCTCACAAAGACTAGAACACCACTGCTGGTAACATGTTGAGAAAAGAAAAGAAAAAAAAGCATTTTGTGTCTCTGATTCTATGAATGTTTTAGACACTGTGCATTCTCACATCTCTTGCCAAAACTAAATATTGAATTAGAGAGCCTTTTAGTCAGAAAAACAGCAAATCCTTTATTAGTTTTGGTACTTAATCCACCCTAATTGCTCCTTTAAACTGTATAACAATGACTGCTGACGAGTTCTCACTGCAGTAACTAAGCAGAATTGGATGACTTTTAAGCCTAAATCATTTATCTATGCCTAAAACAATTGTGGGTTCTCAGTGCAGACTCTCAGTAGGGTAGATGACTTATGTAGATCTATGGTGGATTTTGGATTATGGTCCATAAAAAAGGTTTGATGGTCTCATATACAATGTGGTGCCAAAGCAGAACAGTGGGAACTCATTCAGATCCTGGTGCAGCAAAGTAACATTCTCCACTTTGGTATGATGATCAGGCCAGTATTACGGGCTTATTTATGAATAGTTGTGCCAGATTTTTCCATTTTCCATGAATCCCTGAGACACTAATTAAGTCACAAGCTATGACCTCAGCAAAGGTGATGCCAGCTCCTATAAGATTGTTTGGAACTTTCTGGCGTATTTCATATTTTGTGTACAGAAGAGTTTTGGTTGGAGACCCAGACTTAATGTGATTCACTACTGTGCCAGACTTTCTTAATTTGGACAATGACTCTGACTGAAGTTCAGTGCAGCCAGGAAACCTCCTAAAAAATGCCAGTCTCCAGACTCAGAGGCATCAAGAACTTAACAGAGGTTTCCAGAAGTTTATTTTGATCTTGAAATGATCTTGGTATCTACAGTCTGCATGTTCTCATTTTGCTGGCAAGGGGCAATGTGACTGATTTATGCTGGACAGGTGGGGCACAAAATCAGGCCTGATTGTTTACCAAGACACTCAAGCAGCTGCTTCTAATGATGATAATTTATTTGGGCTGAATGCCTTACATGTTTGATTACCATGAACACACACAAAAAAAAGTACTTTTTCTCTCCAGTGCTCCAAACCACTTAAAAAAACTTAAAATCACGCAGAGCCTGAATACTTAGACAAATATGAGGAACATCATGCTTGTGAGCAATGCTTTTTGTGGCCTTCTCATACCTATATTAGGTATCCATTTTAAACTCTCTACTTTTCAGATTCCTGTCACCGTTAAAGGCTAATCTTCAGCATCTGCAGTGGTCTGAGTTGTTTTCTGTCAATGATGCTGAATGTAACAAGGGCAGAGAACTGTATATGAGCCCTCTCACTAACTGGAAGAGTAACTGACACTGCACTGAATGACTTCTTTCCCAGTTACACTTGATGGCTTGCGATCACATCTAATATTAGACTAAAGTGTAGTGGCCAAGTTTCTGGAACAGCAATGACCCAAAGATATAATGGACATGTAATGTATATTTCAGCAAATACAAATCACCTTCCATAACTCTTGGATTAGGACACTGAGCCCATTCAGCAGATATTCTTACCAAAACACAGCAGCCAGATTCTGAGTAGATGAATATCTTCTAAGAACTAAATATGACAAAGCCTTTGTATTATTACAGACGTGTCTTTAACATTAGTGGTTTCTTAGTCCTCTACAGTGGTACTTTATATCAAACAGCGGTGGAGATGCGAGGTTGGGTCCCACAAGCAGCTAGACACTCAACTGAATGTGTCTCACAGGTTGGCTGTTTGATTCCACGTGAGACGATACCTTTTCCCAAAAGTGTCTTTGATATTAATAGATACTACAAACAGGGTCATGGGTGGTGATTTCCAATTTATTTTTCAGATGAATGACTCTATCTTATCTTGCTGATTTTTCTGTAAATGTTTTTCAGTTCTGCAAAACAAAAAAACACCAAAAAAAGGAAAAACACATCGCTAGTCCAATCCTATCCATGAATGATGTGGATCTGTGATAAGAAATTATAGATAGTTTGGCCGCAATAGGTGACTGTTGTGGATTCCTGAGCTGAAGGGTCAAGTATCATTGTCCTGCTCAATGTGATGCCTCTTCTGAGGTACAGAAATCCTCCGGACCTTGGTAGCTCTTGTGGATCCTGTTGCTGGAGCATCTACCCTTCTTTTACATTAGCATGCCTGGCATTTCCAGGGGTGTCTGGTGAGGGCCATGCCACTCTAGGGCAGTCTGGCACTGGGATGCACGTGGGGAGACAGGCCTCTCCGTCAACCAAGCCAACTGGCTCCTGCCACAGGTGAAACCTACACCGGCAGCAGCCCTGCACCACCCCCCAGTGCATGCAGCATTGTCTGGTTAGAGCCAGCCAGCTTTTGTGGAAGCTTCCACCAGCCAGAATGTAGAGGATGGGGTCCAGGCAGCTGCTGATGGCACACACTACTTTGGAGAACTCGTAGCAGATATAGAGTGTGGAACGGTTGGTCACCTGCTTCTGAACCCCCACGAGCACCACTGTCAGTGCCATCACGTGATAGGGGCCGAAGGAGACCACGAACACCAAGATGGCGGCCGATAGCAACAAGAGGGGCTTGTCCAACCTCTGGCGAACTCTTGTACTTCTAGGCAGGCGGCGCAAAACCTTGACCGTCATGACATAAAAGGTCAACATCATGCCAAAAGGCAGGATGAATCCAATGGCAGCACGTACAATGGAGAAGGTCTTGATATAGCTGAAAGGGATTTCAGTTTGGTCCACGCAGACGAGCACGTTTCCTTCGACAGCGAAGGTGAAGAACAGGTCTGGGACACTGCCAATGAACAAGAGTGTCCACGTGCAAAGACAGCACACTTTGGCTTTACTCACGTCCCACCACATTAGAGACCTGATGGGGTGTACGGTGCCAGCATAGCGGTCAAAACTGACAAACGTCAGGAACATTATGCTGCCATATGTATTTATGTTGAAGGTTATCTTCTTAAACTTACAGAAGATCTGGATACCCCCATGGTGAGACCTCTGGAGGTTAAAATATATCATGAAAGGCAAGGTCAGTATCCATGTGAGGTCACACAGGGCGAGGTTCAGCAGGAATACATTGCTGGTTGTCCATGTTTTTCTGAAACAGGTGTAGTTCACCAAAGCAATGATGTTTCCCAGAATTCCCAAGGGCAGAGCCAGAGCGCAGAGGCCAAGGACAATGTAGCAGTACCCCTGTGCACTCCCCAATTTGCCACAGAATTCAGTGGACTGGTTCAGACTGTCAGGCTCCATGTTGCCTACAAGCAAAAAGGATATTTATTGTACTTGGAATACTCCATTCAACAGGTTACAGATTTCGTGTATGAATTACATTAAGCAGACTTCATTTTAATTATTGCTGCAGCTTATTTGCAATTTTGTTAATATAAGCAATGTAATTAAAATAGAAGGGTATTTTAATTACATTATGAGTTAGAGCTGTATTAATTCTGTAATTAATCTTAAATCGCGATTTAGTTTTTGTCAAGATGTTCTATAGATATTTTGAACCTTTGCTTATTAATTTATTGCAGTACTGTGAAATATTTTATTTTGCAAACTTTTTCTCAACTTTAGCTTATACAAATAATGCTGTTTATGTAAACTATGCTAAATGAACTAGAAATGCAAAAATGCAGTGACGTGTCTACCTTTGAAACGTTAAATTACAAGTCTTTGTGTTAATGTTTCACTCTGTGTTTTTTTGCACATTTTCTCACATTTTAATTGTTTCATTATTTTAACATTGGAGTGTTAACCATCAGGATACAATGGTAATATAGTGACGCAATCCATCGAGGCACTGGTATCCTGGTGTGTTGTGTATCATGGGCTAGTTGACGATACCCAGCCCTACCTTGTCCTCTGTTTTGACAGCATTCAAGACACAGCACAGTTAATATTTATACTCATTATATAAATAATACCCTTTCACGACTATTATCACCGTAACATGAAACCGCGATTTTCTTTTGGAAATTTCCAAGCGATTACACATGGGTCATTATTTTTGGCTGAATGATTTCGAATGATTTCATCTCTGACTAAAACATAATTCCAAGGTCACGTGTACACTCGGCAGGCACATGCTCACGTGCTTGGGGGTGCATCAGCACCAGGCCAGTTTTGCATCAACGATTGAAAGTGACCTCCCCCGTTTTGAAATTCCACTCAGTGCCCCTTCTTCGTCACTGGCGATCTCGCTATGGGGGGGAGTTGGGCGCTATAGGGCCCAAAGTCTGCCTCTCCTTAAGTCTCCGCACAGCACTGACATCCAGTTACAGGATGTTACTGGTATTAAGAACAGTACGGGAACTAAACTCTCTAATTACGTAATAACACTTTACATTTCATATCCGTATTATGTTATAGAAGTATTCTAAAATATCACACTGTCTCGTATCTAACCGACGATAACTTTGATTCAATTAAGACATCCCAGTTTTTGTGTTAAATAATGTTTATCTTTAATCTGGCCGTTAAATATGAAGAGCAATATCTAAACATTGCAGGTAAAGTGTACTAACCTAAAACATCGAATTTTGTAATTTCAAAAGAAATACCCCCGTAAGAGTTTCGATAGATTACAGGGTTCCACCCTACGCCCTTGCACCGTGATGGATGCGGTGCGCAATCATAAGTACTGCGCATATGATAATCCCCTGCTGAATGTCGACTCTGCCGCTTTATGATTTAGTCTCTGAATATATAAGACCGAGACTCTCACGCTTATGTGTTGATATTGAATATTCCTTTTACTCCATGTCATCCTTTATAAAACAAGATTAGCGGATAAACAGAAGTATTTATGTATCTGAAATTACGGTTGCGGTAATATTAATACTTACCGTTTATGTTCGAGCCATTGACGAGGTACGGCTGCATGCTGCAGGATCAATTTCTTGTTCCCGAATTCAGTGGTGTATTAAAAACCCGTCCTTGTCGTAAAAAAGCCCATTCATTCACTCCCTTCAGGTATAGGCTGCATCACAGTACCACCTACCGCTTCCTTCAGTATTGTTGCCTGAGCGGCATCACTACAATCAGACGGCACGAAATGCTTGTGTGACACTCATATAAACATATCTTACAGTGATTTCATTGTTTATGTTAATAAAATGCACATTTTACAAGAACTGTACACCGTTCAGTGATTTATTCTTTAATTTTATCCAAGTGCTTTTATTCTCAAGATGTGGCTTCTCATACAAAACGTACACGTGCGTTTATAAAATGCATATTCGCTTTACTTATCGGATAAAGTAAAACCAATAACTAATATTGAAACAGCTGTAAGAGTGTAGAAGCTCATCAACAAACCATCGCTCATCAGTGTGTGCAACCACTAGATGGAGACATCTCCAAATATATGATTTTATTATTATGGCACCTGAGTTGCCAATAAATAGATGAAGTGTCGTTTTTTAATCAAACAGGGGCATTGGCTGTTTTGTATTACAAAGAAATTACAAGTATACTGTAAAATTTAAACATGTAACGGGCATGTTGTTTAAATGTTATAACATAGCAGTTTGCCAGTTTCAGTTAAGCTTATTGCTGATAGCTGATAGTGTTTCTTTTCCCTGAGAAATACATGCTTACGAGCCGCCTGTTGCCCTTCTAGGTGCGCGTTATATATCGCCTCGACTGGGAATCCTGCCGCCAGGGGTCACGTAAACGGGGTTAATCTCAGACTATACCATTATTTTCATGGTCCGTAGAACACAATAGGATTGGTCTGGGTTGAGGACCCAAAGTCTCTAGCCCCTGCGTTCAGTGGCCATTCTCGGATGCTCTCTGTCCTCTATGGTGAAATCTACTACTGCAGCAGTGTGACACAGTAGCCCTACCAGTCGAAACCACATGGCGCCCTCAGACGCCTAACGGGTTGACCGGCACTTGTGTGACACTAGTAGCCATACCTGTCGGCACTTCCAATTTTCCCCGTTTTCTAATTTCCACCGCTCCTGACGCTGTAGGCCTACTTCCGTTGTACCATTTCTACCCACAAACACCCGGTTTTCCGTATCCACCACTTTCCTACTCCTGAAATTTAGTTTTGTCGTCGGGACCCTCCCCCTGGCAAAATCTCCCTTTTTAATGCTATCAGATATGGAGCACGCAGATCTGAGGAGGCCTGGGGAATGATCTGGAGTAATAGAGAGGATAATCTGTAATCTCCCCGATAAATCCCAGACGGATTACGTTAGGAAGGCTCTGTTAATACGGATTCTGCATCTAACGCAGCATTGTTGGCTGACTGTTAAACCGTGGGCGTCGTTAGGTCCGATCACTCGGGGGTATAGTTCCGAGTATTTTAGCTCCGATGCCAATCTTTCTTCCAGAAAAAGTCAAGCCCCGGGTAAACTTGATTTAGCCCCTGAGCCTTTCAATAACTCAAAACTTCCCTGAGTTAACCCATCCATTAGGGCTGGGCGATACTGCAAAATTTGGTATCGATCCGATACCAAGTAAATACGGAGCCAGTATCGCCGATACTGATACTTTTACTTTAAAAATCATGCACTTGACCCTAAATGTACTTTTATGTAGAGGAGAACAGTGTGTTATGATTTATGAGTTGAACGCTCTCAAAGCAGCTATATCTAAATGTATATGTTAAAACCCAGGACAAATTTTAAACACTTTTAAGCCTAATAAAAACATTTTTATTATTGTAATGATCTGGATTTGCAAACACAAACTTATTACTAGAGATCAATGAATTTTTTAACTTTTCTTCAGTCTGGGGTTTTTGTTCATAAACAATAATATAATAATATAATAACAAAACCATTTCTCTTAAATAAAATAACTCCAAACAGCGCTCCTCTTTCTTTCCGTCATCTCAGAACAGCCAAAATTGCTTGCGCTTTGGCGCTGCTGAGCTACGTAATGAAAGGACAACTAATAACAGCAGAGCAGTGAGGAGCAACAGTGTATAAGAGATATAAAAGGAGCGGGGTATTTAGAGACATGTCCGCTCTTTAATTAAACAGAAGCAATGTACTTTAGCGTAAATTAGATGAAATTTAAATAAAAGTATCCATCTCGGAAGGCTGCTATCGATCCGATATCAATACCAACGTTGGTATCGATATTATCGATATTAGGATCGATCCGCCCACCCCTACCATCCATTCAAATTGAATAAACTGTAATTCTGCAGTGGAGATCGCTATGCGGGCTATATGTCATAATTTCAATATTGTACACCTCCTACAATGTTAAAGTGTTTTATGAAGTTAAGACACATAGCTGTGGCACGTCGGTTCCTCGGGGACCTACATACTTATATCCTGATCAATGCTGATAATCATTTTAACGGCTGAGTTAAAACTACGAGGCACGGAATTAATTACACCGCAAAAAACAACTTCATTTGGATTATTCACTGTCAGATTTTAAACTTTAAAATGTTAATGTAATAAAGAAATTATAATCTGGTACTATTAATGTTTCACACGTAGATATTAAAGAATTTAGCTGTAAAACAAGGTGAATTACGATTATGCATGCCTCTCATTAACATGCTCAACGTAAAATGACGTACTTAAAATGTTAAATAAGTCTAGATCTAATTTATACCATGTACATTTCGCTCAGAGCCTGATTTGGAATTAAAACCATTTTGGGGCGATTTTAAAACAACTGGCCTTCAGTAATGGCGAAATAAATGATATATGAAGTCGCTGTGAGATGCTGAAGCAGAGGGGCTCTGTCAGCCGATGTGAGAGGCCCATAACTCACGCGGCCTACCGCGGGTTCGGCTGGGCGGCACTATGAACCTCCAGGTACAACAAGCGCGGCGACACCAACAAATGAGAAGGCGATTCTTTTTCTCCCAGTACCGATCGAGGAGCTCCTGTGGAAACTGTAGTCTTTTAAATATAAAACAGGCATACTGACAGTAAAGTAAGTCTCCAGAGAGTTGCTTTGTTCCGATAAGGCATGCAGTAAAGAATCAAATCTGTTGTTATTTTTTATCATTCTGAACACATGAAAAAATGCATTACTGTTTACGATCAGGAGATTGAAAGCGTACATTTCAAGGACAGTACCGCTGTGGAGCAGTTTACGCTATGCATATTTTCGATTACTCTCCTCAGTCAATATCAAACTGCGTAAATAAAAGTAAAGTGGGGAAACTGGAGAGATATAACAGGCGGCGGACGCACGAATGGCTCAATCTTAAATAACAGATTAAATGGCTCCCTGTTCGCGTAATTTTAAATGCGTTTCAGAGCAGATGTGGGAGCTTTTAAAGCAATGCTCTTAAAACACTGGTCCCGAGGTCGAAGGGAAAAGCCGTGCATTTGTAAAGGGCAATTATAGCAAATGTCGTTTGGACGGAGTTCTAGGTCACACCCCAATGGACAGATGGATAACTCAGTAGATTGGCATCGTCCCTAAAACTACTTGACCTTTTCAGCAAGCGTGGTCTTGTGCATTATGCATATTAAATGGTGTGTCTTTGTTGGGTTTGAGTGGCCGGTATATATAGGGACTCATGAAACAGGTGTCAGTTGTCCTTTGCATATAGACCTATACGTTCACAGGTTTAATAGTCTTCCTCTTTCTATTGTCTATAATTATAGAGGAAAGCGAAATGAATATTTAATACTCTATAGCTTGGCTAACCGGCTTTGAGGCTTTAATTATATTAGACGTACATGAGGCGTAACAAATGAGAAGCGCACAAATACAAAGGCTCCTTTCATTTTTTAGGTACCGTAATACGTATTTTTATGTTTTAATCAAATAAAATAAATTCAATTTACAATGCGTGTAGCTTTGCGTAACTCAATTAAGCGACTCCTAATGTCCTCCTACATTAATACGGCAAGAGTATAACTTTGGGATGAGCATTTGGTCTCCAATCATTTAAAGGGGTACAGGGGGTTGTGTTGGCTGGTTTTGATTATTAGCACCGGCTGTCGACGTTGGAGTAGACCGGCAGATATGGTAATAGTGCCGCCCGCTTTAATGCGCTGTTTCTCAGATGGAGGGGATGGGGAGGCGCTGCTCTTCCTCGCTATGGTCTCCCGGGCCCGGAGCGACCATGCAGGAGGAGCTCCTTTCTCAGCGAAATAGCTGCAGCCCGGCACCCTGCTGCGCGGATATAATCAGCACAAGCAATTAACGATAAAACGTACGAGTTATGTGCCCGGTGTTGGAGCACAGGGCTGCGCAAGCGATTTTGGAAGAAAATACCTTGCAGTTTCATCGTTGTTATATAGTTCAATATTGTAGTCGAATAGTAATTATCTGATAAAGTATAAAGACGTGAATTTACAGACGGACCTGCGCTTTACTGCGGCTCATGCTGGAAATCTGGAAGATTGTAAAATCAATGCAGCCCTAGAAAGTGCAGCACGCAAAAGCCAGATCTATAAATGGATTTAACTGATCAGGAATAGCCTTAGAATGATTGACGTGTTTTTTTCTTCCAAAATATTTCATGCTAGTGCTGATTTACATATTTTATTTCTAATACATGTGGCATTTTTTCATTTTAGCCGGTCCCAGTTATGAGACAGTAGTGTCCTAATACTGTATGTGTTAATTCCCAGCCGCTGGAAGCTGAAAGGCGCGGCGGACGCGCTCCCTGGATACTGACGTCGGAGTTCATCCTTTCCGCGCAGCACCGACGCAACTGACCTGACACCAAGTGACTTTTAGGGCATGTAATTTTCTGGACCGACGGCATAATAAATGAAAGAGCGTTAAATTGGGGCTGGGGAGGAGTTTAAATGAATTAGCGCTCACCTTTGATCGCGCCCGGTTTGTGCCGCTGTAATGGACAGGATGGAAAAACCACCTCGACGCTTCCTGTCATTATTATGTGCATTTTACAAGACAGGATCTTTTGTGAGAAATGTAATACTTTTGTTCTGTTTCATCGTTGCTGGTATTCTATAGACATACAATTTAGGTTATTCTGAGACAAGAAGATTTCGCGAAGTTAATAGGTTCATTTTTCTCATACCCTAGGTCAATATCTTCGCCTGAAAATGTTCCGAGAGGACCATGGGTCGTGGATGACTATGTTTTTCAGCACCATCCTCTTCCTCTTCATCTTCTCACACGTTTACAATCTGCTCCTCTTCATGGCTGGAGATATGGGGTAAGAACCTTAGTGACCTCTGTTTTTCCCCATCCCAGACATAAGTATATGATGGATGTTTCTGTCCCACTCAGGCGGGGCTGTCCTGCCCTCCGGAGAACTGCCTAAACAAGAAGCGATCCAGATATTTTACAGTCGTCCATTATTGAGGGTATTATCACGTTAACCTGCCATCTTGGCTCTCTCGGGACCTTATCTTGAGCCAAGATGGCTTTCCCTTCAGATCAAAGTTTTTCTATCCATTTCAAAAGAGCAAGGTCTCATGTCATACCAGAAAAGATGATTTTTAACAAACCACAGACATTTTTTTCTACAGGCTTATCTTGGCATTTCAGACATATTCAGTGTTTTGAAGGTCAGCAAGAGATCTTTAAAGCTCCGTTGTGTCCCCAAACCACTGAGACTAACTGTTTTAATTTGGTGTCCTGTTGTTCTGCTGAGAGCTGGGCAGGAACGTCAGACATATTGATTCTCACGTGACAAAAACAGCCTGAAGGATGCCTGTCGCTTAACGGCTGCATGACAAGCGTCGCCTGCTTCGGAGCTGCTTGTTCGACACCCTCTGCAAAAACCATTACAGGAAAGAAAAGATGACCGTTTGTTTTATTGGGGACAGGGGATATGCCACTGTAATCACCCCATCAGTCAGGCCGGTCGCCACGGAGACACTGACATCCATCACTGATGCTCGTCCTTTGGCTGTTGGAGAGCGCAGAGACACTGCCCCCAAAAACCATCCTTCACCTCAAGAAGGGGGGTGGGGGCAAGATGTGCAAGTCCCATGGAGGGGGGGGGGGGGTATTCTCTGTTGGGTGAAAGTGTGATACTGTTTCTGCTTAGGGGAAGCCTTTTTCTGATGGAGACAACATAGATTTTCCCTCCCCCCCAATGTCAGCTGCCTGTGGCTGTGATCTCTAAAGGACAACGGCCATGTTGAACCATATTAACACCAATCACAGCTGGCAATATATATTCTGCAGGCTTCTGTGCATTTCCGTCACCGTTTCTTTGGTGTTACGCTTCCTGAGATGGTGTACACTCATTAATTTACAACCACTGTTGATTTTGAGGTGATAAATGTAAGTCCGGCTCACAAATGTTTATCTAGCACATTGGATGACTGCTTTGCAGTGCTCAGACTGTATGTACACACTGCAGGAGAAAACATCCAGGGTAAAAAGTGGGGATAATAAACGTGACATATAGGTGGAGCTGTTGCAGAGCAGGAAAAGGAATGTTCCGCTTGAGCCGCGTCCGCCTCTATTGTCTTCCCCTTTCTTTGGCTGTGAAAACCCAGGCATTTATCTCTCTGCTCCGATACCCTCCTGGGACAGGCAGTTCGGTATGTAACGGTCCATAATGCGGCGTCGGCACAGAAAGGGGCAGACACTGTGCAGCACCGTTCATGAAGTGGAAGGCCGATGCCCTGTACCCACAATGCACTCCATATCCAGGCCGGTACTTAGGCCAAGACACTGCGTGTCCAGTGACTGTGGCGGTTATTATCTGGTAAAGAGCCATGCGAAGCAGCTTTGCCGTGAATGTAACCCTCTGCTTTTCCGGCCGCGCTGTCCCTGCCAGCGAATAGCCTTTCAGGAGGAGCTCGCCTGCGCCTTTTCAGTCTTTGGCGCACCCTCCCCCCATCATCTCCAGCACCTCCGGCCACCCGCTGAGGACCACAGCCCTCCTCCTCACTTGGTTCCCTGTTCGTCCCGCACCCCTGCCAGGGACAGGCTGGCTCAGTGTCGCAGGCCTGCTGGGACGCTCCAGGTCCCCCTTATGCTGGCCGTCTCCTCATTTATATTCTTTTTTGTTCCTTTGACCTTTCTGACAGCAAGAGGGGCTGAAGCGGAGGCTCTTTTTGTCAAATCGGGGGGATTTACTATCCATGCTTTTAAATGACACCACAGCATTACCAACAGTCAATAGCCTTGTATATATCACATATGAATGTGCGGGCTTTAAATTTATTTTTTAAATATTCTTTATTCTTTATGTAATTTTGTGGCATGCCTTCCAGGGCATCTCCTGCCTTATTCCCTGTGCATTCCGGGATAGGCTCAGGGGCATCGCTAGGTTTTAAGGACAGGGGGGGCTTAGCCCCCAAGAAATGCACATGATATGAACAAACGTAGCGCATGAGCACAAAATTTCACAAACAGAAAACAAAGACTGAGAAATTGCTTTTCAACTTTTGCGGGCAGATTAAACATCTTAGGCCACCAATAGATTTGTTATTTTATTTCTGTTTTTTTAAATACAGTACAACAAGAAAACACAGGAAATGTGTTTGCTGCATTAACAACAAGAAAAAAACTGAAAATAAAGTACATAATTTGCTAACTGTCGGATTATCATGTTATTATCATGCGAATTTGCAAGTGGGACGGCAATCAGAGCTGCTTCGAGACGCAGATGCTTAAGTCAGTCACTCTCGTCCTTTCTATTCGTATCACGAGGCTGTAAAAATATATTTAGTTTCTACCTATATATATTTGAAAAGTAGACCGTCAAAGGTTTCTGAGGGTGTTTTTTAAATGCGTATATGACAAAAACTCGCAGAGCTCGGCAAAATTTCTGTTCGGTCCTGCCGACGGGACCGCCGACCCCAGGGGGTTAATTACATGGGACTCTCTGCTGTTAGCTGGAGCGACCTAATTGTTATTACCAGCAGTGATGAAGACTTACTTTCTTGAAAAACTTGCGTATAGGCGTGTTGTCTTGTGTGTGCAGCATGTACGCTAGTGTGTCTGCAGGTGTAGATGCAGCGGAGAGTAAAGTAGCAGTGAAAACGTGGACTGGATTCTCAGTAATGTGGGCGTTCCCTGTGAACAACTGGAACGGATTGGCTAACGAAGCACTGACGCTACCTTAACACCGTAAAGTGAAAGGAACCAACAGATTTATGATCATATTCAAGTGAATAGTGACAGGTTTATATTATTATTTATTTGAACTCATTTTCCTGCGTCTTTATATTGAATTGGTCTGCAATTTTTGTGAAAAAATAGAATAAGTAAAAAAAAAACTTTGAAAAACCAAATTATTTAGGGGGGCTTAAGAATATTTTAGGGAAGCTTCAGCCTAAAATAGGCCTAATGACGCCACTTGATAGGCTGCAGGTCGACTACCACCTTGCAGTGAACAAGCTGGATGGATGGATGGATGGATGGTGTGTAATAGGGATATAAGAAATTACAGGATCTGTAAAATGAAAGGCCCAACAGGACGGTAGCACATGGGTACCATAATAATCCCCCCTACCCCCCTCCATAATGGACCATGCCTGGGGCACTTGGATCTTAACACCCCCATAAACATGAGGCCCATGTGTGCACGGAATGGTGTCTCCGTAACCCCCCTAGCGGCGGGGCCCTGCCCGCACTCATGCCCGCAGGTCTCAAATTTCATTAACGCCATCAATCACGTCCTAATTAGCCCCCCTTATTTAATTAAGGACAGAGATGTAACTGCTCCTCCCCTAGCCATCCCCCCCCCCCGTTAATCAGGGAGCCGGCTGAGACACGAGTGAAACTGGAGGGTGGGGTTTCCAAGCTGGATGGGCTGGTGGGGGGGCGGCTCTTTGGGATTTGGTTGCTTGATGTGTCCGTGGGCCTGCAGTCTGTGTGCTGAGGGGGTGGGGTGGCATGGTAGGGTGCTTTCTACACCCCCTGCTGGAAAATGTAGCTATTACATTAACCCCTCCTTCAGGATGGAAGCGGCGGAGGTGCTGAGCTTCGATTTCAGCAGGGAAATGAGCCAGACAGGGACCGGACGAGCTCATCGTGTTTGAATCGTGCCAGTTGCAGACAGTGTGCGCCATTGCCGTGACAACAGCCAGGATGACCTGGGATGCGGAGGCGAGTGGACAGCTTCAGCACGCACGGATGGAAAAATCACCCCTCTGTGCATTAGTCAGTGTGTGTGTGCCGTGCCCGTAAAAGTGAATTATTAATAGACGGCCACACCCTGCACCCTCCAGGGGAAAGTGGCACCTCTCTGGTAGCGTGGGTGACCTCCATGCATCAAACTCCTCCCCACGCTATCGCCAAATGAGCCATCTGGTGGAACGGCGTGGCACAAAGCGGGTGTTTAATTCGGAAAATTGCAGAGAAATCTGTGGCATCTTCTGTCATCCACTGCTTGCTTTTCTTAAATAGCGCATAATATCACCAACCCAAAAAAGATAGAGTCACATTTAAAACAAACAGAGAGAAAATCAACCATGCAGCCAGTCGCCCAATGGCGGGATCAGAGCGACAGGAAGTCACTGAGGGAGGGGCCCAATCATCAACAAAAAGTTCGGTATTGTCCCAGGTGTCACGTGTACGATTTGTCACGCAGACATATTCCTCTCATCAGGAGATTCTCGTTGAGGGGGCCATATGAGGGCCTTGATCAATTTAGAGGCCGCCACCAATTGCCCTATTCTCTGACAGTGCCTCCTCAAAGCGATGTAGTCCTTTATGTGATCTTTGTGTGCCGGACTTCATTATCCGCTTTCGTATGTAAATTTCTCACAGCGTGCGTTAATTGCTGTTTTGCAGTGGAATTGAGTTAATCAGAACCACCTGAGCTCCTTCATTAATGGAGGTGTGATCTCTGCCTCATACTGGGAAACAGCTCCTCGTGACCAGTTGTTCCAGTTCCACCAGTTGGAAACAGTGGGGCAAGCACCTGTAGATGCATTTTTATTATGCCTTGTGTTAATGGTACCCCTCCCCCATTACTGATTGTACCACCTCAGTGAGGTTGTGCCAAAATGACTGCCTCACTCCCCCCGACTGTACAAGGTTCTCAAGCATGGTGCATGAGGAGCCTGTGATCACATGGATATTCATAAGGATTCCTGCTCCACAGTGGCAGTGTTGAGCCAGCAGGGAGCTCTGATGGGGGGCAGGGTCACAGCTAGTGCTGAGCCATGTGCTGTAGGGCACCTGCTCTCCTCAGTGGGCTCTTTCCTACCCAAAGATCACATGGTGCACATCTTCCTCTATGCCCAACCCCCTGGGGGGGACCACAGTTAATATTGCATAGCAGATCTAGCATTACATTCTAGCATTAATGAACAATAGGATGATTGTATTCTAGCGCTTAGAAATGAATGCAGCATACAGCTATACCAATGTAGTGCATATTTATGCACTATGTCTTACTGATATTTATTTATATTTATGTACACAATTATATTTTTCATCGGGTAACCATTAGCTATAATGTATATATTGGTATTTTTTTGTAATATTAAATGGGTTATCTCTTTTAGGATAAGTGGTCAGAAGATGGATGGATGGATGGATGGATTATGCCAATATTTTGCCAAGACTGGCATGTGATTTGCGGTCATTGGCCAAAAAATTTGAAGAAGTCAGTTCTGATTACAAAAAATGGTTCATCCTTTGGTGGACCAAGATAATTATTAGCCATAAGAGTATAGTCATTTTTTCCCTTTGATTCCATAAGCATGAATTTTTAACAGATTTTTTTAAAAAAGTTTTAAACATGATGCTGTAAATGCATTACTACCCACTAGTACATGGCGTCTCTTTTGACACCAGCTCTGTGTGGCACTCATCTCGGTTCCTTGTCTAGAGGCTGTGGAGAAGGTTCACCGTGGTGAGCTCCCTCACAAGGTCAGCTAGCGTCAGGGACATTAAACTTTCATCATAGCTGGATAAGCTGAAAAAACTACTGCCTTTCAGCATTGCTGGGAACAGAACCAAGACTGCTTCCTTTTATGTACCAAAAAAAAATTTTATAAAAGCCTTATAAAACTGGATTTGTCCAATTAATTATCCAGTGCATCTGAAATGGACTGTTCTCTCTCAAATATTTTATGATCAGGCCCGTTCAGAAGATCTGGAGTGGACTGCTGTCTCTCTCTCAAAGATGAATCATTAGGCTGGTTCAGAGAATCTGTAGTGGACCACTCTCTCTCGAATGTGAATCATCATGCCGGCTTATAGGATCTGAAGTGGACCGCTCTCTCTCTGGAATGTGAATCATCAGGCCAGTTTAGAGGATCTGAAGTGGAACGCTCTCTCTCTCTATCTTAAATGTGAATTATCAGGCCGATTTAGAGGATCTGAAGTGGACCACTCTCTCTCTCTCTCGAATGTGAATTATGAGGCCGATTTAAAGGATCTGAAGTGGACCTCTCTCTCTCTCTCTCTCTCTCGAATGTGAATCATCAGGCTGGTTTAGAGGATCTGAAGTGGACTGCTCTCTCTCTATCTCTCTCTCTCTCTCTCTATCTCTCTCTCGAATGTGAATCATCAGGCAGGTTTAGAGGATCTGAAGTCGACCACTTTCTCTCTCTCTCTCTCACTCTCTCTCTCTCTCTGGAATGTGAATCATCAGGCCGGTTTAGAGGATCTGAAGTGGACTGTTCTCTCTCTCTCTATCTCTGTCTCTCTCTCTCTCTCTCTCTCTCTCGAATGTGAATCATCAGGCTGGTTTAGAGGATCTGAAGTGGACTGCTCTCTTTCTCTCGCTCTCTCTCTCTCTCTGGAATGTGAATCATCAGGCCGGTTTAGAGGATCTGAAGTGGACCGCTCTCTCTCTATCTCATTCTCTCGAATGTGAATTATCAGGCTGGTTTAGAGGATCTGAAGTGGACTGCTCTCTCTCTCTCTCTCTCTCTCTCTCTCTCTCGCTCTCTCTCTTTCTCTCTCTCGAATGTGAATCATCAGACCGGTTTAGAGGATCTGAAGTGGACCGCTCTCTCTCTCTCTCTCTCGAATGTGAATCATCAGGCCGGTTTAGAGGATCTGAAGTGGACCTCTCTCTTTCGAATGTGAATCATCAGGCCAGTTTAGAGGATCTGAAGTGGACCGCTCTCTCTCTCTCTCTTTCTCTCTCTCGAATGTGAATCATCAGACCGGTTTAGAGGATCTAAAGTGGACCACTCTCTCTCTCTCTCTCTGGAATGTGAATCATCAGAGCGGTTTAGAGGATCTGAAGTGGACCGCTCTCTCTCTCTCTCTTTCTCTCTCTTTCACTCGAATGTGAATCATCAGGCCGGTTTAGAGGATCTGAAGTGGACCGCTCTCTCTCTCTCTCTCTCTCTCTCTCTCGAATGTGAATCATCAGGCCGGTTTAGAGGATCTGAAGTGGACTGCTCTCTCTCTCTCTCTCTCTCTCTCTCTCTCTCTATCTCTCTCTCTCTGTCTCAAATGTGAATCATCAGACCGGTTTAGAGGATGTGAAGTGGTCCGCTCTCTCTCAAATGTGAACCGTCAGGCAGTTTCTGCAGTTTGATGGCTTTATTAGTTATCATTTATAAATAAGTAAACAAGGCCTCCTGGGATCACTAAGGAAACTGGGTTTTGTCTCAGGCCCTGATTGTCAGTCTGATTCTGTGTATAAATACATCCCTGCTCCAATTAAGCAAGTGATCCATTACCTTCTTAATCCCATTACCAAAGGCCAGTCAGTGCAATCAAGCTGTCAGAATAGAGAGAGCGTGACTGCAACACAGCTGATGAACAGCACATTAACTGTGACGTATTGAGGCATGTTAACGCAATATCGGACGTGGGTGTGCCAGAATCTCTGGGGCATCGACAAGGAACACCTTTTACTGCCCTGGATCCAGACATAACAATGTCTTAAATTTTTCAAATATTCAGCATGGCGACACTTTAATAGGGCAAAAACAGGAGGAATCAGCATTCCTCAAGGATAAGCCTGTGGTTTGAAATTACTGAAGTGTGTTGGATGTGAAGTACTGGCTGACATGCTGAACATTCTTACTTTATTTGAACTCTAAACAATTCAGCAAAAATACTCCTATATACATTAATACACTGTGTGACACTATACTATACTACACTATACTTTGTAATGCTGTGTTTTGTTGTGCTATGGTATATCATGGCTTATTACTCTTTTGGAAAAAGTACTTGCTCATAATATTTTGATACGCTATTCATGAAGCGGCATCAATTTTCCACTGAAGGTATACATGTAAAGTAAATTAGAGAACTGGCTGAACTGTGTAAACAAGCAAATAACACAAATATTCTAAGCTCTTTGTAGAAATCCAGAGGCCTGGAAGAAAATCAATGGAATTATTAAATCTGTAAGAAATGTTATGTACCGCGTAAATGCACCAGCTCCTCTCCTCTCTTGGTTGTGTTAAGAACAGGACAGGATTAATGGTTGCTCTTTAACATGCAGCTTAGATTGTTTCAGGAAATTGAGGGGTGATTCCACTTTGGAAACGATAACAAAGAAATCCCTGACCCTGTAGTGCAATGTCTCACCTCAGGGGGGCGCTAAGCATCCTCCTAAGTGCTTTGGGTCTGCAGAGGCACCGTAGTAACTGGGCTCCTAGGTTTTGCTTCTGAGTGGAGGTGATGAATGATTCGGTCGCTGGCTCTCCAAGTACAACCTCAAGAGTCTGTCTTTCAGATGGCTTTTCCGGATATAGGGACCCCTGAGGTTTCTTTTAGTTATGTTTGCCCAGAGCATGTCAAAAGTATTGAACGTCAGACTGGCAGTGAAACTGACATGGCGAACCATCCGTGAAACTTCCCAGGAACGTGAGTGCGTCACCAGTCTCTGACCTCAAACGCAAAGGCAGCTCGCCAGACCCCGAGTACAAACATGTCATGGCGTACAATTTTTTGTACCAGTTCAGTTTTAAAAACAAAGTAAAGACTGAGTATATTCATAAAGCATTATAAACATGGCTATAAATACTTATCAAAAGCTATAACACATTATATCCATGTTTATTATGCATTATGACTGTATCTATAATGCACTATAGATACCTTCATAATGCATTACAAAGCATCTTCAATGCTTATACCGACCATGATAATGCATTATAAATGTATCAGTAGTGCATTATAGATGAGAGCTTCATAAGGCATTCATAATGCATAAGACACTATAATGTGTTATGGCTTTCGATTAGTATTTATAGCCATGTTTATAATTCTTTATGAATGCATTATTTTTTGTTATGTATGTGTTTGTAACTGACTAAAAACATGGCCTTAAGTAATGTTACCAGATATTTTATCCAAACTTATTTGGGGCTGGAAATCCCGCAGTGATTGCATTCTCTGGAATACTTGTGAGGACTGGGAAGCGTCATTCATATTTTATGAAGAATAATCCACTCGCCACACACATCACATTTGTATGTATTGTGTTTTATTTAGCACTTGGTGCCATCAGGGGGTTAAACTATTACATGCCCTTGTTAGCCAAACAAGCATCTGCATGAAGGTTTTCTGGCTTGAATGAAAGGCATCTGGACGCTCGGCACGCATGTGGGTAAAGGGGGGGTCCAGTGTGTTGTGGAGAGGCCGCATTAGAATATCAGGATTCCGACAGGTACATGCTTCAGGGCCCGGTTTCACTGGTCCACGATGCTGGATATGACCCTGGTCTACCTCTGAAGCACCATGAGATCATAAACCACCCTACAGCACCTCTCCGCCATTCCTGGAGTCATAGCAAATGCGTGACCCACTTTTCTTCCAACGCTGGCGCTGGGAGATTCGCCCGTAGAGAGGAGACCCCATCCATAAGCCAAAACCACCCCCCCCCCCCAACCCCCACAGACCACAAGGCTCAGCAGTTAATGAAGGCCTTCTTGGCCTCCACCACTCTGTGTTTTCAAAACGTACCTCATAAATAGCACAAACACGGTTACACACCCATGTATTGAGTGCATAAGTCCTTTCAAGCGTAATGTATAATAACGGCGATGCATCAGAGAGTGTATTGAAGTATAATGTGGAGAAAGGAAGCATATAGGACGTTTTTGCCTCCGCCTATGTATGTTTAGACAGCGTGTCTGTAAGGCGCCGCTGAATAGAACTCTTGGGCAATTGGGTTCAGAATCAATGAAAGACGGTCATTAAAAAAAGTGTGGTTTCCTGGAGACTAATTAATACGTAGCCTTGAGAGTGTGGCCCTATGCAACCTTAATTCTGTAACATCTTAATCCACTGTGATGTATGTTCTGCTGCTTTAACACCCCTATTTATTTTTTTATGCATTATTCATGTTATCTTTTTTTTTGGTCGTGTGCTTTAGATAAACACGATGGAGTCAGGGCATGGTGTATCCTGGCCCCCACCCCCTGCTCCTTCCCCCACACTGTAAGCTGTGCTCAGAGCCCCCTGCCTTCACTGGAGCACACTAAAGCTGAGTACTTATGACAGGCAGTGCGGCGACACTCGACAGTACTGACAATCTCCTCTCCTCTACCTCTGATGCCACCCCCACCCTGGACCCACCCCCGACCCCGCCCCCTTACCCCTTTCCACTCTGCAGCCCATACATGGTGACGGACCACATGGGCATCCGGAATGAGCTCTTCATGAAAATGGCAGCAGTAGGAACGTGGATGGGAGATTTCGTGACCGCCTGGATGGTGAGGACTCTAAAAGACTATCTGGGGTGCATTGAGGGGGTGGAGCCTCATGGAGCACAGCTGAAAAATGATTGACCCCTGGAATATCCCATTCCCTGTCACTCACTTATTCAAAACTGACCATTGGCTAATGATGAGGTAGACCCCCACAGTGTGAATTATGGCGCCTCTTAGACTACCCACCTAAAAAAATCCTACAGTCGCCCCTGAACCCTATTGGGCACTATCCCCCCTACTGTCTCCTACACCTTGTAGCCCAAAGAAATTCTCCACATACTCCCTTTGCCCTTCTTGTCCAACTATAAGCCTGTAAACATCCCACATATGACAATCATACGATGTTGTCTCATTACTTATGAGCAAAATACTGCACCCTCTGTCTGATGCTAAACTCCCTCTAGTAGCTTTTTTCCCATAAATCAGCAGTTGCTTGGTTTTTAAGGACCAAACATCTCACAGCCGCTCCTGATGGACGCCACTCTGCCTGCATCCCACCTTGGAGCTGCATGATTGACGCGTCATGCGAGCAGACACATCCTGGACAGGATAAACTGCATTGTAGGTGTTACGAAGCAGTAATTGATAAGGCCTTCTGGGAGTCAAGCTGGTCTTCACATAGAAGAGGGGGGGTCAGCTTGTCATTGACCCCAGACAGTCCACATTTTCACTTTGTTAAAGCTTCCAGCCAGTCAAAATAACTGAATGCCTGCTACAGGTGTTTTGGGAGCCGGGAGGGAGCAAAGGCATGGAACTCTCTGGAAGGAAGCTGGCAGGGAGCAAAAACATGGAACTGTCTGGAAGGATGCCGGGAGGGGGCAAAAACATGGAACTGTCTGGAAGGAAACCGGAAGGGAGGAAAAACGTGGAATTGTCTGGAAGGAAGCTGGAAGGGAGCAAAAACGTGGAACTGTCTGGAAGGAAGCCGGGAGGGAGGAAAAACATGGAATTGTCTGGAAGGAAGCCAGGAGGGAGCAAAAAAGTGGAACTGTCTGGAAGGAAGCCGGGAGGGAGCAAAAACATGGAACTGTCTAGAAGGAAGCCAGGAGGGAGCAAAAACATGGAACTGTCTAGAAGGAAGCTGGGAGGGAGCAAAAACGTGGAACTGTCTGGAAGGAAGCCGGGAGGGTGCAAAAACGTGGAACTGACTGGGGCCAGAGAATCACACATCTACACAGGGCGCAGCCAGGAGTGGGGGGCGTGCAGGATGCAGAGAGGATGCCTCCCCAGCCACACACTGCCCCACACTGCCCCTCGTTCATCCTGCCCGCGCGGGGAGGACCTCTCTGGATACGTTACCGCCCTCCAATGCTGACTGCTGACGGGGACCATTAGTGTGCAGCGCAGAAACAGGAAAAGAGAGAACATCTGAGCGAAGCCCCCCTCTGATTCCCGACATCTGTGGGAGGGGGTGGTACGCATGATGATGAGCACATGTGCATAGGCATTGCATGGGGGCCATCTCTAGGGTCTCCCCGTCTGCTCATGGGGGACTTCATCCATATATAGGTTATAGGTTAACCAGGGGGTGGGTTTGATGTTTCTGGGTCACTTTCCCCCCCCCCCCCAGATGTTTCAGAAACTAAATAGCTAATAAGAACATAAGAAATTTACAAACGAGAGGGGGCCATTCGGCCCATCAAGCTAGTTTGGGGAGAACTTAACTAATAGTGAAAAGTTGTTAAAATCTTATCTAGCTCTGATTTAAAGGAACCCAGGGTTTTAGCTTCTACTACACTAGCCAGAAGACTATTCCATACTCTAACTACACGCTGTGTAAAGAGGTGCTTCTTCAAATTTGTTTTTAAAATCTTCACCCACTGATTTCCACTTATGGCCATGAGTTCTAGTATTTAAACTAATACTGAAATAGCCATTTGGCTGAACAGCATCCAGACCCGTTAGAATCTTATAGACCTGGATTATGTCCCCCCTTAGTCTCCTTTGCTCAAGGCTAAACAGATTCAGCTCAGCTAACCTCTCCTCGTAAGACATTCCTCTAAGACCAGGAATCATTCTCGTAGCCCTTCGTTGCACCTTTTCTAAGGCAGCAAAATCCTTCATAAGGTATGGTGACCAGACCTGCACACAATATTCTAGTTGGGGTCTTACCAAGGAATTAATATAAATGTAACATCACCTCCCTTGACTTAAAGTCCACACACCTAGCGATATAACCCAACATTCTATTGGCCTTTTTTATTGCTTCCCCACACTGACGAGAGTGGGACATGGAAGCATCAATATACACGCCAAGATCTTTCTCGTAATCAGCTAACTTTATTTCGGTGGAACCCATAAAATATTTGTACTTTATATTTCTCTCACATTCTCTCTTACATTTATCTGTGTTAAATTTAATCTGCTAAGTGTCAGCCCAGTCGCTAATTAAATCCAGATCCCGTTGTAGCCTCTCTGCTGCTAGTATCTGCTACACCACCCACCTTGGTGTCGTCTGCAAATTTAACCATTGTACTGAATGTATTGGTGTAAATATCCATCCATCCATCCATCCATCCATCCATTTTCTAAACCGCTTATCCTATTGGGTCGCGGGGGGTCCGGAGCCTATCCCGGAAGCAACGGGTACGAGGCAGGGAACAACCCTGGATGGGGGGCCAGC
>JABFEA020000001.1:5021841-5038317 GCA_019775915.2 Cyphomyrus plagiostoma | reverse complement strand
CCTGTCACTCACCAAACCCCCCCCCCCACCACCACCACCCCACCCTCCATTTTCAAATATAATTGAAAACGAATCATCTAATTGCAAATTTTTACGCTTCTTACGTTTCAGGTTTTGCAAAATAAATGAATAATTTAATTGTCATATCCCGGGGAATCATCTTCAGACACCTGCGGCCCTTTCTGCAGATTAAAAATGACATCACTTAATCTGATAATCGATACCTTTCTCATGCTGCATTTACACCCATATTTACATAATCAGAGATTAGTCTAAATCCAAAACCAATTTTCTATGTTTACAAGGGCGTACTTTTAAGCAGTGAGCAACAGCATCGCATTTAACCTCCTCCATAGCAATTACGCATACCCGCTAGCTGTTTCAGAAAGCTCCGTCGTGCAGTGTATCCCCTTGGTGTTACACACTACTGCCGAATGAAAACATCTCCCCATGCTAGACTCATTGTACGAGGCTGGCATCACAGTGTCACGCCCACCTCAAAGGAAGGCTGTGAGGTGGCTGTATCCCACCGGCAAAAATCCAGATCCACATCCACTTGGTTATAAACTGTGGGATAAAGTGTGGGTGTGGCAGAGAGCACCGGGTCCACCCAGGCAACACGCCCAGCCAATGAATGACACACTGACCTGTCATGTGACCCTGGCCGTTGACGCACTCACCTGACAGGAGCATACAGAGCACCTGTCGCTCTCTAGGACCCAGATCTGACCGTTGTGCTTGACCCGGTTGTCGTGGATACAGTCGCCGGTGCAGTTCTTCCCATGGGGGCACCTGCAGTCATAGCCGCCCTCCAGGTTGAAGCAGACAGTGTCGTTGGTGCAGCTGTTCCTGCCCGTCCCACATTCGTCAATATCTGAGGTAGTGGGGGGGGGCACATTGTTGTGATATTCACTCCATGTTCACCTTCATTTACACGTATCAAACTCAGCTGCCAGCTCTAGTCACCGTCGAGAAGTTGTTTACAAACTGTAGCACTCTCTGACGGCGTGCCAGTTTCTTAACCACCATAACAACGGCCTTATACTCTCCTTCCAAGGACTATAACTATCCTGTCAAACTGCCATTCTGTATTTATTATTATTGAGATGGTATTTTTATATACTGTTTTATCACCACCTACCAGGGTCAATCCCTGTCCAGCATAAGGTATCTTTTTTAGCCTTGATTGGATATAAAAACTGACACATTTAAGCAACAAGCCTTCAAATCTGATTTGCAGAAATTCGCCTAACCCTCACTGGCACTATCCACATCTCCAGATATGGGTGGCCTCTCTGCGGGACAGATCAAAATTCTGCTTTGGCTTCTGTCTGACCTCATTATGGGTTATCTACTGGCAGGAAGGGCACAGCCAAGGGTTTCCTGTGATTTCCTACTGCTACAGTACCTGTCTCATCCCTTTCTGTTTGGCACTGCCAACCCTTTGACTTAAATCCGGGCCGTTCATAAACACCAGAGCCTCCTGGAATCAGGCTTCCACAGGCGTGCAACGTTAGCCGTGCTTACAGTATGTCAATCTGCAGTGCTTTTTTCCTTTTTGTTAAGTACTCTAGAGCAAATGCTGGGAAGGCTGCTTTGTAAAAATGAATTATAATAACAGATTAATCAAGAACCAGGCACTTCACCGGGACCCATTAAGGCCTAATGGAGCCTATTTATGTAATCCAAAGGCTTTCAAGTGTTGAGTTGACATTGTAGTTCATGAGGGAGACGATTTTCATAGACCAATTACAAGCAAGCAGCTCTAGCCTCTTAATGAGGTCTCCCCGTAGGGTAGAGGTGTGAACGTCATGCGTCGGTAACAAAGAGAGGTGGGCCTACCTTCACAGGACTCTCCATTGGCTGAAAACATGCCATTGTCGTGGTAGCCGTCACGGCACTCGCAGTGGTACCAGCCCGGCAGGTTGACGCAAACAGCCCGGCTATCACACTCCACGAAACCACTGGAGCACTCATCGATATCTGCGACAAACACATACACATACACAAACGCACACAGTCAGAAGAGCAACAGCTCCCAGATGGGACAGTGTCCTGTTAAAGGTTCCCACACGCTCAGAGCGAGTATCCGTGCTATAGCAATCGTGCTGAAGTAATACATTAGCATGGCCAGATGATACCCCACTGAAGCTTAATAAATTCTGAAGTGTAAATTCTAAAAATGGCGTGATGACGAACTTCACTTCTGAGAAGACAAACACATCTCCACATGACCCAAAATTGTAAATTGTAAAGAAAGGAAGAAACACAATTATGTATTAGAGTTTTTATAACTGGTTTACACTGGGGGGAACTGTAGCCCAATGCTGGAAGCTCCACCATGATCCTGGCTGCAAAGCACTAGGAAACCATACACATGTACTGTAATCCAAAGCAGACCTTTTCAAGTGAGTCATACCGCCAGTCAAAGGTCATTCCACATGGGCTGTGGAAGTCAGAAAAAGGGCGTTCCCTAGACCTGTCTCTCCACAAACATCACTCGCACTGTGGTGTTACTGATGAATATGAATCACGTAAGTGGACTGCAGTCACAGCGTGAGATCAATCTGCTGCCAGAATAATCTGGTCATCAGGGGAACATACAAGGTAGCTGCCTCCAGCTGAAAGAATGATTGGCCCCTCCACATGAATTATGGCCCTGCAAAAAAAATCCTAGATTCGCCACTGCTGATGATTAGTCAGAGACCGTGTCAAGGTTCTCTCTGGTTGGAAGGCTACCTACTATGCTTCTCCTTGACCAACACCATGCCAATGAATGAGAAAGCCCAGAATCTACAGCACCCGTGTCACATCCACCCCCAGTTCACCTGGCTTCACCGATCAACATTTTGACTGGCTGGGTCTAGCTTTTATATGCCCCCACCCTTCTTGGAGTGAAGGGACACACCGGGGAATATGGAGGATAAAACAGGAAATCATGTAAAAACTACTTGTGGGGATCATTTGCCCGTGACTCAGGCCGCGATTACAAATGTGAAGTGCATCAGTCTGATTCCGGGGAACGTAGGCCTTCTTGAGAGCCAGTGGCTGTCCTTGTCATTGCGGTCACCGCTAAACCAATTTCTTTGACAAACAGCGTAATGGTGGCCAATTTCTTACAAGGGCCAAAGTAAATCCAGTATCAAATAAAACAACTGGATTTATGATGATGGAGAAAAATAATCTAATATCTCAAATAATATTTAATTAGATTCGCTGGCGTAAAGGGCCGCACGAGAGGAATGTAGGAATATGTGTAAGCCTCGAGGTTTTAGAGTGATTAAATGTCTCCATAAAGCCATTGATGGCTTCTTTATGATCCTCCTTGATGCATTATTCCGAGCCTCATTACGAAAATGGCTTTGTTCGAAGGCTGAGCCTACTATCCGAGCCCCTCGTTGGATCCCATCGAACGAAAAAAATCCAGATTCTTAACTGGTTTATGGAGTAATGGGATTAAAATCTATTGCCTAATGATGTTGAGCTCTTTTATTAATTTCTCCAGGATAAATAATTAATTACTTGTCCAAGACATTGCTTAGAAGACACTTAGTCACTGTGACTAATATCTATCACCTACGGGGTCTTGCAGACCATCCAGTGTGAAATGAAAAAATCACCTCTTTTTGTGCAGGATTATCCGGAAGATTGTACATTAGTTGGCCTGCAGAATAAACCTTGCCTTTGAAGTGAAAATGCCGCATTTTAAAGTGTCTTTCATTTGCAAGTATCAATTTTTCTATTAATAGAAAGCAACGAGATTCAAGAGAAATAACATTCAGTAAAGTTACAATGGCTAACATTAACATGGATTTTAGCTTCCAAAACCAAAAACGATATTAACATGTTCTTCTTAGACACTCACATTTTCGTGTGAGGAAATGTGTATGTTCTCTGAAGCGATTTATGAGACCTTTGGGAAATAACGTGGGGAATATTATTCCAACTGGGCCTTCAGGATATTCTCTCTGTATTGCCCTTGAGCTCATTTGTCTACGTTCCCCACACTAAGCGAGTAACATACAGTATTCACTCCCCCCCCCCCCCCATGGTAAATGTCCTGCCCCGCACGCTCTGACAAATAGCCGAGATGCCCTCCATTTTAACCGGTCCGGTTGTAACCAAGGGGAAGCTGATACTGAACAGGTAAGACCACTAGGGTCTATTATGTAGATACAACTGTCTGCGTGTAATGCGAATGGCTTCAATCCAAGGAACCTCGATCTTCCCCTGCCCTGATAAAGCGAGATCCCTGTGCTTTTTATATCTGCCAATTGTAGGAGACGGGACACACGGACTTTAGATGTGCAATGTGATTCACTAGCTCAGGCCCATGCCAGCACACAGTGTACCGGAGGTATTTAAACCATGATGCCCTACCAATCTGTCTTCAAAGATACAGTACAATGGAAAGAGAGCAATTACTATTTATAAAATCCAGGCTGCCTCAGAATTATAAATACGCATCAATATAATCTAGTCTATATTCTTATCTAAGCTTAGTAGTGGCGTGCGGCATATGAACAATTACAAGGGCTTTGAATGTCCTCTTTTGGTGTATCTGGCAGAAGCGCAGAGCCGGGGAACAGTAATGAAACAGACGGTCCAACTGAGGATGATGGCCTAGGTGGTATATGTCCTGGTGCTGAGAGACGGGTGGAGTTCGTCCTTGAGGAACAGTATTAGTTTGTCCTGCCCGCAGCAGAAGCCTAGTCACGTCAAGTGCAGATCCCATAGCTAGGAAGAAATGAAAGGTTCTGCCTTTCCTGGAACTGAGAACCTGGGACGTTGGTACTCAGGAGTGTGGTTTCACAGACTGGAACTTCGAAAAACAGACTTCACGTGAGTTTGAAAAGCCCCCACGAACCAGTCAAATACTGGTCGATGGGTGATCTGTCAACCTTTTTAAAGTTCTGGACATTTCTCAGCACCCATATCATCTCGGGAAGCTTTTTTTTGCCAACTTCTTGGCCAGAGAGCCCGATATTGTTGACTTAAGCTTGATGCAGTTTGGTGACTTGCTGGCTGTGCCCAGACCTGTCAGGAGATGGAGGTGACATGAAAGACCCAGTGAAGCATACCAAAGCACTGCTGCAGCACCTCGATAATTGAGAAACTAGCATGAAGAACAACCTCATGAACTGTCACACAATGCAATCACAAAGCCCCTCTGAAGTTTTCAAATGTCTTTTTAGTGTCAGATGATCAATGCTTTGGTGTGCTGATACTCCAGTATTAAAAGGTCAATTATCCAACACAAGAAATCCACCACTGCAACACTGAACAGCATCATGCCAGCTCCATTTGAGGATTATGGGTAATTTGTCACAAAAAAACCACCAAAGACAATGCTCCACAAGGAGATACCAGATTATAGAAAAAAATACTTTTTATTTTAGTTTTTTGCTATTTCAGAATCTGTGTTTTATTTTGATGTACATCTAAACAGACTTCAAGCTGACAGTGTGGCTGAATCTGTCAGGATAATTTTCAGACCGCAGGTACAAAAACTCACACGTTGTCGAGAACGAAACATTGCCTACAATGCTATTTTGCTTTTAGATTAACCAAATGAAAAGAGCAGGTTTTGCTTCTTGCCTGTGACAGTCTTTGACATTCAATTTCCATCAAATTATATGTATTATTATCATTGTGTGGCTTAACAAACACTATTTCAAATGACAAGCTTGTAGTGTGATGCTCCATCCATTCACAAAGCATAAAATATAACCAACCAGGACCTTTAACCACCATGCTTCTGGGTGCCTAGATGAAATACGGACGGGTTTCCATCACCGGTGCAAAGCGGATACCGTTTCCTAGGAAACGGGCACTTTTAAACCTGAGTTATGACAAACACGGCGTTTCGCTTCAGATGAGTTGAGGCGGCGGCTTCCCGAGGATCTAGATGGCCTCTGATGGGAGACACATTTGGACTTTCAAAGGGCTTCGAGAGGTGGCCTGCCCTGCACTCCAATCGGGCCGGCGGCTCCGCCATCAGGACCCCACTCTCCGGTCGCCATAGAAGCGAAGGGTCGATAGGCAGAGGAAATGGACACGCTGGGTTTTTCCCGCTCATTATATTGAGTGACGGGCCAGAAACAAAGGCTCTATTAATCCTCCTCCTCCGCGTGCCCACGGCGGGCCTCTACTCCCCTGGCCTTATTACAGATACTTCATAAGTGCTCCTTCCAAAACAAGGAGAGCTAGAGGCTACATCAGCCAGGAAACGTAGCCCTCGGTGACTTCTTATCTGAAGTGGGGAACGGCCACCAATGACTGCGACCAAGCATAATCAAACTCAGCGGCAAATGAGCCATCAGTAAAGTACCTGTTTTTAACCCTGTTAAAGCTAGCTAATTGCTACGAATTAAAGTTTGGTGATTTCAAAGGTATATCATATAGTAGCGCTCATCTTTGGCCTTGCATTTACAAATTACAAGAAGCTTTCCACATGCCACAGAAAGAGCTGGCCGTTCTTTTCAGAATTACCGTCTCGCAAGGGATGTAAGATCTTGCAATACTGTGCAATACTAGGGCAGAGAACCTATAATAACCTGAAGTACTGGGAATCATTACTTGATATCTACAGTTACTCAGCCTCTAGTACAAGACACTTAACCCCAATTGCTCCAGGTACTGGCTGACCCTGCTCTCTTCCAGGACGCCTTGGGTCAAAAGGGTCCATTAAATAAATTAACGTAAATGTCATTTTCATGGTTTAGTTCCTACTTATTCTGTAATACTGTAAGTTGAGTATAAAGTATTCCGGTGTTATAAACAGAGTCTGGGATTCTGTTTTTAAACTGGCAGTCTTCCGTGGTACTGGTGAGTTTTAAACCATCACAATTTAAACCATTTAAACAATCACAATTTTCCACAGTACTTTCTGGGTCGAAAACAAATAATTCAATAAATTACAGAACATTCTGTACAACATACCGTGGTGCTGGGTAGTGAAAATTTCCCCTGCTCCTGTGGTGCCAGAAAGTACACAATGTGGCCTATACACAGCACGGAGATATCTGAGAACAGGAGAACCAGTGCTCTCCTATCCCACTGGGAGGACCCAGTAAGGTGTGGTGAACTTCTGTTCTGAATATTACTTCTATTACAAAGCCCTACTTAAAACGACAGACTGTAGCCTCAAAAGTAGTTCAAATAAATGACATATAAAGAAGTTCATATTCCATAATATGGTCAGCTCAAAGCTAAAATGGCAAAGTTCAAAATAACTCTTCCTGTGTATTCCTCTCATTTACATATATTTAGCAGCAGCTTTTGTCCAATGCAGCGCGTGTGTGTGTGTGTGTCTCTATATTTGTGAAAGCTGGGTCAGACAGCCTTGCTGAAGGACACAATGGTAAAATCACACTGCTCATTTTAGGATTTGAACCCACAACATTCTGATCACAGGCACAGAATCCTAACCCACTGAGTCACACCCTGCTCCTGAGTATCTTTCCATGGAAGAGTTGATCAATTCCAGCACAACATGGTAATTTACCTGATCACAGGGTACGGGTCGTTAACCTGACCGTGCAGTTACGGCGGCCATAGCAACAGATGGTGGCACAGGATGATAGTTTTGAAATAATGCCTCACACATCCAGTTCAGCTAAGGGTTATCGCGGCAAAGCTGCCCCAACTTGCGTTGATCTTCATTTTACTCACACAATATTTTGGCTCCCTGGAATATACTGTGAACCCTGTAAATTGCATTAAGAGGCTTTGCGTTTTTGGCTGGGCCATTAAAATGGCAACCGGCAATTACACTAAAATGAGAAATGTCTGTTCTACATAATCGTGATAATAACAGCGAGCTCGTTAGTGAGCAATAGCCCCAGTTTCTCACTGGGCTGAAATGCAATACCTCAGAATATCATAAAATAGCAAATAGGTTAATTTACTCTAATCTCTTGTCATGTTGGATTCTCAGTGGCATTGAATGCTGAGCAATATTCCAGAAGAGTGACATACATATTTTATACCTGCTGCTACGTGTAAAATTTAAGAGAATACTAAATGGAATTCAATACTGAATTGAAGCATTTTAGAAATCATAGAGGTAATTTCAATAAAATATTGATGATGACGAATTTTCGCCATCAATGTCATCGACTACATCGACTAATCATGGCAGCCTTGCTCCAAGTACTCAATGCTGACAGGACTTTGGCTGGTAACTATGCAAACTCAGTGCTGCCGGGACTTTGGGCTGCTGACTATGAGTATTTAGTGCTGACAGAACCTCAAGCTGATGACTACCAGTACTCAGTGTTGACAGGATTTGGGCTGCTGCCTACAAGCACACCTTCCTGACAGGAATTGGGCTCCTATTTACAAGTGCTCACTGCTGACAGGACTGCTGACTACAAGTTCTCAGTGATGATAGGAAGTGTGCTGTTGCCTATAAGCTCTCATTCCTGACAGAATTTAGGTTACTAGTTACAAGTATTCAGTGTTGACAGGACTTGGGGCTGCTTCCTACAAGTACTTAGTGGTGATAGCACTTGAGTTGCTGCCTACAAGCACACCTTCCTGACAGGACTTGGGCTCCTGTTTACAATTACTCAGTGTCGACAGTACTTCAGACTACTGACTTTGAGTAGTCAGTACTCATAGGATGTGGGCTATGGAAGAAATTGCCAACTCCGCATACGGAATGGAGGTAGGATTCAAACCCCCAGCACGGAGGTGTGAAGCGGTGGCGTTACCTGCTGTGCATCCTATACCTCATTTACACTCACCATTCATTGTTCTGAATTCCCACCAGGACTCAGACATACATTAAAACCCACAAATCAGTCACATGATGGACTGGCAGCTTAAAGCATGTTAGTTTGTTCACCGCCTCTCTGCGTCTCACTCCACGCGGGTCAGGAGCCCCAACTCTTTAATCGATTCTCCTCCGGGCAAATGCGAACCTGGTGACCTCATACAATTGCCCGAAGCACCGTTGTACAGAAATAACCCAGCATTCATGAATATAATTAATAAAACCCTCTGACACTAGAGCTGAGAGCATTGAAATTGTTGAATTTGTAATTAAACCCGCAGAAGTACCAGACATCCAGCCATGAGACCCAGTTCCTGCTCCCGCAAGGAACAAATGAGATAAAATGGCAAATGCATTTAAAAGGATACTGTAGAAGTATCAGAAATCAAGACAAAAAGGCACGGGAAAGCAAACAGTGCTAAGGCCCGGTGAAGAGTGAAAAGCTCAGCCTGACACACAAATATATTCTTCAAGATGTGGATTCTGGCATTCCAAGGTTTGGGAAACCGGTATAAGCGGCTCGACGCTGCCTCTACTGGCACATGCACGACTGAACCACGCTCTCACCTCTGCTCGGCCGTCCATAATTGCATTGGCATTTCGGACCTGCTCGGGTACATGGGCGAGGGTGAGAAATCGGTCCCTTTGTAACGAGGGCACTGTGAATCTGAGGTGGGACCTTTACTGCCCGTAGAAACACCTACAGCCCTTCTGGGGCTTCGCCGTCACTAATTAGCACCCTGGGAACCAACTCATCCGTCACGTCTTCCTCCCTGCCAAATGCATCCCGGTGACCTTGCTGCTCCCCCCCTCCTGCCATAGCAGGACTGCTTGACACCGGGTGACACAGTTGTCACAAATACCGGATGGACTTCTGATTACAACGGGTAAATAAAGAGCAAGTGATACAGTGAGGAGAAACATGTTCTGCATCTTTGATTAGACAGTCCCTGGGAGCTGAGTTTGTGAGGGAATAAGAAAAGATTTCTTCTGAGAGAGTTTGGGTCACTATCAATAAGGTTGAAAGCACATTGTCAAGATGGTGGATAAATGTGATTTTTAAATCATCTAGTTCACAGCGTTTGAATAATGTCCCTGTTTCCACCGCATAATCCGCTGCAGATAGGTCAGCTGACTCATCGCTTTCAAATGCAAGGAAGAAAAACTGATCAAGGGCTTCCTTTGCTGTCAGGTTAACTCCCTTTCTTGTAGCACCATGACTTTTCACGGCCAGTGAAGACAGTGCTGGGAAGCACTTGGTAGTCAAGCATGGGAGCTGATTGGTCAGAAGTGCAGCAAGGTCAGTTCAAACGAGGCGAGCAGCCATGGCTGAGTATGGCTGAGAGCAGGTTTCTATGGCTGAGAATGTCTGGGAGCGAGCAGCCATGGTTGAGGATGGTTGGGAGCAGGTTCCTATAGCTGAGAATGTCAGGGAGCAGGCGGCCATGGCTGAGTATGGCTGGGAGCAGGCGGCTATGGCTGAGTATGGCTGGGAGCAGGCGGCTATGGCTGAGTATGGCTGGGAGCAGGCGGCTATGGCTGAGTATGGCTGGGAGCAGGCTGCCATAAAAGCTTTTCTGTGTCTGCTGGCTCTACCCACCCCTCTTCTCTGCAGAAGCAGCAAACTGACATGTTGTTCCGTCTTCCTCAGCCTTCATTCACTTGATTTTACTGCTATTTTACTGGATATTTCTGCGGTACAAGATGATGATTTCCTGGAAGAGGGCGTGACATATGGCTTGCTGAAGGGAGAAAGGGATTGGCCGACGTGGTTTGGCTTGCTGTTGAGGTGCATGGTGCGTTTCTTCAGTCACCCACACTTACCGTGGTTCCCCGTCTCTGGCCATTGAGCGCATGAAAAGGTCAAAAGCTGCCTAGAGATGTGTCTTTCAGGAGAGCAGATGCAAGCCCAGCCAGAAAAGCAAGCAAACACCACGAGAGTTGCACTTAAGTTGCTAAACACCCCCGTTAGCTGCATACAACCACCCAGGGCCGTATGTAGCATAACAGCTGGGGCATTGAGCTCAGGTTGATTCAGGACCTGAGCATGACTCAGAACCACATACTGTATGATGCCTCAAACAGAGCTGTGTAATCTAAGTTGCTAACAGATATCCAAGACTCTTGTTTTTGGTTCCTATCGTTAGGACCGTGTGCATATGCTGATGTGGCTAAAAGCCAAATAAGATGCACTACATGCTCGCACCTCAGCCTAAGCGGTGGGGGTAAGCACCACCACATGAAATCCACAGAAATAGGGGGGAAATCAGCCATATGCACAGACTGTACTGTGTGGCTATTCCCTGTCTCTGCTGAGACCTGTCTCCCTTAGGATCTATAGGATTAGCACTTTGACAAACGTGTTCAGAGACACTGTTCCACTATTGCTCTAAAACCCCAGTGCCAGTCAATCTCACCGGTCCATAATCCACTCCGTAAATCATTAGATTGACCAGTGCAGCTCTATACTCCAAAGAGAACAAAATGGTGTGGGACAGGGGATCGCATACCTTTGAAACCTTTTAGATCTCCGGAAGGGGAACCTAGTTGCCATTAAATATGGCTAAATTAATTAAATGTCTTTAAATATGATCAAATTAATTAAATGATGCAACATCGGTCTCCAGAGCCCGCTGCCTTCAGATCCGAGAATGTGCATAAATTCGTTGCGAACAGCAGACAATGCCCCCCGTATCTGCCGTGTATTCTTTCAAGTGAACTCAAAATAAATCCCAGTGTAATTAATTCAGCGCACACCTGCGTATTTTTTTTTCTCTGCTAAATTTAACAGCATTTTTCCATGCAGCTAGAGAAGGGAAACCACGATGAGACTCTCAGCTTTGCCTCGGAAAGATCAGGATAATGTAAATGTGAGAAATTAAAGGAAAGAGCCAAGACAGACTTTTTTATCTCGTCCAAATCAGAATTTTGATTATGAGGGGACCTCACTAGCTATCAAGGGTGAATTAATGGGTAGCCGAAGGGTTCTCAAAGTCCGGACCGCGGTCCGGTTGTGAACTGAACTGTAAGTTAATCTCGACCCAGCCTGTAATGCGCCTTATGGTTAACATAAAATGGCTTGTTGGTGTTGTTTGAAGTACAAAAACATGATGTAGAACCATCATACCTCTGACACACATATCTCATCAAAAACCCCTATTAAATCAGTCTTTACATTAATTTCACATCACTGTTATGCATTGATGTCTATATCAAAATCTATTGTTAATTCATTAAAGTTCATTAAAGTTGTTGCAGGTAGTTCAATCAGCAACACCAAGTTAAGCTGCTCCTGTTTGGTGTCTTTGGTCGGCAAGCCACATCCTGCTCAGCTTCCTGTTCTGGACCGACATACACAGAGAAAGATGCTTCACCATGGCGACGGAGAATCACCACTGGAGCCTCACCTGTCTCACACCTCTTCCCGGTAAATCCTGCTTGGCAGATGCAAGTATCCGGGGACACGCAGGTGCCGCCGTTCTGACACAGGCCTTCGCAGAGGGCTGCGAGGGAAACAATAGGGGAAGATAATCAATATCAAGGCTGGGTGGTTCAAACCCAAGCTCAATGACGTGGCGTGAACTTCATTGGCGGGGGCCCATTCTGTGGAAATCTACAGGAGCGGGAATTAAGCGCCTATTGCGTTGCCCATTTGATTTCTGTGACACACCACCTCCGGAGGGACATCTCAATGAATTTCTCACCTGCACAGGTCATTCGCAAATGGAGAAAATGCCGAAAATGGCTTACACCTCAGGCTCCTAATAACGCAGGCTGCCCAAAATAATGGGTCACGCTCCAGTGGCACCATAGGCGCAGTCAACCCCTCTCAGGACACAGTGACCTACCATCAGGACCTGCTGCCCACGTTACTGGATCATGGAGCCAATCACATGATGACGCAACCAAGGACAGGACCCAGTAACCAATCAGAGTAACACAGTGCACAATCATGGGATTTGATGTCTTAAGGTAAAATAAAATTTACTCAACGTCTAAATCAATATCTACTTAAAATTAGATAACGAAGATGAATAGTAGACACTAGGAATAAATTATCCACACAATGTGGGTGTTCATAAACTCCAGGGTGACCTCTGTAACCTAATGATGTCTATACAACAGAACAGTGTTTCTCAACCCTGTCCTAGATGCTCCCCAGACAGACCACATTTTTGGTCTGTCCCACAACACCCAATGTTCCACTCAGCTGTACCACGTATTCGGTGTTCCTGATTGGTTGGGAGCTTGGAGGGAGCAAAAACGTGGACTATGTATGTGTGTGTGTGTGTGTGTGTAGTGGGGGGGGGTCCTTGATAATACAGTAGATACTACCAAGATGCTACATGCTATACTTTGGAGGATGACAGTGGGTCTTGGAGAGTGAGCTGGGGGGGGGTCTTGGGTCTTACCTTTGCAGAGTGTCCCATTGCCCGTGTAGCCCGGCTTGCAGGAGCAGCTGTGCCCCCCCACGGTGTTGAAGCAGAGTGCGTTCTCATCGCAAGCGTGCTGGCCGCTGTCACACTCGTTATGCTCTGTGATGTCAGAGGAAGAGGGACTGTCAGAGGCCCCGCCCAGACGGTCTCCGCAAGCGACCCAAGGTTACCGTCATCAAGTGCAGCAGACACCCGCTACAAACAGTTCTGTCAGAACAGAAACAAGGCCGCTTCCCAGGTGACAAACTGGTGCTGGTGGAGGCCCAGGCTGCTCGCTGTGATGGACACTCCCGGAACCTTTAAACTGTGACATGCTGCTCTGACAAGGCGCAACTATCAGTGTCAAAACAAAGCAGAAACACCTCCCCGGGGAAGGTCTGACGCCTCCCACGTCCCGTCCACCCGGCCCGAACCTGACGTCTCAGAAAAACTCCACTTCCAAGAGAGCGTCCTCCAGGACTGCAAAGCGTAACCTTCTTACGGAAAGTTCTGTTGAGTGAAGCCCTTCAGCTTGTCGCTCCCTGTATCCGTGTCTCAGCATCAGTCCAGCGGGAAGCCGCGTCGAGGCTATCCCAGAGCGCGAGGAGGCCCGATAATGAGCACTCATTTCCTTAACAGTCAGGCGCACGTTACTAATGCTGTGTGTCGTGGTGGTTTGGCCGTGAAGCGAGACAACGCAGGATCTGCCACTTGCCAGAAGGCCAAGCTGCTCGTTCACACTGCGCCATGCAGAGTCGCATTCTCCTTACATCAAGAGGCAAATTTAGACTGATTATTAAATGCAGGGTTTTATTCACAAACAGTGCTTGAACTGGAGAAGGCAACAAAAATCCATAATGGGTGTAAATGAGTTGCAGCTGACCAGCAGTGCTTCTGCACAGCAGTAATGCCATCCATGAAACACATAGGATAGGATCAGCTATTCAGATATACAGAAGCCACCAAGCTGATCCTACAAGAATCATCACTACTTAACGATTGTCCTTCAAGACAACGATGATAGCTGCGATGTGGTCTGTGAGCGGTTTAGTGGCTCAGGACTCTGTGCTCCTACTTTGATGGTTGCTGGTTCAAGTCCCGTGGCTGGCAGTGTGATGTCATTGGCAGGCCCTTGAGTAAGGCCTATAACTCTCAAGTGCTCCAGGAACACTGGCTGGTCCTGCTGTCTGACCCAAACGTAATGGAAATTAAAGCTGTTTGTTTGCCCTCCTCCCTGGGACAGCATGGAAGGTCTTATGGTTCAGAGGCCAAACCTCAGAGTGAGTAGGAGAAGCCAGGAGATTCTCCTGCTACCCAGCTTGTAAATAAAGAACAAGAAAAAAAATCATTGGAAGACGGCCCACAATTGTTTTTCCACATTGTTTGTTCTTCGCTGCTTCCGTTCTCACCTCCTGCCTTCCATCTAATAACCCCTGCCTAAGTGCTGGAGGAGGCCAGAACTCCGGGGGGGTCGACGCCCTTCACCGCTAACTACTCGTGACAGTGAGCTCAGCCTGAGGCCGTGAACACAGCCACCGGCCCGTGACAGCGTAAATGACACCAATTAACTTCTGTAATTACAATTCTTAACACTCCTGCCCTACCGAGATCTGGTTGGGACTCTGGACGCGCAGCCCTGCCTGACCCGTTGGCTCCGGGTGCCCTTGTGTCCTCCGTTTAGGGCCTTGTCTTGACTCATCCCCTGAAGGTGCGAGGCCAGGCTCAGCAGACACCGCATGACCGCAGTGACCCGAGATCGACAGCATTTACCAACATCACACACGCGGCAGGGGCAGTTCTGTCACCGTCGGAATGAACGAGGGGACACGGGCCAAAGGGCGACGGAGCTCGGCGCCATCCGGTGCACTAAGGCCGTCATGACGGCTCAAAATCAACAGCTGCACCATGACAAATACAGAACTGTATGTGTGTGACTTTCAGGCAGCCTGTGGGGAAAGAATTAATTTATGGATATCAGTTTTCAGACACGGTCCGTTATTCCACCGGGCTTTTAACTCGATATCCAAGGTGAGCGCAAACTTTGCTTCGCCTTCCGGGTGAGGTGGAACAGAATCGTAACAAGAATTTTATGGGGGAAAAAAAATAAAAAGAGCAGCAGAAGATAATGCCTTTCTTAGTTAAGATCAATTCCATTATCTTTTCCAAATGGAAACGGCTCATTCAAAAGGAACCACTGACATTTTACTGATTCCCTCAAGACCTCAGATGACAGTTTGACGGGCAAGTCACGTGGACCATAAGGCTCTCTAACACTCACCATCACTCACAGTTAAAGTATGTATCAAATAATTTTGAAAAGAATGGGATAACATAGTGATACTTTATTCATTCTTGTGAGGAAATTGTCTTTTCACCTCATCACAAAATTGTCTCATGTTGTTCCCTAAGAAACATCTTGCAGAAGGAGGTCAAAACACAGGATCAGAGTCCTGGTACAACTGCAATACTCCTTTATTCGCCACTTGCACAAGAACAAGTACACTGGAAGGCTTCTCTCTGCATGCCCCATTTTGCTCTCCATGAGATACCCAAAGAGGTGAAAGCACGGTTATAGGTTGTAACACTGGCTTCAGGTGAGTGCAGCACCCCCGCAGGGGATACAGACCTCTCTCAAGGACCCACGGACATTTGACTATTTTTCCGAGGCTGGGACTCAACCCAGCAACCTTCTGGTGACAGTAGCAGACGTTTAACCTGCTGAGCCCCACACCGCCCAATGTTCAAGCTACATCCAATAAGTATCTGGAAGGAGCAAAAAAAAAAGGAATCCCAGAGTGGCCGTCCCGTGTCGGCCACGTTGGTTTGAATCTCAGCATCCTGCAGGATGCAGCCTTTCACACACGCAATCTCCCACCATGTTTTCTGCTCTGCGTTCAATGAGTAAACAATCAATTATGCAAGTTCTGTCAGCAGAGACGCCCTCCTGCTTAGGCTGCTCCGCCACGACGTGGCTCCTCTGACAGCTATCCGACAGTCTTCACCTTTCATTAACTGAAAGTGTCGAGGGAGGAGTGGGGGCCCATCGATGTGGAATATTTACACATGCTGGGAAGAGAGCAAGAGCATCTGCCCGAGGTGGTCAAGGCCAGAATGGGCTGGAATGTGTGGAACAGCCATACTTGGAAATGTCAGCGCCGGAGTAGGGAGAGCCGCCTTTGAATGTTATACGGCCGAAAGGATCGGCGCTGAGGCGACGGTCTGGGGGGGGGAGTAGGGGTGGGGGGGGGCACACCCACAAGTCTTCTGCTGGCTTGCTGGACT
>JABFEA020000001.1:4983740-5012409 GCA_019775915.2 Cyphomyrus plagiostoma | reverse complement strand
GGAGGAAATGGCCGGGGAGAGGGAAGTCTGGGTTTCCCTGCTGAGACTGCTGCCCCCGCGACCCGACCTCGGATAAGTGGGAGATGATGGATGGATGGATGGATGGATGGATGGATGGATGGATGGTCCCAGTCGATTATCTTCTCACACGTTGGAAAGGCAGCACTTCCTCAGTGTCATCTTCACGGTTGTACTACATCCCCTCCGTCTGGAGCCGGGCATCTCCTTGGCCGTGTCCACCGCCCACACCGTCCACGACTCTGAGCATCCTCATAATCTCCTTGCCCCCCACCTCTTTCCTTGCCCGCCCCATACCTCCTTCTCTCTCCTATCCCACTCCATTGGCACTGTTTCCAGGACCTGGAGTATCCAAGCACCCAACCCTGCCAGAAGAAGCAGCCTCCCAGGACAAAAGCACGCACAGGTACCCTTCAGCAGGCCTTGACCCCGGCTCGTCCCACCTAAAAACACTAAGTTGATTTAGAAGCTATTAAGCTGGGAGGTACACAAGTCACAGCACTGACACTCATCCACACACCCAGACCGCTCCGCAGACTGGACCGGGGCTGCTGCCGACGTAGAGGTGATTTCCATCTCCATTAGTCGAACTCCATTTCCCTGATTGTCCTGTCATGTGGAAACATGTGCTCTGCCATTAAAGATCCCAACAAATCAATGTCCACTTTTATCTATGGATGAAGCAATGGGTGGTCTTCCTCTCTCCTATATGCCTGAGCCAAAAATCGATCGCAGCCGGACACACTGAGACCCACGGGGAGGTGGGCAACCCCAGAGATGGTGTGGGTGTCCCCCCGAAGCATTGCATAGTGTCGGCTAAGATTTCTCATCTGGGGAGTTTTTGTTTTTGCGAGTAAGCAGTTAATGTTTTACAATGAGCAGTAGCTCATTTATGGTTTTCCATGAATAATTCTTTGCTTGCAGCAAAAATATGTAAATACATATATTTTTCAGTGAATCATCACACTGACTGCAATAAATATATGCATCCATCTCCCATAACTGCTTATCTGGTAGAGGTTCATGATCAGCCTGGAACCTATCCCAGAATGCACAGTGCACAAGGCAGGGGGACACTCTAGATAGGATGCTACTCCATTTCAGGACACGCAGTCATGCACAGTAGAAACCGGGTCATGTATATTTTTGAACTGTGGGAGTGCCCAGAGGAAAGCTACATAAACAGGGTGCATGTACAACAAGAAGGGGGTTGATCCCCCAACCATGTGAAGCCTCAGTGTTAGCCACTGAGCCATAATAGACACATATTCCTGTCATTTAAATGTACTGCTTCAGCTTAAGAGTTGACCTTAGAAACTAGTTGGTCCTGGTCAAGTTTGTACTCTCAGACCAAAGCCTCAGTTCATGTGACCTTGGGTGATGCTGATCCGGCGTAAACGTGACCTTGGGTCACGCTAATCTGGGGTAAACATGTGACCTTGAGGTCACGCTGATGGGGGGTAAACATGTGACCTCACGTCACACTAATCCAGTGTCATCTAACTAATCCTGTTTAACTAAACCCACCTTGCCCCTAGGGAACAAAGACATTGACATTCACACACTAACTCCCACCTGTGGCCAAGGGGGCACTATAGCGCCATACAGTATGACCCATACAGTAGTTCCCTGTGGAGGCCGGGCCCGCCACAAAGGTTTTCAGCACGGCTAGGGAGGGAGACGGGGAAGTAACCGTCGCCCCCTGGCTGCTGATGAGATTGGGCCTGGAAACACATCCACCACTTAATTCAACCATTCCCAGCCCTGGGGACATCCCCTTTGTACAGCAGCTCATTAATTCAAAGGGGTCCCCATCGGTGCCAACAAGGATGAGATTAATGACGCCAGCTTGTTTCTGTCACCAGGTGGGAGAGCGATCGTGGAACATCAGCTGAGGGCCGGTAACTGCTAGTCTGGTCTACAGGCTGCCATTCCAGTGCACCTTCGAGGGCCCAAACAAATGCAACAAGCCCATTTAATTCTGCCATTTCAAAACCCAATCCTATCTCTGAGATAATGCACTAGCAGACTCTAGTCAATGTCAAAGTCAACTTTATTGTCATTATGCACATGCACAACAAAATGAGGCAGAAGGCTCTCTCAGTGCAAACATCATACATTGTAATAGTAATAAAACAAACATTAGAACAGAATAAACTATCTTTAAAAAGTGTGATGATTAGTTTCCTTGGTCGACAACATTTATCATCACTTCCAACGCCACCCCCCCCCCCCCCCCAGAAAACTACACCGTTGTAGAACATAGTGGTGGTGGGGGATAGGGGGGTGCACACACAACTCAAACAGCCCAGAGGCCTCTGACAGGGATTCAATTTTCTTCACCAAGCTAACAGCCTGGGTGTCTGGCCAGCCTGCCTCCCCACCACACCCTGGCAGGGAGACCCAGCTCAGGGAAATGGTGGCTGCCTTGTCTGGGCAAAAATAAATCAATTAACTAAAAGGGAGAACGAAGCTCCTCTGCATTTCAGCTGCCTGGTAAATAGCACCCATTTCAGAATCGCCCACAGAATTTCTCCCCACTGAATTATTGCCTTCTCCTTCCCTCCGGCAAGCTCAGTGTCTTTCACGTTTAATCTAGGAAAAGCCAGGCCACCTGATCCATTAACCCTCCCACCCTGGTACTGGAGTGACTGGTAACAGGCGCCTAATGAAGCACACTCTACCCGTTTACTTCAAGTCTGCGGCAAACAAGCAGTAATAAACGGAGGAGCCGCTTTGAGTAATTTGATTTATCGAAAACATTTGCGAGCCCCTTTTGGCTACATCTGCAGGCTCTTCAGAACTAATTAATCTCTTCTCTGGCACAGGAAATTGCCTTCTTAGCCCTCAATTGAGACGCATGTATGAAACGCTCACCCCCCCAAGCAGACAGCACTGTCATCTTTACATCACATGTCACTGCTATTTCTTCATCTCATCCCCTCCCCCCAGGAAACTAGGTGATGGTGTCTACCATGTCCTAACCCGAGACCTGGAAAGTACCACATGCCACGTTTGCTGGGGGGCAATCCCCAAGGCCGTTGTACATTTTCCTATTTCACGGACATCTCTAGATTACAAAGGGCTCGTTTGAGGGTGTAAAAAAAACAATAATGCTGAAAATGTTCTTTGTATTATAATGCTATTCAGCTGGATACAGCTTTCCTGGGAGTCTTTACTGTAACTACCATTCACAGCTGGTATTAACTTTTAAGTAAAAATGCACATTCAGAAGAGCTCAGAATGGTTCTTTAGAATGAATTATTAAAACATGTCACCTTCTCTCTCTGCTCGCAAAAGCATGTGTGTAGGTGAATGTGTGTCTAAGTTGCCCAAAGTAAATCCCCTGTCACCCTTCCAACATGTCCCCCTGCTGCCCGAATCTGGTACCAGGCTCACCTTGATGCTCCTGGATAAGTGACAGAGAAGGTGGATGGACAGGAGGGATGCTCATGGACAGGGAGATGTGCAGCTCATGTTTTTATGCAAAGCCATTTTCCCCCATTCATCCAGCCAGGCATTTCACCCGAGCGATCGCGCTTAAGGGTCTCACTGATGAGGACCTGAGTCAGCAATGCTGGGGGTGTCCAAGCCCTTCACATCACATGACCCCGACAAACCTGCCCCCAGCTCTCTGTACACCAAAACGGGTCAGCAGTAAGGAGGATAGAGAAATGACACATACTCTCTATCATTAACAGTGCTTTGGAAAGAGGCCGATTTTGGAAAAATAAAATCTGGGCCAGAGATTTATTACAAACTAAAACAGATGCAAAAAACGACTAGGGCAGTTTGGGAATGAAATCTCTCATTATAATATGCTGAGAGGTTATTTATTATCGAACAGCGGCAGTCTAACCGGTCGGAGACTGACAATATCAGGCTGAGTGAAACACTCAGGAACCGAATGGGCTCCGGCGGGCCGGGTTCATATTATTGTATGCTCCAGCCCTGCTGGTGAACCGTGTTGTTTCACGCAGTGGACAGAGCGAAACCAGATTTACATCTAGTCTGTGGGTGTGTCAGACTAGATCACTCTGCTCTGTAGATAACATCCATCTATTAAACGCAGCGGGGGCGTTAAATCCCACAACGGGAGATGAGGTAGGCTGGTGACCACAGGGGGTGAGTTCATCGTGATTCTGAGGACGGGGAAATAAAATCCAGGCATGTAGGACAGCACTGTTAAGCTGTCGGGCGTTTCTTTGAGGCTTCAAAGGGACGACAAGCTCCATGCTGGGACCTGTGTGCATGCCGCAGAATACCCACACCGTGCAATCCTCATTCCAACTCTAACTGATGGACTATTTTGGATACATTTTTAAAAAGCTTCCCAGAAGGCTTCCCTTTGGTCGAAACAGATCAGCTGTTTTATTGGCGGGTTACACATATCTGGCGTAGATGGATCGTGTGACCGTGAGGTCGGAGGGCCAACGCCATATTCCATGTTTATGCTTGTAAGTTTTACATGATTTCTGCTGGGGGAAAAAAAAAATCTAATAAGCCAGTCTGACTCCTAACAACCTGTTAGAATGGCAAGCCGACCTTCGCTGGCGGGGGCGAGCTAAAAATAGAGGCAGGACACTCGGATTTCATTTGCGGGAATATTCCTGTGGAGAAGAGAGTGTTTTCCGACACAGTCACACGCCCACCTCTCTTCCTGTCAAGCCCAGCAGTGGTACTTCTAGACTTAATGAGGCTTCCTTATTACTGTTTTCCTTCAGCCTGAAGCTTGTTATTACATGACTTGTTTAAAAAAAGCATATTGCTTTGTTTGAATTTCCCAAGTCAACGGCAGTGAGGTTAAGTCACCTGAGAAGTGTCGGTCCAGAGGGTTTTCAGGTGCAGTTCCTTGATGGTGGAACAACGTGCCAAACCATGTCCGGTCATCAGACTCCCTCTCCACCTTCAAGAAGCACCTCAAGACCCATCTGTTCAAGAAGGAACACCTCTTTACGTTCCCTAAATGTTCTTATGTTGTATTCCTGGTCCTTGATTAGTCTAATTAGGTTCTTGCTTTGTTAGAAGCTGTTCCATTAGTGCTGACACTCAGACCTGGGCATTTGCTGGAAGCTCAGCCTGGCTGCACTTACACCTGGTCGTCTCCTTGACAGCAAGTATGTCTGTAATGTGCTATTTGCCTCACTTGTTCGTCGCCTTGGACAAAAGTGTCTGCTACATGAAATTAAAGTAATTTTTTCCCCCTTCTAGCTTTTCCCAGCGTGCCACAGGAAAGGCCCAGCCAATAGAACATACCTAGAACGAATAGGGGCCAAAGGACAAGGCCACACAGATTCAGGTGTTCAGGTGTCAGTAGACAGCCAATCACATGCACCCCACCCAGCGTCTGGAGCACTGCAGCAGTGTGAGACGTGTTGTGTTGCATGGGAGTCCTGCTCTGGATTTAAACCTCCATAGGAACCCTGCTGCCTGAGACTAGTGTCAGGTGAGTGCCTGCAACCCATGCACCGGAAAGGGGCGTCGCAATGTCACCCCTTACATCGATGAGAACGTCGATGTTCCAGGTTCAGAGGACGCCGGCACACCAGAGCACCCCGCCACCCTGTACTCAGCAACCATTGCGAACACAGGCAACCCGCGTAAAGAACGGCTCTTTTCTGATTGGCTAGCCAACCTTACTAAATCATCGCTCCGCTGCTAATATAAAAGATTCAAATAGAAATGATCTCATAGTCTATTTTGAGAACAGAAGGAGCTTATAGCTCTATAAAATAACAATAAAAACAGTAAGTCACTTTTTATCAATACTATAAGACTGTCTTCCTCCACACCCCACACACATTAGACTAATTGGACTAATAAAACATCTTTTATCTCAGTTGACAGTTTTAATTGTTCCCGCACATGAAGAATGGATCTATAGGCAAGTGCCATGGACTGAATGCCTGAAATAACCAGCAGCTCCTTTTATTGTCTGCTCCTTTTGCTATTTGCTGTTTTTTCCATTATTTCTTGATAACATTAACGCCTCTATCAGTAGCTACAACCACAGTTTCACCCAGCTGCCTCTGAGGCAGGTTTTTTATCTGAGGCAGATAAAACTCTCCCCGGCTCGGCTAATTATCTGAACTCTGGTGGTGAGGGAGACCAAGACCATCACCAAGAACATGCCAGTGTCAGGCTAGCACCTTACTGAGGGGCGCTGAGAATGGGAGGGGTGTCTGGGGGGAAATCACACAATTCTGTGGCCAAATATGTCCCTTTACAACCAAAAAGCGCTCAGAAAATGGCTCAACCAAGACAAAAATCTATTACCAGGCCAATAATTAGGTCCGTTTCACGTTTTGTTATTTTTGACACTAACTAAAGGGGATTCACACCTCTATCCATTTCCACACGTGCTTAACGTCAGCTGGGAAATGGCCGAATTACGGCGCTCCACTCTCTGCCTACTTTCTGCCATTTTTGTTCTCCTTGTACACACTGACTTGGATGTCACCAGCTTCCCCTGGTGAGAGAATGGAGTTCTATACTTCATTCATTCATCCATTTCCCCTTAAGCGCATATCCAATGCGGGGTCATGGTAAGCCTGCAGTGAAGCACAGAATGCCCGGGGGACAGGGCAGAGAAAGATCCGGACACGATGCCAGTTCATCAAAGGGCACACTCTCACACTGCTACTTCACCTAAAGTGCATGTTTTTATTGACTGTGGGAGGTAAGTGGAATAGAAGAGTAAACCATGGGGAGAACATGTAAGCTGTATTCATACGCAGAGCAGGCATGGAGTGGGGGGGTAGCCGTAATATAATCTTTGGGATAACAAAACTGCAGCTTGTCTGTGTTATTGATCATTGCCACTCTAAATATATTCACAGCCTCCCTCAGATTTAATAGTTAACCATTTCTGATGAAATTCAGACACACGCATTATACAGCCGTCGATACAGCCTGTTTGCTTGCACTGGTCCCCTCCGCAGGGAGCAGACGGAACTGAAGACTCATTGGCAGAAACAAGGTCACAGTCAGGGTCATGGGGGAGCGTACGCAAACGCCTTGGATGTGACACCACCTGGTAGTGTCTCCCACCCATCGGCAGGGGGTGATAGCATCTTTAATTACCCAGTGCTGCCGTACAGGCGACACCCTCATGGGGCCAGGAGGTTGGTGCCGAGCGCCAACAGCCTCCGGTTCCGGCACCTTGCCAGCTTAAAAAAGACACCTGGGCTGTGCGGATATGGGTGCCACCCGACAGGGACCCAACTATCTCCTGGTTCATCCCTGGTTCATCTCTTCTGTAAAGGAACTCGACGGTTCTCCCTCAGAAAAAACGGTCAATATTACAATATCAGCTAGTTTCTGAGACACCTGGATATTCATAAAGAAGTGCCTTTTTCACTATTAAAAATTTCATGCCCCCAAACTGGAAATACCCTAAAAATAAAACAGAACAGCATGTTACTGTATGACCAAAAACCCCCTCTCACCCATAAAACACTGCTTCTTTACCATTTCACCGCCACATGTTATTCAAAGCTTGTCCGCATGTACTCCCCACCACAGTTATGCTGTACATCAGTGGGAGGAGCCAAGGAAGGTCTCAGTACCTTCGCAGTAGGCCTCGTCGTCACGGAGAGCCCGGAAGCCATCCCGGCATCGGCAGCTTGGCCCCGCCTCCAGGCTGACACAGTCTGAGTTCTCCATGCAGTTGTGACCTTCGGCGCAGAAGTCGTGGCCTGGAGGAAAGGGGTGCAAAAGAGGAGGTCCACAGCACATCTCAGCATGTCGACGCTGCACTGCTCTGTGAGCACAGTCTGGCCCAAATAGACACATCAGCCTGCTTTTGTCATGTGCAGTCAGTCGCTTCTGGAATTTTCCATCCTCTGGAGGATGTAATTAATACAGCAATGTAACATAATAACAGATGCCAGGCAACTTTGAGGAAATTAGTGTATTAAAATGGAACCCAAAAATAGCCAATAATGTCAGTGGCATGTGGGTTTGCTGCAGGCTACTGCCATTGTTTACATCCCTAATGAGCTCCAACAAAGTCCCGGGAGAGAGCTTGTTAGCAGAGATGCCGGCACTGATAGATCACAAGAGATGGTAGGTAAAGCTGTTTGGTTTCAACACCCTCTGTTCATCCATCCGAAAGCAGACAGAAGCCCGCCTCTCCAGCAACGGCAGGCCATCAGCGAGGCCTGGCCGATTTAACAATATTATCGGTAATCGACAATATTAGATAAGTAACCCACTGTCACTATCTGACAGCGATTAAGTTATCGTTACCACTTCTGTCGGTGAAGTAGGCTTAGGCACACAAAGCAAGGTAAAATAAAGATTTATGATGTGGCCTAGCCTACGATTCCAACGCTGTTAAGAAGAAATATATCTGTATTGTAGCAGAAGGTATCAGCGTATGTAAACCTTGTTTATAATGGTCAAATGTGGCTGGTTAGTTTGTGAAACACTGCTTTAGATGGTTATGGAAGGTCTGAGAAATGTTTTTAAAATCATAATCATATCCAACCCACTGTTCAGTCAGTCATTTTCCACAGCGACTAAAAACAATCATAACCAATAACCCCCCCCCAGCTGTTTTGGGGATAATCTGCACATCGTTTTCTATGCAGTCACGTTTTTCATTCAATGAAAGAAATTAAGTTTGGTGCTACGTGGATGTGTTCCTGTGTGTATATATGTGTATATTGGGGAGGATTGGATGACAATATTATTATTGTTTTTTAAATTTAAATTTCACATAATTTATTTTTAAATATGGGCCAGCCCTACTGTCCACATAAATCTCCACACAATCCGGCACCATACCCCTGCAGACGCGGCAGCATCTGTCCACCAGGGCCAGCTGGTCTGTCTCGGCGCAGTTCAGCTCCTGACAGGTAGGGGGCGCCACCCTTCGCATTGTTCTGTCCTGCACGCAAGGATGGTGGCGCTTACAGCTGTGCACAACTATACTCCTGAGCAAATATACAATCCTGATACAGGACTAAAGACACAGACACAGGTGTCGGGTCACAAATAAAGCACTTAATATAACACCGCACAACTGCAATAAGCAGTTTAAAAAGCACAAATGTGCATATCAAGAGTGAGAGAATAATTTATGAGTGAATAGAAAATTAATTCTTAAACCCCTGAAGGGCTAGACAGCTGTTAAATGTAAATATTAGTTCGACAAATTATCTAAATGAAGTTGTTAATTTAACAATACATACATATATTGAAAAAGCATCTTAAAATACAAAGATATCAGATTTACCTGGAATTGGGGCCAAAACAATAGACCAGCACTAGTGTAGCAATAGTATTTTTTTCAACAGTGAAGCAGGGAATGCGATTTACCCTAATGATCCTGAGTGTCACAGGCAGGGGAGGCTTATGGCAACACTTGGCCATAAATAATGGCTATTTGTAGTGACTGTGGCCACTCGACTTGCACCTCCCACAAAACACACACAAACACCCATAGAGAGCAAATCCTGATGCAGAGCGAAATCATCACAGCAGCCAAGGACTATCTAGGAAACACGGAAGTGTTGCCATCGGAACGATGGTTTTGCTGACAGTGTCGGGAAGAACGTGCGGGACTACAGGTAAGAGAACCCATAGCGTGGATCCAGAGGTGCCTCCCTCAGTCAGCTTGGCAGAGGCTACTAGAGTCTCCCGGAAAACAAAGGCAATTAACTGGTTTGGATGGGCGTCTGCCAGATGGCGCCCCCTAGAGGAAGCGGGCGGCACAGGTGGGGCTTTTAATGCAGGGAAGCCCTCTTCGCAGCATGCCAGGGATCCAAAGACTGACAAGTGTATTTCATTATTCAAAACCTCAGGAATACTAACTCACACATGATTGTGTAGGTGTTAATTCATTTTCACACCAGGGTAAAGGGGGGGAGGGTGGGGCGGCCAGCAATGGTGAAGTAAACAAGAGGGATCGAACTGGTAGGACAAAAAGGCTCACATCACAGTGCCGAGATGAGAAGGGTCCGTTGGTGACCCGTCATATCGAATGGACATTAATCATACCCTGACGACTGAAGCGCCACCGAGCGTGACCTCCATTAACAGTCACTTACCCTGCACTCAAAGAGGGAGCACTTTCCGGAAGAGTCTCGCACAGCCTGCCTCTCACCCTCCATGTAGACCCTCTTCCGGAACATGCACTTTGCTGGAACACAAACAGATGGACCGTGTGTTAAGCATGCGGGGGTCCAGCAAGCGCCTCAGAGGGGCGAACGCATCATCGTCGGGGGTACCACGCCCCTCCCACACAAAGACCCCACCGCGGTGAGCATCCGCGAGGATGCTGAGCAGGGCATCCGTCCGCCTCGCTCGCCTCCCCATGCCTCATTACCAGGACGCGGTAAACAATGAATCTGTGCTGGACAGGTGCGATTGATATGCAAAGGTGTGAAGAGCGCGGTCGGCGATGGGTGTGCTACGCAGGCATGTGGCGGAGGGCGCTCCGATCAAACGGATCTAAATGCCACGGTGAAAATAACCACGACCGGATCTGTCTCCGGCTGCCGGAAATGGTCTAGCAGGATAAAACAGGCAGCTGTGGAACAGAGGGGTCTAGAACAGGCACTGCTAATTAGCTGCATATTTGTTGACCTTTGTAAACTACTGACAACAGAGACACAGGGTGTGCGTGGGCGAGGGATAGAGGGAGGGAGGATTGTCAGCATGACTTTGGGGAAACAGAATGGCCGACTGGAGCCTCTGACCCAGCTCTAGAGTCCCATGTAAGCTCCATCACCCTCAGCTCACCCCTGCTCCCCACACAAAGCTACCGGTGGCGTAGAGAACAGACTCGCATTTTCACCAAAGCTAATTCCGTAATTAATTCCACATTAACGCAGCTGCAGTAAAGATGGGCCTTCCCACCGACAGTAAACATACAGATGGTGCATTTTGAAAACTGACATATAAACAGAAGGAGTCAGCAGCCAAGCCTGTGCGAGGGAATTAAATGAACAAAGGCTGGGATAGGAACTAAATGCTACTCGGCAAACATGAAAGCCAGGATCAGACGCGACCAGGAATCCGCAGCCCCACTGTCCACGCAGGCTGCCGCCACATTTACGGCACTCAAACCACACATTTGCATGGGTCCCCAAACTATGGGGCCATAAGCAATTGCTACACTAAATATTAAATAAATCCACTGCTTACTTAGCTGACACTGAGGCATAGTGTTCTGCTAGGCAGCTAACTTGCTATGAACTTCTATCTCCGCCTGCTACCTATTTATTTTGTTTTTAAAAATCACCCCAGAAATAGCGAACCCGCCCCTGCAAACAGGAACTACATTTGGGGATTCCAGGATACAGTGCTGGGTGACACAAAGCCAAATGTTCCCACGGCCTGTCTGTCCAGTTGTTAGCGAGCCAGAAATGAAATTTTCCTCCTACTGTTAACCATATTTTAAGCATATCTTCAACCAAGGAATGACCTGAGCAACTAGCTACAAACATTGCAGTTAATAAGATAATAAATTTGCAGGTTTGCACCCAACCATGAGTCGGGGCAAATCTACAACTGTTAATAAGCAATTTGTCAAGAGAATGTTTACTAAAATGGAATCCAACAAATTTTTTTTAATGGAATGAGTAATGGAGGAAGAACGTGGGCTGGGACTGAGCAGAGGCAGTCGAGCCTGGGGGTTCCGTACGAGGGGTGGGCATCGCACTCTCCTCATCAGACAGAGGGCTGCTGCTAGCTGAGAAGTTAAGTTACATGATTAAAGTCATGTGATATGAAGTTATGTGATTAAAAGTTATTTATCTGGGAAGAAGATTTTACAAAGGCAAGTCTTAATGCTATTTCTAAGATCTTCTGGTGAAGGTCTTTCCCAGTACACTCCTCAGGCACCTCCAGACAGTCCACATTTTTTCTCCCTCCTAGCTAGCAATACCAGGTATTTGGTGTTTTTAACTGGCTGGGAGTTGGGAGGGAGCAAAAATGTGGACTGTCCAGGGGTCTCCGAGGACTGGGGTGAGAAATGCATTTTCCCCGAGCATCAATGTGATCCTTGTACATGGCCATGCACGCATAAGTTGGCAAATTTCATTACTGAGACCTTGATCCTTTTATCCTGATTTTTCACTCATCATTGCATCACGAAGCAAAGCGTTTTGTGATATATATTTACCCATACTTATGCAAATGTGGACACGCTCTGGAGATGCCTGGTGAGGCGCTTAGCAACGCGAAGACGAGGTCAGTTGTCAAGCAGCCTCAATAGAGGCGTGATTGGATGTGTCGTGTGGGAGAGAGGCAGGCAGGCAGGCAGAGAGGGAAAGGCAGGCCGGCGGAGAGGGAAAGGCAGGCCGCAGGGGCGCAAACGTCAGCCTTGGCAGTCACATCTACTCACGCTGGCACTCTTGGCAGCACCGGCCGTTCACGTAGGTGGGGGCGGAGTCCGGTGGGCAGAGGGGCGGAGAACAGGAAACGGGCTGGCAGAGCGCGGTGCCGTTCTGTGGGAGAGATTCCGGAATCACAAAAAACAATTAAATATATAAAAAATAAAGTAATAGCAGAATGATGCAGCGACAGCTGCCGCGTAAGATCATGTGACATCATCCAGATGTTCAAGGGGATGCAGGACACTGCTCTGTGACAAAAGGCATGCTAAGTTATAGCTAAGCGACTCAATACTGACATCAATTAAAAAAACATCAACTGAGAACTCAAGTAATAGTAACCAAAGTAATTTGCCTGCAGATCAAGCAATATTTTGCCAGAGCTAGAACATAACAGTAGTTAATAAAGGACTCTTCAGCGTGTCTTTACAAGCTGGAGGCGAAGTACATCACCATGGTGATATAGGGGTGTGCATCTTATTTGTTCTTATTGATCATGATTTTAAAATCATCAGGCTCAAACTGGGGACATTACCCATATAGCCAGACCTCCAGCAATCTGTTACCTCCAGCAATCCCCACCCCACTGTCTTGGTTTGATCTGTACTTCATGTTCAATTTGGCTTCCAAAACACAGACCTTATCTAAATGCACATCCAAAAACACATCAATGACCTTCCAGGAATCGGAAGCTTGTCATCGGTCTGTTTTAAGTTCTGTCCCCCCCGCTGTGCCGGTCTGTTGCCGAGATGCATCCATAATCCCATCCTGTTCATCCCAGAATCATGGACACCCAGCATCCAGAGGAGGTCTGTTGAGCAGCAGCCAATCAAACGACTTAAGGAGCAACAGAGGGTGGGGTGGAAGCCCCATGCTCCGCCCCCTCATCACCCCCAACCCCCACCCTATGCTAGGCACCTACTGAACACGTGCAGTTCTTGCAGCCATCTGTCCAGGATTCATCCTCCCTGTAGAGCAAGCCCTTCACGTTGCAAGTCCGCTCACAATAGCATCTGTCCAGGCCATTCATCTTCTCCTCCGCCTTGGACAGCTTTACACAGGGTGGAGAGGGTAGGAATAAGGGAATAAGGGGGCGCTTAGACTACCATACACTGCCTTGGTGTTGGGAAAATGCATTAATCAACTGCGGTGATGTGACATGTGAGCGACTTAAAGTTTACAGTATACCCAGACACAGATTATCCTTTAAGAACTAGACCGAGTCGTCGTGTCCTTCAGGCGGACCTGAGGCTTTCCACTAAAGCAGTCTTTTTTATTTAAATAAATATTTTAAAGAGAAATGAGATGTGGTTTTAAACCTGACATGCTCTTTGAGAAGCAAAAAAAATAAAATACTGCGTGGGCAGGTGAAAAAAAGCCTAAATTTTCTTCCCATCAAAGAACATCATTCTCAATGTGAAGATGATCAGGTGATGCGATACCTTGCTGGATGTCTTGGCTAAGATGTCCTGTAGCTCCATGATCTTCTGCACCAGCCCGTGAAAGTCATTGCAAGTGGGACAGGCTAAAGGCAAGAGTGAGATACCCAAGGCCTGTTATGTCCGCCCACTAAATCCAGCTAAACATCTGTAGACGGAATTCTGACAAAGGCAAAGAAAAGCCGACTTACTGCGATTTAGGTCTGGACATTGTGAGATGTATCCTTGGGGCATGACGAGCAGCTCGACATCCTGCATTACTCCCTGTAAAAGTAAAAAAAAATGGCTTTCTGCTGTACCTCTTCACATAACTTAGCCTTGGTCCATCCTGGTTACTGGCATCAGATACGGTGCAGAAAACAAGTTTTATCCAGCATAGGGCCAGAGTAATGATGGTGATGGCCACTGACAAGTTTGCGATGCAACTTTTGCTAAGGTCTCAGAATTACTGTTTGGGCATCTGTGAGTTGCGGAGCAGGTCTGGAGTTTGACAGATCACGACCCACTTCCTGTCACCAAATGGCTAATCTCGTATTGTGGAACGGCAGCTAAACCCTTATACATTTTGGTACCATTTCTGTCCGATGCAGATGCTTATATTTAGCAGCAGTGTGTCGACTGTCAGTAGCCATGGAAACCGCAACTAATTCAGGTATCCGAGTCCGGTTTCTCCACTTAAAAAGGACAGGCTAACTTACGAGATTGGCCACTTAAATTAACCTGCTTCTTCTTTTCCAACAGGACTGAAAATTCCAATCTGAGTTCAAGGCCCTTTTTTTTATATGTGGAAAATTGTTTCCTTTGCCATGGAAACTAGAATAAATTTCGCTAAAGCGATGGCTTTAACAAAAACGATACCGGGGATGATGGAAATCGCTATGAATGAACACGAGCAGTTTCAGTTTTATTTCACTGCGTTGCTTGCAGGAGAAGCTGTAACACTGGCAGCCATCTGTGGTATGACTTTCAAATATGGAGGTGCAGCTCCATGCTGATGGGAAATTGTCTACGGCTGTCTGCATTAGTATGGGTTCATTAAAGGGTGGCAAAAAAAAGCATCACTGTGTCCTCACACCTTCGAGGTTAGGGGTTCGATTCATCACCCTCCCGGCAGTGTGTGTGGACATATTCTCAGTGTGTGAGGGCATATTCCCTCCAGGTTTGTGTGGGATTCCTCTGGCTTCCTCCAAAAATAGTCCTCCTCCATTGTGCCCTCTGTTTCCTGGCTCAGTGTGACCTTACACTGCAAAAGCGATTACAGCAACTAGACATATAGAGGGATTTTCTAAAAAAAAATTCTCAGGTTAGAAGTGAATGTCTGTGATAAATTACACAGATATTGATGCATTCTTCTAGAATTCCCAATGATCAGGCTGTGCAGAAGCTCAGGTAATGGTGCCACACAGGCAAAGCTACACGCAAACACATTTGTGTTGTCATGAACATACAGCATTTAGGACCAAATAAAGAAAAGACAAAACAAGAGTAGTATTACTGTCATCGCAAATGAACCATGAAATACAAGCACTTACCAGCAGCATTAAACAATGCTCACACTTAGTTTGAATGAAGAAGAATCACCAGTTATGATTGGACAGTATGGGCAGAATCCAGCGCTTTACACTAAGTTCAGGTGAAATGTGATCTGTGAGGCTTGTACCTTAAAGAATCCATGTGCGCTGTTTCTCTGTCCGAGCCAGATTGATGCGTCCTCAGGTAACTCCATGGATGGCGGTTCCACCACCTTCTCATAGATTCTACAACAATAACGGCATGAAACGGTTCACCAGCGCTGCATTCCGCACGACACGCCAACCCCACCGTTTGCCTGTTAAATTGCTCTGTTCACATGGCACTTTTGGATATTTTTCATGCCTGCTTCTTCTTCGGTGAGAACGTACCTTTCGGGGGATTTTTTTTTAAGGTGGTGGCCATTATTCACACAACAGTAGCAACCTTATCATTAGCCAATGGTATATGCTGAATTGGTGAGTGAGAGGAAAGGCGTATGCTGGTGGCCAATCAGCTTTCTGCTGTGGCCAGTGGCCACACCGATACACACACCCCTAGCTCCAATTTAGTCAAATGGGGCGGGCTTTTTGCAGGAAGCCTACCTGTTGCAGTCGACATGCAGTAGCACATGGGATGCACTCAGTGCCACGGAGACCTTGTGCCACTGGCCGTCTGCCAGCGTGTAGGGGAAGATGTCAGTGTGCGGCTGCTGGCTCTCCGTTCGGTAACGGAGGCGGATTTCGTTGCGATGGCCACTGCTCTCCAGCTCCAGGAACCTGGGGGGGGGGGGGACGACGGCTTTTGATTAGCTCAAACTCAGCTAAAGAACGGAAGCGAGTTGACGAGTCCGGAACACGACAGACAAATCAAAAGATTCAACAAACACACGTGTCTTATAAAGCTAATCCTGGAAATATGGACTTCGACATTCACCAATTACAGTTTTTTTCTTCCACTGTGGAATTTGAGAAACAAAAAAGGAAGAGACATTTTAATGCCACCGGGAATATAAAAATCAAGTCAGTGCACTGCAGCCCAGAGAAATATCTCAAATAAAAGATATCTGGGAATCTCAGTATGAGACGGCGCAAACGTAAAAACACACTTTATTATAACTGCGGCAGAACAAAAATTGTTCCAGAAAAGAAAAAAAAAATCCACTGCAGATCTAAAGCTGCAATTTCATTGGTTAGCCGAGGGAAAGGATTTTTTTTTTTGCGGAGAGGAATGCAAATCCGGGCTTGGAAAATCTCACACAAGTAAAATCATTCCCCCCTCTCTCAGTTATGCATGGCTCGACATCATGGGAAAGCCATTATTCTGCTGATCAGGGAAAGAGAACAGTGCGTGACATTGCTAAACACCTCTCACAAGTTGCAGGACAAACCACATGCTGACAGTCCTTAGCAGGACTCACCAAACCTCGGGGTGATAATGGTCACCCTCAGCAGCAGACTAGTCCAGTACTGTGCTGTATTAGGCTCCATCTATTTTAAGGTATCTCACCCTATACTTCTCATAATACAAAAGCAGCAACAAGTCTTGCATCGAGAATGATGCCACCTGCTCAGAAGGCCCACTATACAAGCTCAGACAGAGAACCTGCTCTAGGTCCATGATGACCATGCAGGCAGGACAGAGAGTAGCCTTCGCTTGATACAAGTCAGTCAATAGATGCTTCTATCCAACTTAATGAATGGCTTACATTAGCAATACTGGGTTGTGCATTGCATCTTGAACCAATACAGAGACATTTCGGTTTAAGGGTATACATTTTTGATCACAATACTTGAAAATGTCTCTGTTCAAGACATCTGTGCCAAAGATCGCTTTATCAGCTGCGATATGTCAAATCAAGCAGACTTCAGTGAAACTCACGCCAAATACATCCCAAAAATCAATCATCTTTCAAAGTTACTGAAACTCGTTCTTATAGCCATGGCAGCCAATCTAATGGGTAAAATTATCATATTTTAATTTCTTATAAAGTAAAGGAATCACACCTATAACATCTACCGTCAATATACTTTTAATCCCTATGCAACACAAGCACATATTTGTCATCACGGCTACCTGTGGCTGTCATGCGAACCTGTGCGTGCTTGAATCAGTGCTAACATTAAAGCAGCCATCACGGATGACCTTGTCTGCTCCTCTGAAGATTTTGTACACTGCAATCACGTTTCCCCTCCTCAGACGCCTTTCCTCAAGGCTAAAGAGATTTAGCACTTGCGTCACATGACAGCCCTCTAAGAAGAAGCATCATATCACCCCCTCCACAACACTGAAATCCACGTTCAGCATATTCAGCACACACCTGGAACAAAAGCTTCCATAACAGACCAGGTAATCAATAAGGGGAGGGATTATTTGTTCACCGACCCGTAACTCAGGGTTTCACTTCCACCACACTTGCTGGGTTGAAGGTACAGAATTTAAAACAGTCTAAAACATCACCATAACTTTGTATGGGTGAGGCAGAGCTATTATGAAACCTGAGCAGCGAGATTGCAGAGAGGAACTGAAAGGTGCACAGGGAGGGAACGATAACCTGAAGGCACAAAGCAAATTACAAAGCAAATGACACAACCAGTGTCCATAGGGGCGCCCTAGTCGATACAGCACCTGTCCTACAAATGTCAGCAGGCTTTGTAGCTAGTGACCTTACTGCAAGTTCATTGTTAAAGCTATTCGATTTTGCTTTCAGTGCACGGATGAGACTTAAATAAGACCACAACAGCCCAGTTTTCCATCTTGGGGTGATGGCTGTCTTCTGTATCCATGGGAAAGGCCCACAGTACTATTGTTGTGCCTTTGATTGGGCTCCCATGACTTACTCTACCATTCTTGCAGAAGGATGAACTGCAAAGCCCAGCAGCATGGTTCCGTCTCCTCCGGACCTCAGACTGTGTGGAGTTCCCATGTGCAGTGCAAACATTAACTGCATTTCATTAGACTGAAAAGCACTGTCTTCAAGCTGCAGTTCATCATTTAATTCAGCCAACATCCCAGTTGCTATCTAAGCAATGCTATGGGACCTCATCCTGCCAACTACCTCCCTCTACATGCATATCAGAGGGTACAGCTGGCTAAAATAAGATAGACCTCAAAATAAGTACAGAATATAATTTTGGTTATTCTTTGGCGTGAAATACAGAAATGGCCGACAGAAGTGCTGGTCCCAGAGCCGGTCTACCTTTGCTCTGCAAGATGGATGGACAGGATGACTCCAGAGTTGAGTGGCTCCTGCTTCACGGTGGCCAGGATCGTGAACTCCTTCCTGTTCCGCAGCTTTTTCAGGATCTCCTTGGTGACGCCCTCGGGGGCCTTCAACTCCCTCGCTGTATCTGTGTGGAGGGACGGCGGCCACATGTCAGGACAGGAGGAAACACTGACAGCGCGAGTTACCATAGCAGAGGAGAATATTTAGCTTGCATGAGCACCATGTTCTTTAAACAAGGGTGTTCACCAGAATACAATAAACCATGAAACTCAAAATTATGCCCCATCCATTTTCATGACAAAAAAAGAGCCGTAATAGTAAATAGAACATAACATAAATAGAACATTAATATATATAAAAAACCACACTCTCCATGGTGCCATTTGGGTTGCAACCCACCAGTTGAAAAACAGTGATGTGTCCAGTACAGGCTCACGGTCAACCTGGAGTCCATCCCATGAGACACAGGGCACGAGACAGGAGGCACTTGGATGGGATGCCAGCCCCTCACAAGGCACACACACACACATTTCTTAACCAACTGTTCTTGATGACCCACCCAAACACACAGATAACATACAAATACCACACAGTGCAGAGGCTGCAATGCAATCCAATGAGTCGCAGTGTCCATCTCAAACCTGCATAGGCTACTTGACTGACATGCCAATAAAACAACTTGACTAAAATGAACGCTTAAGTAAGTAAAAAAATAAATAAAACACATGAAAAACTACAATGAATCGAGGAACTGAGTGAAAAGCAATAAAGCAAAAGAAAATACCGTTACGAAACACTTTCAGTGAAGCATTACTAATTGATATATCCACCGGCGCTGCATTTTCACCGTAGAAACTTTAAAGGTGAGATATTACAGCCTCAGTCGCAGTTTCCAAACCTTTCTGAGCAAACTGATTAATCCTTTGAAAGATGAGCGCCGGGCATTTTAACATCTCAACACCATCTTATCATATTAATGTCAGACAGCTTTACAAAGAAAAAAAGATTCTTTTCCCATTTAAAAATATCTTTATTGCATGCTGAACTACAAAGACGGTAATACGAAAACGGGAAAATCGAAGTTTCAGTTTAGTTTTAACGTCCACGCAAACTTTTGCAGACATCCGCTGCGTTTTATCGAACCGATAAGTGATAACCTGCCTCAGAGGCGATCACATCTAAATAACTACGGAGAGGCCGTTTGATGCTTTTCATCGACTATGTATTTATCGCTCTATCTTCACCTGACGCGACACGAAGCCACAAAGGATCGGCCAGGGAACGTTTTCGGACCTTCGTCCGCCGAGACACGAAAGCTGTCTGGCTGCGGATCCCGCACGGAGACCCTGAATGACACGCGTACTTCTGCGGTGCTGCCGGTGCCTTAAAGCCGATGAAAGCAGCGGTGCTGAGTGCCATCAGCCCGCCACCACATATCCTAACGTATATCATTTACTGTCAGGAATTTAAACAAAAGCCTTCCTTCCGTCCACAATGAGCTGTTCAACTCGTCTACAAATTCGTGATTTTGCCCTTACATGCATTATTTATGAGCCATTTTCAATTACGTAATAAATATCTAATTTATAACAGCACGCTATTTTGAAACTCCACTATGCTGGCAGCGGGCATGTTTCCCAGAGTTGTATAAATTATAAACTAGAGTAACGCTATATATGTAGTAGTCTTTAATCCAAAATTACTTAGCATTTGCTCATCTATATAATGCATTACTTTAGTACAACAACTCAGGTTAGGTATTAAGTATCTGAAGTATTACAGAAAGGTCTCTCCTGGGAACTGAAGCAGAAACCTTCTGGCTGTTCACAAACACATAACAAGGGGTACAATTCTATATACCCACTAATGTCATGGATTTGGAAGGTAAGTTGAACAATGATTCTGTATGTCTCTCTCTGATCCATAACGTCTATGAACATACGTGACAAGTTGTTCATGTGACCTCGGCCTTCCCAGCAGGCCCAAGGGCACGGGACACCATGGGTGGCACTCAGGATCAAACCTGTAGACATTAATGTGCTGCTCTTGTGAGGGGAGGTGCGCAGCCTCTAGGATCCCCAGGGCATGACAGGTGAGTTCACCCACAGCCTGCAGGCATATCAGACCACATGGCTGCCCTTTCTTCTCTGAAAGCACTCTGGGCTTCCCCAAGAAGGGTCTGACAGCTCAGTGTGAAGCGGGGGGGGCTATGACTCTCCACGCTTCCCCAGCCCCCCCAATCGAGTGCCTCTAGTGCTCGTTAATCCTGTTCCCAATAAAAGCAAAATCCATGTCTCACCAAATCAATTGTGCAAACCATCAGTTACGAGCCGATGTTTTACTGGCAAGCATCTAAGTGGGGGTGCAACCCACTCTTCCCATTGGTTAATCAAAGACCAGGCCACCAATTATCCAATCAAGGATGAGAGTGATCTAATAGACCATATTTTGGCCAGAACACTGATTCTTTCTAAAGTGATACCCACAAGGCCCTGGGGCAGGAGGGAGCAGAAGTATGAATAAAAATACTCAGAGCAGTGTGGATCTGGTTAATCCGGGGCCATCATTATGTTCTCTGGGAAAATGCAGCTTTTCTTTGCAGTGGACTGTTTAATCCTGCCTTTTGGGATGTGCAGTAAATGGTTCCACTTGGGGCAGAAGCTTTAAGCCTCAGTCTCTGCCGAATGAATATTACCAAATTTTCATCTGACATGAAATCTCCACCCAGCCATTTGAAAAATAAATACTGATCCGTTGAGCACACTTTTTGTGTCAACTATAAAAGATTGCAGGAAAGCCCCAATACAATACAATGATCATAAAAGTTATAGACAGCAACTCCCTGCCTTTTCTCGCCTTTTGATAAAGGAAAAAGCCCAAATACTTAGCGTCTCCTCAGTCACACTAATGCAGAGACTGTCTGCAGCACTCACATGTCCATAATAATGGAGATAACGTCCGTAGCAGCAATGCAGATGGTGCCTACAGAACGCAGAACTGCGATATTGCAGATACCTGGGCAGCCAGAGTAATGCATATTCTCTCTGTAGAGGAATCATCCCATCTGATATTTGCATATTCAGAAGGGAAGCCCACGGTTCATTCTAAAACTGCGAATAATAAAAAAAAAATGTTAGCACTTTGTGAGTCTGCCTGGGAGAACAAATTAAAGCTAGCGTATGAGCGTGGCATCGCCAATTAGCATTCAAATTCAGCGTGAGAGAATGACACTGCATTTTTCTCAACGCCCATCTCGGCTTGCCAGCTGCAGGGGATGTCCATGGCCAGCTCTGCAGGAGCCCGTCCCACTCAGTAGGATAACGGTACTGTAAAACTCCGAGGCGGGCTGCAACCTTCCCGAATGAGCTTCGACGTGGGGGCAATGTCCACGCCTGAGGGGCTACCACATCCTTCTGGACGATGATGATATGCCCTGCCCATCTGCTCACACAGTGCCTGATATGCCTCTTGGTGATCGACAGCCTGGCCTCAGACAGAATGTGCCGTTCGGTTGATGTGTGGAAAATCACTTCTGCCAGGGATACGGAACATTCCGGACACGACGCACTATCGGCGGTGGCAAAGGAATCGGATAGCAGACACAACTGAGAGATGGAGCACCGCTCACCAATCTCGACTTCATGCCTAGACTATTGACTCCCATGCCAGGAACACAGTTCAATCTGGCTGGCATGGATGCATGCGGTTCTTCCGGGCCAAACAGTCGGTACTGAAGCAGAGGAGGTAACCGACCTTTCCTGCTGTGCCACTGACCCAAAAATGGTCAATGAGCCAAGTGGACAGAGGGCAAAAGCTGCCCATGCAATGACTTGCCTCAGCCATGTCCCAAGCAAATAATGAGCTCAGATCTGGCTCACCATGGCCACCACCTCCTCACCCCTCCATGGAGGCAGTGGAGCAAATGCCCTCTCAAGATGAGGCAGGCCCGCGCACCTTTGAGAAAAACGTCCTGGGCGTCTCTTAAAGGGATAGCTCGAGGCCATTCTTATCCCATTCACATTAAAAAGAAAAAAAGCACTATTTATAAAAACAGTAGAAGATAATCCTCATTGAGCGGGGACTTGGGTGGAAGCCATGGGAACGGCTGCACCACCTTCCCCAACTAGACACGAGTGATCCCCCTGGGAGCTGGCCAGGTTTACCACTGCTCCATGATCGGCTCTTTGAGAGTGCCCAGTCACACCCTGACAGACAACCTTTTCTGCAGGCATTCAGTGGTTCGTGGTCTGATAGTGGTGAGCCGAACTTTCTCTCTGCATGCATCTCCCATATGGGTATGCTCTGTGTGAACGGCACGGAGAGCAATCAGCTTCACGGCATACAGCTGCAGTGGGAACACCGGGTCCCCACCATTATCACAAGCGTTAATCTTGGGTTGCATCGGCCCTCTCCGCCTTCCCCCCTCCTCCCTCTGCTCTCTGATGTCATACAGAGAAGACAACGAACAACCGTCCAACACCTGGAGAAGTTCTCAACCTAAAACATGTGTACTCTGCCACAGACTGCGGGTCTCAGACAAACCCACAGGAGATTAATGTCCACCGTGTAAGGCTGGGCGAATCTCCAAATGGCACCCTGGGTCCAGAACATCTGGAGGTGGAGCACGTGCAAGCTCAACAGCCCAAACCAGGGATGTAAATTGCGAGCAACAGTTTGAATGTCCTGCTGGCTCCATCGTAAGAGGCTGCAAACCCTAAAAAAGATCTGAATATGATAAAAAATCAGACTAGAATGTTTGGTGTAACCCCTGGTCTGTACTGAACTGTAATCACTTTCTAAGTCTGTATTCAGAAAAAAAGAGAGAAAACAGCAGAAAAGATAAATAAAACGAGCTAATGCACTTTAATCTGCACCCAAGCGAGGCTAGGCTAAATCACCCCTGGAGACTTTTATCCAGCATTGGAAAGTGGAACAGCAAAAGAAGACAAAGAAGCTGTACGGGTAGTAGTCTCTCACTTCAAGCAGCGCTAGGAACGAGTCTGCAGACGGAGCCCCCGGCAGCCGGGCCGATTGCCGTCCAAACAAAGCGCGCTAACATATGCAAACACTTCTGTGCATTTATATTCAGTGTACGTCGCAGTTTAGTGACCGGCTGAGTCCTCTTTGTGTCTGTCTCTTTGTGGAGACCCCACTCTCTTTTGTGGTCGCAAACTGGACGCAACAGGCACAATTATAGCGCGCGGTCCGACTGGGCGAATACGCAGCGTCTCAGATATGACAACTGTCTGCTTTCCGGGCGGGGGGGATAAAAGCGAGCGGGGGAAACTGTCATTCGCTTCCTCAAAAGGATGATAATTGACACCAAAAGAATGTGCCCTACGTCTCTGGCTCTGCATGTCGGCTTCAGGCAGGTGGCGGAGCGGATCGCGCAGGGAAAAGGCGCGGCGGATGCTGACGTGCGCTGTTTATTCATCATTATAGCGGCCCCGCATGGTCGGGCAACTTTGTCAGCGAAGTTTTGGCCGTTCTCACAAAGCTTTTTTAAATCTGAAATCACCTTTAGAGGTTAGCTGCAATGCTAGCCTGGCATACAAAATAATAAAGGCTGTCAGTTTAACTAACCAGGTTTTTAAATGACTGGTTATCAAAGGCCTTATGCGTTGGGATTAAAAGATATTGATACGGAGAGATGCCTAGAAAATACCTAATAGGTTATTTTATGGTATAGATTTGCCAAAACTTAAAACAGACCTAACACTTAGGCCTGTGTTGAATGCCCTGTCTATGGTTTGTAGCTTCTCAGTTTATGCTATGTGTTTTTATTATGACCAATGATTTTAAGTCCATATTCTGCTGGAATTTGCATTTTTAGCAAATAATTTTACATAGAATTGCAGTTCCTCTTCAAGCAAAAAAAAAAAAAATGAATGCACTAAATTAGTTATTGGTGTAATTAAAGCTGTTTAATCGGACTTTTCCCCTCCAAATTACCTTGGAAATGTCTCGTTTTGCACATATAGGATATACACCGCTCCACGATCTGAAACTGGAAGTCTGGTCCAGCAGGTGCATTAAATTATAAGCACATTAACTGAGGAAGCACCCAAGAGAAGAAGTGCCCATTTTATCACGATGTAAGTGAAACAAAAACCTGGAGCTTACAAAACAGAAGATGGTCACGCTTAAAAAGAATGGTACATCTGTATCTCTTACCCTGAAAGATAAAAGCTCTGCTCTCATTGTGGAAGCCTTGGACTTGGGAAACTCCCGCAAAGGTATCTCCGAGCCTCAGCTCATTGAAAAGGCTGATGCGCAGGGCAGGGTCGACCCCAAAACCTAAAACTTCAGGTGCATAAACATATAAAAAAAACATGCCTGTGAGAAAAGGTGGTTACTGACGCCGAATCATTTGTGCGAGCCGGCAATCTTTAAGCAACGTAGCTACGTATTCATTATAGACTAAATTATATAGCATTTATCAGGTAATGAGTACCTCCGGGGCTCGAATACCATGCAGTACAAAAGTGCATATTCTTTTAGTAAAGAAAAGACTAGTTATTGCACATTTCCCGTTGCCAAATTCTGCAGTGGATCCGCACAAGGTGTTCATCGAACATCGGTCTGATGACATCAAATGATTTTTAAAGTCTTACCTGAAAAAATGCAAAATATACACAGCACAAAAGAAAGTTGCAATAATCCCATTATGAAAGGCAAAGCCGCTTAGTCCATGTTTCCTCTCCACTTTAAAAATACTGTAAAATGAATCAGGGAAGAAGCAGGAGGGGATGTGAGGAGCGCACCATCACACGTCTCCCAAATACCGCACTCCGCATCGGGCGAACTTCAAACGCCAGACCAACGGCAGACGGCGAAAAACGCCACAGATTATCCCGATCTCCAGCATCCGCAGGAAGATAAAACGCGGCTCCCCTCTGCTCATCCAGATAACACGAGGTGGACCAGAGAGAGAGAGAGAGAGAGAGAGAGAGAGAGGGAGGGAGGGGGGGATTCGGCTACGTCCGGCACTGAATGGAGAACGGGAGACCATGGGCGGCACCAATCGAGTCCCCTTGTGGGATTCAACTGCGCGCCCCCCAAAAGAAAGAACATCTCTCAGCTGAGAAAAACTGAGAAAGTTTAATCGAAATGCAGTGACAAGATTACTACAAAAATAACCCAACCGGGTTATTATAAGATTTCAATTTATTCATATGCACGACGTCACTGAACTGGGATCTATTTTTGTTCTCCCGTTATGTTATGCCATTCTGACTCTAGTAAATATTTTCTTTTTCTAATTTTAAATGGCAGGTGCTGTTCCGGAGAGGACAAGCCAGCCTGCTGCAGTGGTCCATCCTCTCACATTACTGTTATACAGCCTACGCAGTCTGATTCCCAGTGCAAAAATGGTATTATTTTAATTGTGTGTGCTAGCTATAAAGCGCGCATTCAGACTGCATTTGGCTACATTCTCAGATCTCAGGACAAGACTTAAGCTATAACTGCCCAATTAGGCCCTGTAAATAAAATCATTAGTTTATCATCCCCGCCCGCGTGGCGAATTTAGCCCGCATCGATTTTTTTTAAAAAAGTGTATTTTCCTGTGTAAATTCCACTGCCGGCGTTCACAAATTTTGAATGAAACATATTTTTTTATATTTTCTTTTCATATTAATTTTGCAGATCAGCAGACATTTGTCATACATTTGTTGCTGTTCCTTTTGTTTACTGTTTTTGTTGAAAACTTATCTTCCGTTATCTTTTTGCTAAGAAATAAAAATAAAAAAAAAATTAAAAATTCGCCCTCCCTCATCACTTGTTTCTGATTGAAAGGATGATAAACTAATGATTTTTTTACTGGGCCTTAAGCAAAAATTAATCATGACCTTTGGGTAATAGCCTACCACCTAACTGAATCAGTAAAGCGAGTGCTGGCTACAGACATGAGGAGCAACAACAAGCTTCGCCACTGTATTCATACCTCTTTCTGTAGGTCAATCTCTGTGGTCAGTAATTATCACCAAAACGGTAATTCTCGGATGACAAACACAGCGCTCCCTAAAAGGGCAAACATGCGCTGGCGAGCCTTTTATGAAAATGTGACAGACGATATTCCACGATTATTAAATTACTACCGTCAATACCCGGAGTTAAGGGCTCACTGGTGAACTAAAAATATGAACAAAAGTGTAGTGTGTAGGTGGTGTAGTGTGGGATATTCTGATGACCTGGATCACGTTGTGGTGACAAAACAAACTGTACAGAAATGGTCCACTCTACTAGTAGAGATAAGGAAAATAGTTCAGGGATTGCTCTTTCACCTAATAGATTGCCATTTAATATGGATCCATATTTAATTAATTTGTAGCAGTCACGCCTTTAAGATTATTAATGTCACATACAACCATAAAACATCAATGAAACCTCAATGTTATCCAAAACACACCTCCAGCTAGATAATTTCGAGAGTGAGAGACGCCATAAAATCAGTTTACTTTAATTATAATCCGAGTGCAACTCTCCTCCCTCCGGTTAGGGGAATATTTATGATCTCTTTAAAGGTGTAAAACACCGCTTCCGTTAAAACAACATCTGGCGGCTGAGGACAAGCTCTTCGCAAGGAAAGAGCGCTTCGCTGATATTCAGGCGAATTGCAGGAACAGGTTGCTCTTAGAAATTGCTGTTTTTTTCATTGACCCCAACCCAGAAGACAAATGAGTACCGCTAACCTTTTCCCCCTCCCATGCCTAGAGCGGTTCCTCCCACATGTGACACCCTGAAGGTTCACGACAGCATGCATGTTTTTACTTTCCACCTGAAATTAAGTCCAATGTCGCTGCAATCACTCTCCGCTCCGGGGGACACTTCAGGCTTACTTTTGCAGAACAAATATTTTATTTCCACATACGTCATGTCCTGCAGGTTTATTTTGAAATGTACTATATATCGACCTCCCTCGAATAATGCTTTGCTCCCCACCCCAAGGGAGATCTTATATCTCCAATAAAATGTGATCAATCTTAGTCATTTATATGGCACAATAGCCAGATTACTGGTAGAAAAATTGCAGATTTACAGTCCAAAACAAATAGCAGCTACAAAGCCTATTTGGTAGGAATGGCACTGTGTAAAGTCCAGTCCGGCTGATCTCATTTGTGCTGTACTGCTAATGCAAATCAAATTCAGATTGGAAAGGTTAGGTCACAAAAAAGGGCCGATTTCACCAAAATATGTGACACCGGATTCCACGTAGGGGATTCAGATTGATGTTTTCCTGACAACTCCAGAGATAATGAGCCTTGTGACCACGCTTATATTCTATCTCCCCCCCTCACTGGGTGTCTTTTTTAACGACTCCTTCAGTTCCCCAGTGGTCCCAGTGAGATATCCCGGCTGTCCCAGCCAGTCAGTCAGTCCCCAGGGTCTTCACTGCTCCCCCCACCCCCGCTCTGTCCTACTCCCTGAAAAGACATTTTTCTGTTCGTGGTACAACAGGCCTTGTGGTCATTAGAGAACATGTGACTAAAATGACCCAGGTCTGATATGACGGTTACCTCCTACGTGTTGCAGAGCAAAGTTAGCAAAAACTGCAAGACTACACCCAGCTGTAAAATATACCGTCTTATTTGAATTCTGTTAGAATTCTGTCATATTGTAATGAATGTCACTAGGGATAAAAAATCTGCTGATTAAAAACTGCAATATTTAATAGTTTATACTTACCAGCTAGATCTGCAGAACACACTTTTTAATAATTGATTTGCTTACTTTGCTTAAATAGCTTGTTTATTTTTTTATTTGCTGGAAAGAAGCTCGTACCCATCCATGTACCTTGATGCTTTTGTAACTAAATAAGTCTAGGTGAACATCAAGTCATTAACATTAATTGCCTCTGGTGAACGTTAAGTCTGTTCTTTGCAATAAACAGCCCCTCCTGCAAAAATGGTCACAATGAGCTTCTAGCAGTGACTGCCTTCAGAACACAAGGAGCCAGAAGATATGATTCCGGTTATTTCCACTGGCACAAAGAGAGAAAGTGACAGCTGGAAGCTTGATTCTTCTCTGACAAGCTGCTTACTTGGAGATGCCCAGCAGGCTTTAACTCCCCTCTCCTGCCCCTCCCCACCCCCCCCCCCCAACCCCCATGTGTGATGGACTCACACTCAAGG
>JABFEA020000001.1:4922524-4945238 GCA_019775915.2 Cyphomyrus plagiostoma | reverse complement strand
TAAGGCAGTTCTGAAGGCGAAAGGGGGTCAAACACCGTATTAGTATGGTGTTCCTAATAATCCTTCAGGTGAGTGTAAAGGGATGGACATAGTCAGAAACAATGCTCAGGTAGCCCATGGCATTTAAACGATTACCAAAATCACTTTATCGGAGAAGCTTCTGCATAATGGCGATGTGAGGGGCAGCACTGTGACCTCACAGCTCCAGGGCCCCTGTGAGCCAGTACTCGATAAGTAGAGGTCAGGATATATGACAGGATATATGAGGCTTTCCATTAAAACAAATGCAAAAATATTAAAACATATTACAGGTTAATCTAATAAGATCATCCATGAATACACACACTGTGGTGTTTGAAAAGCAGCGTACCTTTCAGGAATTTTCCGTATTCCTGCATGAATATGACTTGAAATATCATTAGATTTTCACACATGTCCTAAAAGGAGGTGAAGAGGACACAACTGAACACATGAGACAAAAATAATCATACTTGCTCATTTATGTATTGAGGAAAATGATCCAATGTCACAACTCTGCAAGGGGAAAAAGACTGTGAACCTAGCAGGTAATATGAAGGTGTGATCAGAGCCAGGTGTTTGTCAGTCAGTGTGATGATAATCAGGTGTGAATGGGCACCCTGTTAATATTAAAAGTACATAATTTCTGTCAAGGGCTTCTTCTTGAAACATGTTTGTGCAACACCAGTTTATAATGCCACGGACAAAGGACACTTCAGAGGACCTCAGAAAAGAATTGTTGATGCTCATTGTGCTGGGAAAGGCTGCAAAACCAGCTCTGAAGTGTTTGGACTGCAGCAATCCACAGTCAGACAGATTGTGTACAAAAGGTGGAAGCTTATTGTTACTCTCCCCAGGACTGGTCCACCAACAAAGATCACTCTACAGTCAAGGCGTCAATCACTGTGTAAGGAGAAAGGCATTGCTTTCCAAGAATAACATTGCTTACCACCTATAGTTTGCTGAAGAGTATGTGGACAAGCCTGAAAGCTATTGGAGTAAAGTTTTATGGACAGATGAGACCAAAATAGAACTTTTTGGTTCAATTGAGAAGTGTTATGCTTGGATAAAGGAAAACACTGCATTCCAGCGGGAGAACCTCATTCCATCTGTGAAACATGGTAGCTGTAATATGCTCTGGGCCTGTTTGGCTGTGTCTGGGCTGGGACAGCTTGCCATTGTGGACGGGACAATGATTTCTGAATTGTACCAATATTTTCTAATGGAAAACATCTGCACATCTGTCTGTGGACTACATCTCAAGAGGAACTGGGTCATGCAGCAAGAAGACGACCCCAAGTCATTCTACCAAAGATAGGTTGGGGAAGAATAAAATAAAGGTTCATTTTGAGGAAAAGCCAACAACCTCCCTGAGTTGAGGCAATTCTGTATGGAGGAATGGGCTAAAATCCCTCCAAGCCAGTGTGCAGGACTGATGAAGACATACCAGATATGTTTATTTGCATTTATTGCTGCAAAAGGGGGGTCACACCAAATACTAAAAGCAAAGGTTCACTTATTTTGCCACTCAGATTTGTACTATTGGATCATTTCCCTTTAGAAATAAATGACCAGGTATAATATATTGTCTCATTTGTTCAGTTGTGTTCTCCTCACCTGCGTCTGATGTTTTAAGTCATAATTATGTAGGAATATGGAAACTTCTGAAGGGTACGTTCACTAACTTTCAAGCACCACTGTAAAGTAAGTGCTACAAAACCCGTCTCTAACGAAACACTAGGCGGCAGCACAACACAGGGAATGTTCACAGTGAAACGCTCAGTGTCTGGCAGCGCGTCCGAGGACGTGCGGATTGTTTTCCGGTGAGCTTTTCTTCAAGGCGTCGTGAAGAGTTTGATAATATGACAAGGGCACTCCAGGAGCAATCCAGGATTTGTAGTATGCATTGATACAAGACATATGAGATATGAATAACACACCTCAAAAATGCATAGTTTATTCATATCAAAGCCCTTTAGTTTGCCAGTGTAACACGGGAACTTGGTGTAGTTCCATACATGTCTAATAGGGGACGCGCGAAACTCGTCAAAGCGTCCCAAGGTTTCAACATGCGAACCGGGAAAACTGCAAACCATGGCACTACTTTCTTTAAGTGCTTCCACAATCCCTGTTAGACAAATGATCAGCCAGTTTCCTCAATACGGAACAAGCTGACAAGCCAAGAACTCACGCAGCATGAACATAGGCGGAGTTTGATGTTTACACTGGGGGGCACAGAACCTGCATCCTACATACCTCCGCCCATGAGCACGAACTAAGTAAAATTCAGTATCATCTTCCAGTCGCAGTGATCACGGTAACGGTATCGTGGGTATAAACGACAGATACAAGTGAAGGTAGTGATGATGAGTGCTGCCCCAGACAGCACGTGGTGATGATGATGATGATGTAGGAGCACCAGCATTCACGTTCAGAACATTCTGAAGGCGCAGGAATGTGGAACTGATGATTTGGCTTGCGTTTGCTATCAGTGATGTAATTGGCAGCAGTAACGGTGAAAAAAATGGTGCATCAGTTACTTAGAATTCCTCACTTTGTCTGCCAAAGCCCAGAACACAGATCGATTTTGGCTGGCTGTGCTACCAATCAGGCACTGCAACAATAAACGGGATAATTATATTGTAGTTTAGCCCTTAAATAAATCTACCCATTCGTTTTCTGCCTCGTGGCATTGCTGTTTCGCACCCTAGGGTTCGAATCCCGCCATCGCCTCATGAACGTGTGAATTTTGCGCCTTCGGCCCGTGGGTATGCCGGTTTACTCCTGCAGTCCAATGACTCGCCGTTAGGTGAATCGCCATTTTCATATTGCTGATTACTCTAATAGGACTGTGTGCATGCATTTGCCCTGTGCTGGACTGGCATCCTCTTTAGGGTGTACCCAAGGCTCTGCTGTCTGGGGCAGGCTGGCATCCTGACCAGTATAAGTGATTAGAATGGATGGTTGAAATCCTATTAATAGATCTGTGTGTTTTGGTGGGGGGGGGGGCGAGTGCTGTAAAATGATGTGAGTCCCCTAGGGGGCAGCAGAGATGTCACAATACTGCAGAGCACATTGACACGGAGAAGGTGATATTGATCTCGCGGAAGAAGGTCCCCATTGCCTTGTAAGAGCAAGAATCGCTTAAAGGTAACAGTGACTAACAGCCAAAGAACAAAAAAAAATGCATTTGGGATTTCTTTCGAAAGCAAGGGTCACTAAAACACAGTATACGGGTTCTAAAGTCATGTATTTACAGAAGAAAATCTGTTTGAGTTGTAAATCCAAACCACGTATTTCACCAGTGACGGCAGGATTGATTTTTAGACTAATAAATCAAATTTCGATAGTATATACTGTTGAACGCAAATTTCATGGACATTAGTGCATTGTCGATATACGCATGCAACAACCATTATCCTTGTTATGCTTGGCTGGTTAAAAGTGGAAGTTGCGCTGAAAATTTTAAGGATGCCGATTGCCGAGTGTAGAGCCTCTTTTTATACTTTGGATTCTTGTTCGACGCATCTAAAATCAGAAATCTTAAAATCACAGGAAGATGTTAATTTACACGCAATTACTTGGTGATCTGGTTTTAAGCTTGCAATTTCGGAGGTGAGTATCGGTGTGGGGGAAAGGTGACATTCCCACCCCCCGTGTATCACAACCATTCCCACCTTTCAGCAAATTTGAGTTCAGATCAGATAGTCGATTAAGTATTTAGGAAGCTGTTTCCGAGAGGGTTGGGGATCCCTCCTCTGTAGCTCAGACTCACGAGGGGAGAAGCGAAAGGTGCAGCCAGGAAAATAATGGTACAAAGAAAAGGAGAAGGGGGGAGGAGAGAAGAGTGACTCCTCCTCCAGCCCCATGCAGCTCGCATTCCTTATTCACAGCCCTCCAGACTAGAGAGAGAAAGAGAGAAGAGGGTCCGGGAGAAGGGGAGTATAATGGCCATGGCAGCAGGCAGAGCTTCTCAGCTACCCCGAGCCGAACGCCGAGCACCTCCGAGCAGCGCCTGGCCATGGATCACACGCACCATAGACAGGGCACCGCTGGCTGACGCTACGGCCGGTCCGGCGACAAAATGAGGGTCAGAAAGCCGGCTTCGTGGCTGCTTTCTCGGGAGGCAGTGAGGATGAAGGTTTCCGTTCTGTGCTTTTGAGTATATGAAAATAGATACCTTTTTTTTTACTGTAGATTACGAGGCGCAGCGTCCGGGGGATTGCGGTGGGGACGGGACGTCATGCTCCTGGGCGATAAGGGAAAGAATAAGGCTGATTTTCACTGTGTTAAGATGATGCCTTTTCGCGATCGTTGATGTTTTTCCTGGATCCCTTGCATACGCAGGGACGCGTTGCTCAGAAAGCCGGAGTACAGCTGGTTGATCGTTTGAGCCATTTCCAAGTAGAAACCTTTAATTTAGCCCTCGGATAATAGTATATATGTTATACAGCCATAATTGGCTTTGATAAATATTCCTAATACTTATGATAAATGATCATTTATCTTGTATACACTGATATTTTTTAATTTTATTTTTTTTTTTAATCCCGACAGTATAAGTGCAGTATTGGCCATGATCAGGGTTGTAATACTCAAATTGAGCAGCGGCAATAACAAAGGAAATAGACGCCAAGTGAAGTAAATGGTACAGTGACATTAAGTCCCGCATATTTATCTCAAACAGCGCCTTTTCGTTCTTATTTATTATTTATTTATTTGTATTATTATTATTATTATTATTATTATTATTATTTTGAAATATTCTCGCTATCGCGACTGTGCTAAAGTATTAAATATAGTGTAGCAGAACATGTCGGGTTCCGTGAAGATGGAGCCAGCCTGTGTTTCGCCCCAGCGCTTGTCCCGTACCGGGGACGAGCCGGTGCGCAGCCCCGCGCGATACTGCTGCCTGGAGAAACCCTCCGAGGCACCGGCGGCCCGCGACGGCAGGTGGGGGTCGGCCGTCAAGAAGCACAATCACAAACACAACCTGAAACACCGTTATGAGCTGCTGGAGACCCTCGGTAAAGGAACCTACGGCAAAGTGAAGAAGGCCATCGAGAGGCACTCGGGGCGAGAGGTAAGGTGCCAGTGTACCGCCCCTTTATACCATAAGTGAACCCTCCATAATGAAATTATTATGATCGTAGGTAATCGTTGTTAAACAGTATGCACGTTCCTCCACGTGAAGTTGCATGACAGACAAGTGTTAAGGAATCAGAGAAGCTTCCATCAAAGTGCAGTCATGAGTAAGTTCGTATAGTCTGCTTTTCACTGTGTGGATCTTTTGTGTCTGAGTAAGCCCCTAAAGATATCTAAATTGATGCCAAAGTGAGATGATTAAATATGCCTTTAATGTCATGGGCAGGCATCCTGTCTGGTCCAGTAAGCACGTGGTTATAATCTACAAGACCGTTTCAGTCAGTACTCAGGAAGGCATGCAGTAGGAGAGCCTTGGTGACCACATGGTCTCTCCAGTCATCAACATGTGGGCTATCACTGGTGCAGTTATTTTGTTTATTAGACAACAGGGTCTGTTGTGACTGGTTATATTTTGGTACTTCTGAATAATTTATTGGCCCAGTCCAGTTCAGAATTTTGGTTGCACAGCGGTGCCTCTTGCAGAGCTGACTGAGGAACTTTCAGTCTTTCAGTTTGACTGTCATTCTGCTTTCTGCCAAAGTGGCGGTTTTAAGACGGGGAATTCCCCCATTCAAAGTCAACTTCGATTGGCCCGATCAGGTTTGTTCGCTGTACTGAGTGGTGTTGTCTTGTTGATGTGGGGCTTATGGGTACCAAACGTGAATGCCACCTAGTGAAGTAAGATATATCCACGTGCTGCAGAATTTCACTCCGCCTGGCAGGGCAACAGGAACTTTCCATGACTGGGGTATGCTGAGGAGAAGCTCGCTAGCTCAGCACGTACCTCTGCCATGTCTGGCACTTGCATGCTAGAGTGCCGGTGATGTTGGAGTTTCCAGTTATTTCTGCCAATTTATAGCACTAATGATTTGATGGTTGTTCAGGGTGGGTGGGAACAGTGCCGCTCCTGTAGTTTAAAAACACCATGCTAATTAAAAGAGACAATTAATCTTAGAGTTAATGGAGTTGCAAATTGGCCAAGGAACTCTGTAAATCGGTAAGATGTGCACATTTTGTTTCCAAGTCAACGGTGTGGCTGGAAACGTTGGCTGGGTTGATGGACAGCAGTGATTATGTTAAAGATGACATGGCATGGCTGCTAGAGCGATACGGCCAGCAGTCAGGGATATATCCTGCAGGTAAACTGGGAGGAGATCATCTGGAAAACAGACAAAGCCGCTTCCTGCCTCCCTGGTCCTCCGGGGAGCCGAATGGCTGTCAGGGTAAAAAGAGAAGCCTGAGGCTTCAGGGGTGTGAAAATGACACGTGACGAAGATGGCTCATGTCACGGTACGTCGCCGGTTAAAACGGCCGCACTCTCCAACCAGATGCACGTCAAGCTGTGTGCCTCAAATATTTTGTGGGTAGCGGTGGGGGTATCGGTTAAACGGTCTTCAAGGCCCAAAAATAACCCATATGATGGAGCCAGCGCCGTTAGCAGCAAATGCCGCGGAGTTCGGCGTTAATCCAAATTGGTCAGAATTATCCGGAGCATCTGGAGCAGATTTCGAGTATGTGCGTGCACGCGTTTGTGTGTGTGTGCACAAGAGCTCTTCCAAGAGGTACTACAGAAATGAAAACAAGTTCATAAGCTGTCTGTATGCTTACATGAAAGCAGCCCAGTACAGAAACATGGGTCACATGTTAGAGACTGCAACCAAGCAGTCTGACTGTATGTATTACTGACCAGCCACCTGGAGGCAAGGGAGCTGCAGGCGAGGCAGGGCACTGGAGCATATGGGTGTTTGCCTTTATGTGTGTGCACATGTTAGGTGGATGTATCTGTTTGCCTGCATGCATATACCTCTGTGTGAACATGTGTGCATGCGTGTGATTGGAGGAACCCAGTTTAAAAAAGTGGAGGTTGTGGTGACAGTCACTCTTTAAGTGGATAGTGACACGCGAAAGGCCATTTTCAGCAGGAAATGAAAACTGTATGGAAAGTTAATATCCTGTGAAACTGCAGAAAAAAAAAAACTTAGGGAAGAATGTGAGTTGGTTGGGGGGGGGGGCTTGGTGGGGGGCAATATTTTATGATGAGATAATGAGTTCACATCACTATATCATTCATGACCCAACATATGAAAAGGGAGGTGTTTGACCTATAACACAAAGACTGACGTAACCAGAGATGCGTACTACTTCTGTTTTCATTTAATGAGTTCATTACCCAGATCATCTCCTCAGATATCTAAGAGCTCACCCTCCTCTTTCTAGTCAACAAATGTGTGGAAGATGAAGTCTATAGTAAAAGTATTAATAGAGACATGACATCATTCATAGGTGCAGCAGAGAGTCTAGATATTTGCTTAGCACATGCAAATTGCGTGATGTGAGTGATGAGGGACCTGCCTTCTGGGTGTAGATTTGGGTGTGGATGGTAGGGGCATGTGCCTGTCAGTAGTGCAGGAGGTACCATATGAGTTTGTAGGAGAGGGGGTTTTTGGGCAGATGTTAAAACCAGACCTACACTCTTGCCTGCCTGGGTCTTTCACGATCCACTTTTGGAGTGACCTGAGAACAGGTGGAGCACGTTGGGCCCCTGTGGAGGCACGTCCGGCCTTTTGTCTCCAACAGCCCACATGTAAAACCACACCTGGGAAGGGAGGTAGACAAAGCAGCTCTTTGTGTGTCTGACAGCGGTGGCCACTCTGCTTAATGGCAGAAGTTACGGCTGGGGGCTTGTGCCAACTGGCACATGGTTCAATCATCAGGGCTTCTGATGATTCTGGAAGGTCAGTAGAATTTAGAATTAGGTGATCAGTAGTCATTGTTGACACACCACAGCACACAGTGCACAACAATGAAATGTGTCCTCTGCATTTAACCCATATGTGACATCATGACATAGCAGGGGGCAGCTAGTTTAGCACCTGGGAGAAGTGCTTGGGGACGGTACCTTGTTCAGAGTACCTCAGTGGTGCCTTGCTGGTCAGAGATTTGAACCAGCAGTCTTATAATTATAAGCGCACTTCACTGACCATTAAGACATCACTGCCCACATGGGGACCAGGGGGACCCTGCCATAGGCACAATAGTAGTTGCGTGCAGGAATCACATAATCCTCACCCTGAGTTGACAGTTAACCTAGGGGCTGCGACTGCAACCTCTTGGTCATTAGTCTAGTTCTGTACTGTTGGTTCTGTACCATTCCAACCTCTGGGAACTTGATCCATAAAGCACATATCAAGAGCATTGACTTTGTGTGTCTGCACTTCACTGACTCTTTACTGTCCTCATTCCCTCCTATCCAATCTGTCATCTCTCCCTGCTTTTTTGTCATCTAAAAGAGCCTGAATTATTTACAACATCCTTTTACCTTTACCCCTTGTCATCTTGTTTGTGTCTATTGTTAATATCCTTCCTTATTTCCTCTCTCGTTCTCTCTCTCTCTTTGTCTAGTTTCTCAAATTAGTTCCAGAGTCTCATCTATAAATGATTAGGCCTGAACTGCTGTGTGTTTTTTTGTATGTTGGGCTTTTGTAGTTTGTCTGTGTGCATGGACCCTCGAGGGTTTGAGTTGAGTTTGGGTGAGTGTGGTAATTGGACGTACAGCTGTTAGACTGAATGAGCTACGGTGGAGCTATGACACGTGATTTTATAAAAAAAAAAAAACAATCTAATAAGACAATGTACACTAATGTAAAAAATAAAGAAACCCTGTGACTCAAGATAAAAGGCTCACTTCTGGTTATCTCAGAACTCAGAATACCCTTTTTGGATACCATAGATCCCTGAATATCATGAAACAAGGATCTCTCTTCTAGTTGCAAATTCACCTTCAAGGTTTTCAAGGTGGAAAGCCTTCTTTTGCTCTTAAAACAGTTTTATGGTCAATTTGACTACTGTGTATGATAGACATGCAGGGTATGAGTGCTATATCCTGCCAGACTGACAAACTCACTCCACAGCCATGTTAAACACCTCTCGTCCATGTAGGGTGACTTGATATCTAGGCATCTGAACACTTCTTGCATGCACGAGGTGACATGATACATCGGTATTCTGAATAATCCTTGTCCATGTCAGGCGATTAGGAGACATCATACACATTTCCTTCATATTTATTTTGAACACCCAGAACTGGGTGAAACTATTCCGCTGAAATCTTGTGCTCTTCTTGACTAAGCTCACATCTCCATAAGCATGGTTAGCATGAGGTTGGTATGAGGTCCAACCATGGGTACCGTGGTTAGTTTGCTTACGTCACAACAGACATTTGTGGGATGGGGGAGTCAGTAGTCTGTGGTTAGACTGAATGATGAATGTGGCGCTTTTATTGGGAATCACTGGCTCTGAAGGGCAGATTTTTGGTCTGGAATTAGAATCCAGAGCACTGCCTAATAGCTAATACTGCATTTATCATAGCTACCGCCTATCATAGCTTGGAATTAGCAGCAGAGAAAGCAACAATAATAACAGTAATAGTCCTGCTTTCTGCTTCGAGCATCATACTAAATCTGTCAGGCGGCTTTAAGACCGCAGTAAAATGAGCTGTATGACGTCGCTGTGTTGACACTTCCAGATGAGTTTGGCGCCCTGTTGGGTTATCTGTGGACAAAGACAGCTTCGTGGGAGTAGACTCGGCACAGTGCCTGTACACTCATCTGGGTATTTGTTACAGCGACGAGTCTGGCACCCATACCCCTGATGCAGTACCCGATCTACTAATTACACTAGGATCAGGGCGTTGACAGCAGCTCCAACAAAGGCTCACCTGCCTCTCGCTACCTGTAAAGCTTAGGTAATAATATGATGAGGTCATCTGCTAGAAGGCTGTGTACCCTACCCAGGTCTTTTTATTATTGGCGTGGCTGTATGTGGCACACTTGGGGATATGACACCAAACAAGATCATTAATCTGGATTGCTGTTTGCTGGGCCATCTCAGACCCATGTGAACATGCTTGGGAAGAAGATCCTAGCCCTTTTTTATGTCTGTTTCTCTGCTTTACCTTAAAAATGCATCCCGAAGCTGTTAAGGATCACCTAAGTGTGACAGGATCTTTATATAATACTATGCTGATAGTCAACGGTAGAGGACCAGCGTGGATTTCCTGTTGTCTGGCTGTGTGCAGACACATGCAGAGTCATGATTCCTCCTGTCTTTTCCTCCCAGGTGGCCATCAAGTCCATCCGTAAAGACCGGATCAAGGATGAGCAGGACATGGTGCACATCCGCCGTGAGATTGAAATCATGTCCTCCCTCAGACACCCTCACATCATTTCCATCTATGAAGGTCAGTCTGCCCATGAGAAAGACCACCCCTAACATCATCCAGATGTTCTACCTTTATGCTGTACAAATTTCTGTCGCACTTATGATAAAACATCACAAAGCTAAATTAATAGGCTACGTATAAATATTTAGCACATATGTATGTTTTCCTAAGTTTTGTGCCTCGGGGAGTGCATGGAAAGCGTCAGAGTTATATTTGGCAGTTTTTAAGGGCACGTTCATTTTAAGTAGGGTGTGTGTATGTTTATAGAGCATTTGAACGTTTTTTAAATAGAGCTGTTGGTTAAGGCGAGTCCACGCGTCTCCTCACTCCGTGCGTGACTGTGTGGCGTGTGTTTGAGTCTGCATTTTGGCTCCGTTTGGTGGGGAGGTTGGGTGGATGGGGGGGGGGGGGGGCCACACATCAAAGGGGTCTGTTCTTCATCTCGGCCGCGTCTTGATCTCCCAGCCAGACATGTGTTGACATTTACAGCAGCCCAGCCGGGAATCACACTCTCTGACCCCCCCCCACACACACACACACACACACACACTGCCCCCCTTCTCCCTATCCCTACCCCTCTCCAAGCCTGTATTCAGAGCCACCTCCCGGCCCATTGATTCCACTGATGATGTAAGACCTCTATGTGGACCTGCAAGCCGGCACATTCCTGTGATGTGCCTCATACGGCCATGTGTTGGCCGGCTTGCTGTTGGGGGGGGTCTCCTCCTCTCCAGCCATCGCTATCATTTAACCTGGACTTAGAAAGGCAGAAGTTGAGCGCCCAGAGCTGCAGTCTATACCTCTAAGCGGTTATCCAAGAACAGTTACCTTCCACCGGGTTTCGTGGCTCAATTACGACGCAGCCATTCGTGTATGTTTTTCAGAGTGGGATTAGGGAACTCCCCTTTTAAATGAGGCTTTGGAGACCATTCTGTCTGCCATCTTCTGAGTCAGCATTTTTTTCTCTCTCCCGGATCTCCAATGGCTTGTGTTGTGGGGTGACTCCCCCAACATAGCCTGGAAACCCATAAAGTCAGATATGTGCTTCTGTCAACACTCTTATTAGCAGCAGTTATTTTCTTCTTTCTCGTTCGTGGGGAAACAGAAACAGATGCATAAACATTTTCTTCCTGTTTTCGGTCTGTGTTGATACTGCATGTCATAAGTGTTTTAAGTGGACTGTCTGTCACTTGAAGGGTAATTCTTAGCCTCATAACCCAGCCCAGAACCCTTTGTTCAGGATGAAACTGCCGCCTCGAAAAAGTCAAAATATAATCTTGCTGTAAAAGTGTTATAAGTGAAGGGAAATAATTCAGGCCTGACTCGGGTTAAACTTAAGGGCAACTCGGGAAAAAAACTGCATAAAGAGACATACTAAGACCAAGCTGAAACAACTGTGGTCCAATTGGTACTAGCCCAGGCCAATCGATTTAACATGCTTGCACAGAAATACTTTCCACTTAAAAGCTCAGAGGGAATGCACAAGCATGAGCCCCGGAGGCGAGGCTGACCCAGGATCAGTGGGGACGGCATCCGCGTCCTTCTAATTATAGTGATCTGGAGCCGATCTCTGGAAACAAATAGGAAAGTAACAAAACAGTCTGTACTTACAGCAGCGCCTGGCATGCATTGCGTTAGCTAGGTAATATTGCATCAGGAGCAGGGCTTTAGCTGGCAGGTCACGGTCGAGACCACCTGCCCACGCAAAGGACCGACTTGCTGGGACTCGTCTCCAACTTAGTTGCTGTGAATCTGCCTCAGCCCAGACCCCTAGTGACTCCAGGGAAGGCGCTTTTGGAGAGGATGGGTTGGTGTTTTGGTTGGAACCACAAAGCAAACTTCGTTCTGACGTTTGGAGGTTCGGCTCTAGGTAGCCCGCGCTCAGGCATTAGTGATGCGCATGCTGATTCACTGACGTCAGATCTAATTCTATAAAGCACAAAAGGAATTTGTAGTTGGGTGGTTTAGTCTTATCAGTACAGGAAGTGTGATTGTTTTTAGGAGAGCTGCGCAAGAAGGACAACTAATAAGTCAGGCAGCCGGAGCACTGGGCCTGTAATTAGATGTGGGCCAGTCAGACGTCATTAGCAAACTGCATGTGACCCATGAGGTGTTGGGGTTTGAGTGGGATGAGTGAAGGTGCCTCATGGCAGCCTGAGGGACGTGCGACAGAATGACCATCTGGCCAACTGTGCCTCGTGCCGTCATGCATCACAAGCTAGGACGCCGACAGCCCTGCTGTTCGGGGTGGGTGCAGGACACATCAGCTTCTGTACTATGGAGCATCCAAATCTCTGAGTTAGACACACTAATTTAGATGCAGTGACACAATCAGAAACCATCTCTGCCCATCCCTGAGGTTCCAGAAACCTCAAGCTGGATTCCCTTTCACCTCACTGGCTGCAGCTGACCTGTCTGCCCCCTTCTGCTCCCTCGGCAGTGTTTGAAAACAAGGACAAGATAGTGATCGTGATGGAGTATGCCAGCAAGGGCGAGCTGTATGACTACATCAGCGAGCGGCGCCGTCTCAACGAGAGGGAGACCCGACACTTCTTCCGGCAGATCGTCTCCGCGGTTCATCACTGTCACAAGGTGAGGAGACCACTGTACCCAGGTGCGAATCCCAGAGCCGAATGGAGCAATGGGCTGCCGATTTCCAACAGATTCATACTAAACCACCGACATGACAACACTGCGAAATGTGAGAGGCTTTGCTAGTACGCATGGCTAACTCTAGGCAACGGGAAGCAAAACAGGTCAATATTCCGTACAGCGTGACGTGCCAGCTGTCCCCACACTAAGGAGCAGTGGACGAACTGCATCTCACTTTCAAAGGGCAAACAGATCTGTCTCACAAGCTATCAAATCCCGGCTGCCTTGTGACTAAATCAGTTTCTGGAAACGCCCGGATCCCCAGGGCGAATTGGGCCGGCCCAGGTCCTCCCAGCTGGGGAGTGGGTGATGTCATTGATCCATCCAGCACAGCCCACATACCAGGGCTTGGGGAGTTACCACGAGCGGCTAAAGGGAGGACATAGTGTTTATGAGGCACCGTGCATACAAAAAGCTGACTAAAAACACGCTGTGCAGGCCTGCGGCTGTTGGGGTTTCTTCATCCGAAGCCCGATCTTATAGCCCACATGCTAATGACTTTCACAACCTGCATCTGTTGCGAAAACATTGTTCATTTTTGGATTCAATTAAAAAGACTTGGTTTATGTGACACACTTGTGGGTAAATCAAGAGCCCTCACTGATGATATCATAGACATGCATGCGGTCCGTTTTCCGAAAATGAAATACAGATTCTTAGACCTTCATTGGCTGCTCGGTGATCTCCTTCCTTCCATGAGATTTATCCGGCCAATACCTAGCACCGGTTTCCTTTGTTGGAAGTCATTCGGCCTGTTAACATCCTGCATATCATATCCAACTGCTAAGTCTGTTTTGGTTCCTTCCAGAATGGGGTGGTGCACAGGGATTTGAAACTGGAAAATGTGCTACTGGATGAAAACTGTAATATAAAGGTAAGACTACATTCTGAGGCGTGTGCGTTTGCGAGTCCCTCAGCTGAAATGCTGCCCCCCTGAGGATGATTTTGGCAACACAGATTATCTCTGTCAGTCTCCCTGTCAGTCAACCAGCAGAAAATATTTGGGGGGGGGGGGATTGCTGAGAGAGGGCAGTACAGGTCATATGAAAAAACCCTGAGAAGGAACAGCCAGCAGACACTCAGGAACAGGATGTGTGCCCAACAGGATGGGCTGGGATCAGGAGATGTTGGCAGGATGAGAATTATGTGCTAACGCGCTGGGGGGGGGGGGTGCGTTCTGAGTGTCAATGCCTTTCATGGAGCTCAGAGGTCACTGAGAATTTGTCCCTTTTCCCATTGCTCACTCTCGTGTAGATTGCTGACTTTGGCCTTTCCAACCTCTACCACAAAGACAAGCTCCTGCAGACCTTCTGCGGAAGCCCGCTCTATGCATCGCCTGAGATAGTCAACGGGAGACCATACCATGGCCCAGAGGTACCAGTGCAGGCCTGTGGTGATACCAGTGACTAATACCACTGTCTTCCCCTGCTGTTCACGTTGCTGTCAAAGTTGTTGATGTCTGGTAGCTGAGAGATGAGAGTAAGCTGTTCTTGTCTGATAGCTCAACCAAATGAGAATGTCCACCTGGAAGGTCAAAGAAATGATTTATAGATCTGTATAATAGTCATAATAAATTCCCAATGACTATACGTGTTCCATAGACATTTCCAGATTATGTCGTTTTCCAAGTTCACAGAACAAATCAGGAAATCTTGAATTAATTTACCATGATTTACTGCGGGGCTAAAAAAAACACGGATAACTATCAAAGTTCCTGAGACCTAGTGGGAAAAGCCTCAAATTGCAGATAACGCCAGGAGTGAGGAGAAAACCAGCCGCCACCTGGTAATTCCGATGTAAGCCAACAAATCAAGGACAGTCCCACTGTGAACAGTCTGTCTAAAAGCCGTTCACACAATTTCAGCCCAGCGAGGTGGGGGGTAGGGGGTTTGCTCACCTGTAGCATAGCGAATCATCTGGCGACGTCGGTATGCAACTACCAAGCGACTGACAAAGGTAAAGCACCCCCTGTGGAACAGTTCATGAATTACAGGTAGCTAGACAGCCACAGCTAAGTCAATCGAGATGTTGATTCTGACAACTATCTTACATTAAAATCATATATAAAATGATTAACAAGAGCAGGATGATTCAACGTTTCAGTCCATTGAGCTTGCACAACTTGAGAGAAACAACAAACAAAATAGATCCCAGCAGAAAAGGCATTCAGGTGACATGACGTACACTGTCTTTTCAGGTTGACAGCTGGGCTTTGGGAGTACTGCTGTACACCCTCGTCTATGGGACCATGCCTTTCGATGGGGGCAATCACAAGACCCTCATCCGTCAGATAAGCAACGGCGAGTATCGAGAGCCCACCCAGTCGTCAGGTGAGCCTTACAGACAAAACTAACAGCTAGACATGTATACGCCTGGCCCCCCACTGGAAACCGAGGGTACAGGGGACTACAGCTTTAACAACGCTTAGCACTGGGTTAAAAACACTGAGTCCTATCTTTAATTACACTTTGAGAAGCTGAGAACCAAGACCTCCTAGTCAGTGATAACCCCTAGCAGTGAATTTGTTGTGCTTTTTTAAGTAGAACTGCTACTTTTTATTCAATTGCTTTCCAGGCGTTTTACTGGATTCTTCATTGAGCTTAATTTAAATCAGTATTTTTTGTAAAGCTACTCATACAAAATTAATATATATTTTGGGGAAAACATCAGCTCTTAAGATGAACCTTTATCTGGAGGTGAGGAAATTCATCATAAAGTAAAACACCTTGTGAAAATACCAAACTCTTAATGCCCAGCAGACAAAAAGCAGACAAAGAACAAAACTTTGTGTCCTAAATAATAAACTTGTGGGAAGGCTGCGGGTCATGGAAGCGGTGGGCACGCTGTGGGCTCCCCGGCAGGAAGCCGGCCTGAAGTCTACCTCACTATCTAATCAGCAGACCACATATGGAAATCGACAGAATTCCTTTGGCGTTCCTGCCCCCACATGCCACAGACCGTCTGCTTTTCCTGTCTCTTCCAGCTCGTTTAAATCTGTTCAGACTTGTTCTGATTTTGATTCTGGCATGTTCTGTTTGTAAGACCATGGTAAAAAAAACTCAAATAAAGCAAGCAGTAGGTATTACAGAGGTCATGAAAAGTGACCTGGAAGCGAAAAGGCACTTGTAATACTTGAATGTGTAGTATGTATGTGCTTAAGCCACTCTAAATATGCATATGCTCATATGGATAGTTATAGTTAGGAGAAGGCTTTGGTTTCCATAGTGTAGACATCTATCAAGCAAAAGGTTCTCGGATCAAAACCAAGTGGAGCTTTGGTTTCATTTTGTTTTGGGAGCAGCATGTGGCTGAGTGGGATAAACCTCAGTGCCTATGACTGGATGGTTGCAGTTTTGAGCCCTTGATCCAGCCCCCTAACCCCCAGCTCCATGGGTGCTGCTGCGGGCGGCTGCCCTTCGCGATCAAGCTCGCACTCACTTACACGTGAGTTGTGGAGAGCAAGATGGGGTAAACGAAAAGAAACATTAGATATTTTGGGCCCCATGAAAGCATATCGTATTGGGCCACCAACCTAGATCAATCATATTAAGTTCCTAAATATTTAGGGCCCCCCCATTTTTGACACCCCTGGGTATCTGTGGGTGTTTCAGTTTCTCAGCCAAAAATCAGAGCATTAAAGCTGCATAGTACAATAAAGGTACAGGACTAAAGGGTAATGTCATCTGGGCTTTCCTGTTCCCCGCAGACGCCCGTGGACTGATCCGCTGGATGCTGATGGTGAACCCAGAACGGCGGGCCACGGTAGAGGACATCGCCAACCATTGGTGGGTCAACTGGGGCTGGAGGAACAGTGTGTGCGACTGTGAGGCTCAGCGGGACGCCGGCTCACCCATGCTGGCTCGCCTACTGGACTGGCAGAGCCGCACCGAGCCCCGGTCTGCCAGGGCACCGCGGCCCGACCCGCCGCCCTTCGCTCACCAGCGCTCCAAGAAGTCCAAGACGGATGGGTCGGCGCCCTCTTGTGATGGGGATGATAAACCTGGTTTGAAGAGACCCAAGGGCATCCTGAAGACCCGACCACCTGGTGAGCAGCGTTCCAGCAGTTTGGGAGAGGTGCAGCTGGGGGCCGGACTACTCCAGCAGGGAGCAGAGGTATGCTCCAGTCCCGAGCGCGAGGAAGAAGACGAGGAGGAAGAGGAGGGAGAGGAACCCACCCTGTCCGAAGGTTCACCCACCAAAATGGCACCTACCCTCCCCAAGAAAGGCATTCTGAAGAACAGTCAGCAACGGGAATCAGGGTACTACTCATCCCCCGAGCGGAGTGAGTCTGCCGAGCTGCTGGGGGGCGCCATGCTGACCTTGTCTACAGGCTCACAACCAAAGCGGCTTGCCGGCAGGAAGGGTATCCTCAAGCGGAACGGGAAGTACTCCACCTACAGCGGCCCGCCCCCTGCTGCCCTCTCTGGGGAGCCCCCACCCGGCGACTCGGGCCTCTCCCGCAGCCAGAGTCGCCCTTCCAGCATCGTAGCTGAAGACAGCGGCCTGACCAGTGCCACCTTCAGCAGGGTCGACTGGCCCCCTGCCTCCACCCGGCCCAACATCAGGGTGTGTGTCTCTGCGGAGAACCTGCTCCAGCTGGCTGGCTTCAGGGGCCTCCAGGCAGCGTCGGGACTCCACGGGGGCAAGCTGAGCCGGGGGGGGCAGGGCTCCCCGGGCGACAACGGCAGCTTCTCCTTGCTGGGCGACCTGGACGACATGACTCAGGTGTACCAGCAGGCGCTAGACATCAGCGGCAGCTTGATCTAGAGAGAAGCAAGACTGGGGACACGGGGGACAGTGTATGTGTGCGTGGATGTGCGCGAGATATAGACGACCAGTGAGTACCTGGGATAGTCCATGTTGCAGCTGAGGGCTGCTGTATCAGAGTGAAGGCCACCCTGCACAGGGATACGGCTCGTACACATAGAGGAACACGCAGGCACAAACATAGAAACCCAGAGATACGCGGAAACCACACCTCAGAGAAACCCGGAATCCCACACACACGCACTCACCCCCTGTGCCCCCGCCTGTGTCCCTCCCAGTGGTCATCTCCAGGGCATGCGGCCGCACTCGCGTGTGACTTTCGTGTCATGCCCCGCCCCATGCCTCTTGTTGTGTCCGAATGTTTACATGTTGTGTAGAGGGCATGTCGTTAAGTGGCAGGCGCCCTGGCTCTCCAACCCGTCGCTAGTTACGGGTCGCCAGTCTGGGTTTACAGAAGCACCTTAAAACTCACCCAGGCATTTCTCGCCGTCCCTACAAACCGGGGTCCTGCTTCCTCGCTATTTATTGTTTCTTCTCCCAGAAAAGGTGACACGACAAAACTGGTATTTGCTCACCCAGTATCTTCAATGTGGAACTGACATATATGATTATCGTGTAACTCGATCCACCTACCTTGTATATGACAGAAAAAAATCTTCACATGTAAAATGTGAGGCTACATCTGACTTGAAGAGGGCATGCATGTCCAGTATTTACAGACTTAGGTATGGTATGAGGAATGTGTATGACCTCTATAGGAAGTGCCTTTTAAATCCATATCTTGATTGTGTATGTCATTTCCTAAAAGTAGAGATTGATACCAGGTTAGTCAGTCACTGAGTGTGGTCTTCTTGATGAATGTTGACACCCAGGACCTAAAAAGAACTGCTAAAATGCTACCCCGTCCCCCTTCATCAGTGTGGAGCATCATGGAAGATGAAACTGGGCCAGTCACCCCAACATGGAATCACTGGGTCTCCCATGGCCCAGTTGGGTCTCGTGGCGATGACCTTGCAGTTGACTGGAAAGCACCAGTCAAACTAGACTGTCCTCTGGATTCCTCCGGAGATTTCACATTTAAATACTTTAAGATAAATATAAATCCTGTCTCCCCTTAAACTTTTTTTCTTATGGGGAGTGACCATTCAGAGATGCCTCTCTGGTGTTTAATCCCCTTTCAAAAGGGAGAGTGAGAAAGAAACATTCTCAGATCTTGTTTTCATTGTCTAGGGTTACTGTTTACTCCGAGAGGGAAATATTCCGCTGATTACTTAGCGGGCCATAGAAACAATTATAGACATGATTGTAGGCCAAGACACATTTGCACTGGTGGCTGTGATGTTGTAACGTTAGACACAGATGGAGGTTCCTCTCTTGCCAGAGATTTAAATTCCTGGCCGCTGTTGAGATTTGTCGTGTGTGTACTCGTTTTATGAGCACGTGAGATAGTGACATAGATAGTGTTTTTTTATTCTGAAGAAAGACAGAGGAAGGTGTAAAATGAGAGATAGTCAGAGGCGTAGATTAGTTGAGGAATGTGGAGAACTGGTGATGTGTTCACCTCTGACCCCTCTCTTCTAGAAGAGGAATGAGAGGTGATGAGGAAAAGCCATGTAGGATGTAAGTAGGAAGATGGAGCATGAGCGTGATAAGCTGAAGGAGTGTGGGAAGTCTTGTTTTAGAAGCCAAAGAAGGAGAAGAGCTTTAATGGAGGGAGCTAATCACAGGAAACCTGGAAGAGGCAGCCACAGCTGAGAGGTTGTGTTTTGTGCTGATATACACCAAAGAGCAAGAATGTACTGCTTAGACCCCCCACCACTGTGTTCATGGGCTCTCTCAGAAGAAGACTGTGCATCTGAGATGAAGAGCTTGTGGACCCACTTAATAGGAGTCGGAAAATGGGGGCCGTCAAAGAATCCCAGCCAATCAGCGGCCATTGGCGGAGCACTTAGATCAAATGAGCAATGCTGGGAGCAGGCCAGGCCCAATAGGGTTCCTTTGAGGGGTGGTGCGTAGTGCGGGCTGGTGCCGTAGCGACAGTTATCCTAGTGGGGATGCTTCACAAGTTGGGGAGCTACAGCGCCTTTTCCAGCCGCGTCCTTTAATCGGTTGCCAGGGCAATCTGCAATGCCGTTCCCGTAGACACAGCCCAAAGGAGCAGTACCACGCTGAATGTTTGTACAGGTCAGTGTGTAGCAAGGTCTTGGGTCAAAAAAAGACACACTCAAGGTGACCTATATTTGGTTTTGTATTGTTATTGACATTATTGTTGTTGTTTAACTGGATTTACAGTGATGAAATTATACTATGTTAGTATTTTGAGTAATAGCGCTTTTGTTTTTGATTCTACAAAATATAGATACTTTATATTGCTTTATTTTTTATGGCAGAAACCGAGTTAGTTCCTCATTTTAGCTGCTGGCCAAGAATAAATTTTATTCCAGCATGAGGGGTGGAGTCTGCAGTTGTGGGTGGAGCCAACTAGGAAGGGGGGGGCGAACACATGACCACCGAGCCAAAACCCACCAGCCTCATCTCTTGGCCTGGTGTCATGTAACCTTGCTGGATAAAGTACCACATACAAGGAGCTCTCACTATTAGGTGACTACGACGCATGACGGTGCCAAGTACAGAGAGGGAAAAATCACGCTAACTTGCTTTCTGCCATACTGGAAATAACAGGTGCATGTTCTGTAGGAGGAAGTGTAATATTAGGAGAACTTGACTGGATATTGCTATGGTAACAATAGTAATAATATTATATTTAAGTATTCTTTTTTTTGTTACGGTTCATTACTATTGTCGTTAATGACATGATTATTATTTTTGGTAATAATTTGTAAACCTGGACTGCTAAGGTGCTTTATTGAATAATAATTCCTTTGCTATCAGTATGATCATGTTTAGGTATAGTAATCAGAATTATTATCATTGTTTTGTATGTTTTTTTGTTTAATTTATAGATGGTAAAGCCATTTCACATGGCATATAGCTACTCTGTCCACGCTGCAACTCAAGGCCATGTGGAGGGAAGTGGCAGAATCGACAGGGGTCATCGTGATAGGCAGTGCTTTAGTTGTGTTGTAATAGCCTCGGTCTACACGTCAATCAGTTATGATACAGTGCTTCAATAACCTTGATCATTGTGTAACTTTACAGTGATTAGGATGTATTGTCCTTCTGTTCCCTGGGTTCTTCGCTGGAAATCGTGGAATGAGAGCCTGCTTGCCCCTGTCTTTCCACCTTGACGATGCCACTGTAGTACTGATTCAAATAAACAGGTCATTTTCCCTCTGACTCCTGTCTTTTTTCACATTTTCTGTGTGATTAAAGTGAATGCTGCTGGTCTCCTGCTGTTCCCTTCCTTCCGATGAGCTAAATACATAAAATGTTTCCTTAGCCTCTTCTACGGCAACTCGATGCAGAAATGTATTTTTAAAAGTATTTCCATGACAGAATAAATGCACTCTGGGTTTTCTCTGTGTAGATTGCACCCCTGCAGCCTGGACCCGACCACCGCTCTTTGAGATGACCGAGGCGAATGCCGCTGACGCGCAGCGTATATCAGGAACACATTTCCGAAAGCTTTGAGGCTCACTTCAAAAGGCAACCACCCCCCCCCTTTCTGAACTTTTTATTTTGGAAGAATTAAGAAGAAAAAAGGGCAAAATGAGCAGTGTAGGGAACGGGCACGACGCTGAGAAGGAGTCAGTCCGTGTTTCGTATGGAGCGGAGAAGGATGAGAGTTCCGCAGGCTTGGATGGAGGGTCTTCACGCTCAGAGCACGCAGATGGAGGGAATAGGGCCAGTCAGGAGTTTTGGGCGAGTTTGGCTGGAGTGGCAGGCAGGATATTCCACATTCGGGGCTGGAAAGGAAGTGAAAGTCGATCTGTCCATTCAGAGCAGGAAAAGTAAACATTAAACCAGCACCGGACCGGCGCAGCTGCTGGACAGGAGAGAAGCGACGAGGAATTGCTTTACGGCGCTGTGGCAGCTCAGTTTTTAACAGCGGGGTGCTTCTTTATGATACCCCCGGACCCAAGCCCCCACTGCCCTCCCCTCTTTACCCTCCTATTTTTAGTCCCGGTACAGCTATTCTGGAGTCGTTCACTGGCTACCGCAGTCCGGCTCGCCCGCTCCGGGCCGCTCTCAGGAATGCCTGGCCCAGACTCAAACCTCCACAGAGCCGGTGTGCAGGGGCCGCCAGGACTCTCATTACAGACGCTCCCTCCTAAATAAGAGCTGGAGACGAAGGCGGGTACAGGGGGGCCTGGATCGGGGGGCGGGGGGGGCCAAGGGGAAACCGTATATGTGTCGGATTTTCCTACCATGCTTACATACGACTGGCTGTGTAAGTGTGTAAAGCTCATGCCTGCATTCATGGGCGTGCATGCTTGTGTATGCAGTGTGTGTGTGTGTTTGTGTGTATGTGTGGTCTGCCCAACAAAAACAACACTAATGGGGTAATTTCTGTATTCCTGGACGACTTTATTCGCTTTCAAAGGAAATGGTTTGTAGCCAGACCACTAGAGTTGAGCCCACCTGTTTGTGGTGGGGCATTGCTCTCTGAGGGTAGTGTTCATGATTCTCCATTTAACGAAAATGGCACCCTGACTCCACCCTTCCTCTGGTCTCTTTCGAAGTGTGGCAGAAGCTTGGAGAATGGACGACGCTGCCTTAATGGTGGTGGTATATGGCTCAGTGCGTTAGTGGTCTGTGATCAGAAGGTCGCCGGCTTGAATCTGACGGTTGACAGAGTGATGTCTCGCCCTGCTTTTTGGAAAATGCACGTTGCGTTGGATAAATGGTAAATGTAGGTCCAACAAAAACAGCTGCTGCACCAAGCTGACCATGTGGATTTACCTGTCAGGGGCTCAGTGCTGCTTTAGGGCTGTGTTCTTCAACATACTA
>JABFEA020000001.1:4901487-4914386 GCA_019775915.2 Cyphomyrus plagiostoma | reverse complement strand
TTCAGCACCTTGTTGAATCAATGCCACGTAGAATTAAGGCAGTTCTGAAGGCGAAAGGGGGTCAAACACTGTATTAGCATGGTGTTCCAAATAATCCTTTAGGTGAGTGTATATGCAGTACTACTGAACAGTGCTGGTCAACGCCCATGTGGTGCCCTGATCAAGCTTCGTCACCAATGCCCCCATCCTGGCAAACTTCCCCAACTAATTTCAAACGACGTCTCAATATAGCAATAGTGAAAAGGGATGGATGACAAAAAAAGGCCTGGGGGAAGATGTGCTGGTAAAGGAGTGGGGGTGCCAGAGGTTAGCTGAGAATATGTGGCCCTGGGCATCTTGCCCTTGCCAGGATAGGGTACCGGAGGCATCATGCAACTTAGAGGGTACAGTAACATTGATGTTCCAGTTTTCTTAAGTTGGATTCCTTTGATTTGATGCTAGTCCTTGAAGCTTCTGTCTATCTCACAAACCTCTTAGAGATAGTCTTGAAGAGAACTTGGGACTCTAGGTTGCCTTTAGTTTGTGAGTGCATAATTACTCATCCGAACCTTACTCCACTGGTCCTCCTGGATTAAGCAGTTCTTGAAAACAGTTAGTGAGTGGGCTGATTCTTTTTATGTGGAGGTGTGAGAGTAGCATGTTTAGCTCCCCCAATTTTAACAAGACCAGTTCCAGTGAAATCACGTCAACTCCTCCAGACTCACATGCATTTTACATTGTTGATTTGTCATCATTTTTTAACTCTGTTCCAGTGGAACTGTATGATCCCTAGATAATTAATTCTTGGGGTTCACCCACGGTTAATTATGGGGATTTTTATGCCTCCTTCCCACAGTTCCATTCATTTACACCTTGACCTTCCGTGCAGCTTCTTTGTGTAAGAAGGAAATGCAAACTCCCCCCTCTCCGCAGCTCAGTCGTATTGACAGACAATGTTCTGCTTGCTGGGAGGGTGAAAAAAAGTGCTCAAGAAAAAAATGGCCCCCAGAGTTGAGAGCACCTGTTGGGTTGACCCGGAAACCCCATCTTCATGTCTTTGGGACAGAGTTCAGCGTGAGGTCACTCTTGTAGGAAGAAGCCATACATCTGCACTGGAGGAGCACTGGAGACACGTGGCCTCCCTCTCATGGGGCATGCTGGAGTGTTTTGGACCGCCGACAGTGAGAGAGGAGTCCTCCAAGCAGCCAAGGCCGACTCCATCCGGACTTCTGAGCCTCTTGCTGTGGTTTTCTTAGGCCCACAGAGGTGCGGGAACTTCACATATTTCACAGATATATGTAATTTTCCAGAGCTCTGGCCTTCCTCTAGCATTTCTGTTTCTCCCGGGTCCCCTGGCCCTCGCCTGCGCAAGAAAACTGCGGTATTCACGGCACTCAAGCGGAAAACAAAGACTTTGTTGATGTTTCGCCAGTCTGAAGAAGCTGGTCAGGATGTTTTGGATTGCAAATGAGTGAGAAGCCGCAGCTGTGGCTTATCGTTACTAAGGGACTGGGCTGGTCACTAGGATGTTCAAATCCCAGTAGGGAAATGGCTACGGTGCTTGGGGTGCTTATATGTAGAAAAGGTACCTTTTCACTCCAAAAAGCCGTCTTTCCAGGTAAAAATCTATGAAAGGCATAAATACGACCATCACGTCAATGCCAAGAAGCTCCATTCACATAACCATGAACTATGTCTAACACTGGCTATGTTTAGGTCCTCGAGGCTCACATGAATTTCTAAAAACAGGATTACCATCTTATGTAAGTCTGGGCATTGTTCATCGTCTTTTTGCGTGTTTATGTCTTTGAGGGCACCAAATTCTCTGTTACATCTGATTTAAATTATGAATGACTCCCGCTGTTGTCTTTGAGAGTGATATCATGTTTTCGGCATTTGCATGTTGTTAGGCATTGTGAGACGGTGCCAGCATGTCATTTTCAATTCATGTTAGCGGCCAAATAATTGAAGATGGTTGGCATCAGAGGGGTCCAAAGCCCATAGATCTTGCCTGATATTTGGTATTTTTTTGCCAAAGGGTTTCCTCTTAGAAACATGAGCGTACAGCTCTGTCATAGCTTAGTGGAAACATTCACAGAAACCAATAGGACACTACAGAATTGTGGGAAATAAAGCAGACGGGGCAATATCCATCATGCAACATGGTGTTCATGCAATGAAATTGACGGTTGACAGTGATTGATGTCCAGTTCCTTTCTCTACACTTCCAGCGCACACGCTTGAGTATATTGCCCCATTATTTCCAGCCGGGCATGACGTCAACATATTTTTAAGACAGAGGGTTAGTCTTCTTTGGAGCCAAACAGGGGGACGTCTGTCATCCAAAATTCAAAATGGACATCCGAAGCAAGATAAATAGCTGACTGTGTGAAAAACAAGGCCATCACAGCCAGCTCAGTGTTTTACAGGGTGCTGACTGGCCAGAGATGCGTCATCATTCCATTCGGAATGCACTCCATCTGTCTGACAGTGAAGGAGAAGCATCATCAACAATAAATTATTTCTAACTTGTGATCTTGGGTAAGTTTTTTTTCCTTGCCTGCAAACATATGTGTCTTCTTCAAATTTTCCTTTTTACAAAGCCTATTTTAGTCAATTTTTCTTTCTCAAAATTCTCTGTGGCTTTTACCCCATAGTGTCATGCTTTTCATCGAATCATGTGGCTGCCCTTGTCCTTGGGGCTTCCGCAGAAAAGGGTCCTGTGGGCGACAGATGGAGATGACAAGGGACACACAAGTTCTACTAATGAGAACCATGTGATACACAATGGGACAGCTGTGTGACTGTGATGTCAACCAGTCCCCATCCCTGCATCTGCCAGAGAAAGAGTCGCCATCCCAGGGGGAATCCCAGCCAAGTTTGAGTCCATGACAACAGAAACATCAGCTGTGAAACAGATCTCCACAAGGCCATGGGTTTTAGGTGTGGTGCCATACTTTACAATCGGCATTGCACCATAAAATCCATTGTTCAGTCCATTTCCAGCTGTCTCCTCTGGGTTTTAGGGAAGTGAGAAAATACTGAATAAAATAAACCTTCCTTATTCCAGCACACGCACTTGCATTACACTCAAAGGTGCACAAAGGTATTAGGCAGGGAAATACAGTTTTTATTGCACAGTAAATACCTGTGCCAGCATGCAAAAAAGATGGGCTTGGTTTTGAGAAAAGCAGCTGTGTGACAGGTGTGGGTAAATTCACTGCTGACAAGGTGCGTGTGGGTGGATGGGTCTTGCGGCTTGCTACTGAGACCATTCGGACTCTGTAATGCACCCAAACAATTACTACTCTGCCAGAGACCAATCCATCTAGATTCAATATAATAGTTACATGCAGAAAAATATAAATATAATGTAAGATGCTGCTTGATTGGTCTGCCATGTTTCCACTAATGCTGGGTGATAAATCAGAGGCTGGCATTGAATTGGCTGTGGAAAAAAAGGCAAGACCGCCATCTATATGGCACATGAGTTTGGCAGATGTTGGTGAGAAATGTCTTTCATTCTGCATTTATTGGATTCAAGAGATTTTAACGCAGACTTGCCAAAACACATGCTGCCGAAGTGCTTCGATTTATGGTTTAATGGTCAGGATTAAAAAACAACTCAAGAAGAAGCAGGTGCAGTGTGGAATTAGGTCCTGGGAGAATTATTCAGTTGATGTTAATTATGGAATGTACATTTTCCCTCAGACTTGGTCAGTCTGGCAATCTGGACCTTCCATTTCCTTAAATAATGCATAGCTGCTTACTCTGCAAATGGAAATACATTTAAAGTAAATAGCAAATTCCATGTATCCCCTTTTTATAAGTCATGTGACACACTGTGGTTCAGTCACATCTTTTTTGATCATTTATTAACAATTCGGATTCAGCTACTTTCCCAAGGGTACATGATCTCTGCCTCCTCTAGTGCTGAAAACAGCTCATCAGAATAAAGCTGTTTCATTTCCAGGGTTTTCACTGGACGCCAAGGCCACATCAGTGCCACCCCTATAGAAAGAATTTTTCACCATTATCAAGGCTTAATTCTCCAGATATGCAGAGTTCCTAGACAGCCTTGAGACTTAAGAATTAAGATCTAGTGACTGCTTGGCATATATAAGGCATAGCTAGAGGATAAGGGGAGAGATACCCAGTTCCACATGGATTCCAAATTTGATCATTACTCCACTGTTCAGAATACAAGGTCAATGGGAAGGTCAACCATGGGACAAGAGCCCTACTCACTATGCTGTGTCAGCTGTGGATTGTGGCCCATTGCTGGATTTAATTGGTGCCCTTTTCAGGTTCAATGAGGCACAGTCTTTGCTGAATTACTTCAGTGTTCCTGTGTGCAAGATTGGGAATGTGAGTCTCATCTAATTTCTGACAGATGCCCACTTTACTTATTGGGGTTTGGATAAGGGTGCACATTTTAATACCTCGATGTTTAAGCTGTCAAATGAAGTACAAACCCTGTGCCTTTAACACTTAATCAGGAGAAATGTTTGGCTTTCATGCAGTCTCCAACCTGGAAGTGGAATATTCTGGAATCTTTTATAGTGAATGTAGCATTCCTTTCATTCATAGGTCTCTAAAACTTCTCCACGCCTATAAAATCTACCTCTGCAGTGGCCGTTCTCAAAAGCTAGCAGTGCCCACAAATTAACATCTTAACAGCCAGCACATTTTTTCACAAACTCCCAGAAACTGCATCAAGTAACAGGGGTGATATGTGTCTTATTGTGTTAGGACACTGTGCTGGGAAGGCTGCTGGTTCAAATCCCAGGGTTAACAAAGGGATTTAACTGTTTGGTCCTTGAGCAAGGCCCTTAATCCCCAATTGCTCCAGGGACTGTCAACTCAACAGAAAAATGTATGGAGTTTGGAATAAAAATGACTGCTAAATAAACAAAAAATGTGAAAATAAGGTACAAGGGTGCTGCTGCATTCCTGCCAGAATCCAGAAACCATATCGTAAGATGTGACAACAGTAGCCTTTAATTACAAAAAAATGAGGGGACATGAATTCGCCAGTGTTATTTCTCATAATCTAGCTGCATTCATTGACCACCTGCTTCCTCTGACATCATCATATAGACCAAATCTATTATTCCATTTTCGGTTAAGGGCATACGAGAAATTGTGGGAGATCTGCAAAAATACCACACTAGTACCACACCTCTGCACTAAACCAGGTCAGAGGTCAGTCCCTCTCTTTCCTGGGTCAGTCCTGAGATAAAGCCACCCCAGCTAATCCAGTCTATCCTTGCTGATTAAGAAAAAAGAATTAACTACTCCTGGCGTCATTCTCTGGCAGTCTAGATATCACTCAGCAGATTAGAAGTCTATCCCTCCTTCAATTTAGGTTTACTGCTGCCCTGGAATGCGTGGCATGTCAAGGACCCACGCCCTCTGCTCAGAGCCCAGTACTAGCCGCAAGCCGGAGCTTGCAGCCGGCTACGTTTGGCCCCGGCGTGGGCGGGGGCATCCGTGCAGAGCCAGTCTGCCCCCTCCCCACTCTCTTTCCCACACATCCCTTGCTCTGCCACACTGGAGCCAAGATGCTGGAAAGACAAAAGACGCTGCGGTAAATTCCATGAGATGGGCCTGAGGGCAGGCACGCTCCCTGCTTCCTTCTGCCCCAAACCTGCCCAACTTTCGTTGATAAGCATTGTGTCTGCAGACCTTGCATGCTACAGAAACCTAAGGCCCCAGTTTTTTGCACATTTTCCATCCCTACTGTGCCAATATGGTATAGTTGTGGGAGGAGGGGTGTGGATACAAGAGGAAGTGTTGCTGTGTTATTTTCTTGTCTCCACTTCCTAAACCCCACAGCGGATACATGTCAGAATATGTGTTAGTGGTTTGAATGTTTTGTGTTTGCATTTTTTGATGCACATTTCTCACACGCAAGGCTACTGTTTTACCCATATGGTAGTGTCAGGTCAGGGTTGATCAGTTCATTGAGGCCTTAGGTTTAGGGTCACCCAGACCCCGATGCTTCATTGTGGCTTTGTCCAAAACCCAATGCCTGTTTTCTTGTGCCTTTGTGTTGATTCCAAAATGGCTGACTTTTGTTTTCATTCCTTTCTGCCATTTTGTTAAGCTCCCATACACAAAAACATTCCTATTTCCTTCTACCGATGTGCCATATGACTCTGTCTGGAACCTCCACCTGGAGCTTACAATGTTACATGCGTGGTATCAACTGAAACGTTGACCTGGCAACTGCAGCATGTGTCTGTCACACACATAAACGCTCAGGAAACTGGGGCATCCCTTCTGGGTTTCTCTTTCCTTCGGGTTTCCCTGTGTTTCCACTCAGGTTCTGTCAGCCTTCACAGGAGCTTCCAAGTCCTTGCAATTTTGGATAAATCCTAGGGAAACAGGCCGGATAGACATGGCAGAAAGGCTGGAACATTTCAAATTAAAAGCTGCCCGAAATATGGCTCACTTACCTCAACAAAAGCAAACCCATATGCATCAATCCCAGTCTTTCTTTTTTTATACTATCACAGACAGTGTTTTTCATTTTTCAGCCGAAGATTATGTATGTTTGAATCCTCGGTGACGTATTTTCACCTTGTGGCAGTATTTCCCAAAGCAGTCCTCAGGGACCCACTGACAGTCCACGCAAGTCGACTGTCTGACGGGGAGCTGGGAGGGAAGTTATACCCCGCCTGAGGGTCCCCAAAGACTGGGTTTGGAAACACTGGTTTAAGGCATAAATTCACACAGAGCTTGTTTGGCAGTTTTCAATCCAGATTAATTTGTCACCATGGTGATACTGTATTATGAATTCAGATTCATGCTTTATGCTATTAGATAGGATACAGTGGGACAGAATCCATTCTCTTGCCTTTCCGTTTGGCATTTATAATCATCCATAAAATTTATTTTAATTTTCTGAGATGCTAATATTTGTTTCACAGGACTTTTCAGCCTTGGAGATAATGGCTGTGTTGCAGGAACACAGGAACAAGGATCTTCCTATTTGAACTGAGACTATCTGTGATGCCAAACACACTGAGGCAGTAATGACATTCCTGTTCACAGTCCACTTTAGATATCAATCAGGAGGCTTTTTCCCCAATCCGGGAGGAATCTGTGGCATCCAGGATACCTTGCTTAAATCGTGTGCTCTCCCAGGTGGCCAGAAAACCAGATGTGGACCACCTACCCCCCACCCCAGCATGGACTGGCTCAGTGCTGGTGTTGCCTGGAGCTCTACGGTGGCAGAAATCACCCCCGGCACGCTCCATCCACTCCCTTCCTGGCCCAAAAATGCCAGCACCGTAGGGGGAATCGTGAAGCCTGTTGGTAAACATCCCGCTTAACGATTAAAGGACATGGTGCCCAGAGCGATTTTACATGCTGTAAATTCTACCAGAGCAGCTTGGGATGGAGAGGAAAACAGAGAACTGGCGCCACATTCTAACTGCTGTGTTGTTGCCTCCACTAGAGCGAGCCCTGTGCAAATCGGACCACTTGTTGCTACAGGGAGGACCTTTACACGAGCCTGTTTATACTATAGCTGTTTTGAGCTTAATCTTCAGATCGAGGCATTATAGGATTTTCTCTCAACTCCCGTATCTAAAAAGCAAGTCGCCACAGGAATTCTGTAATGTTTTCGGTTGGATCTGTCATCACACAATGTGATCAGATTAAATGATCTTGAAAGTTCGCTCGGAATGTTACATATCACACTGCCGACCCTGAGCATTCCTGTATCCTGGAATTCTTTTGCACGAATGTCCATTCGCTCCTTTTTTTAACAGCTAAATTAAACCAGACTTTGGCATTAATATATGGACACAGAAACGTGCATTGAAATAGTTTCAGCGTTACGTCTCGTGCAGAGAAAAATCTCCCCAGTGCCATACCACCTCATAAATGGATCTGACTTCATTTCTCCTATTTACATGCAACCTGGGTCAGTATTACAAAATAGCCAATGTTCTTTAGCGTTAACCTGGTAGGCGATACCAGCAGTTTGAGTTTGCAGTTACCAACGACAGGCACAATGCTAATGTTTTGAGCAAATCTCATATGTGAATTTAAATTTGGCCAGACCCTTGTTTTTTTCCACAGATCCCTACAAAAAGTGGGGTAATTATTTTAATGTGAGCAATGGAGTTTGTTTTTTGTACATAACACTTCATTTAATTTTATTAGTGTTCCTCTCTGGAGAAATGTAACGGAATTAACAATTATTGGGGGAATATTTTAGATGCTTTTTAGATTCAGTCTGCAACTGTTGCTTGTGAATTTATTTCATGTGAGTAGAAACGTGGCATTTCATTTACTGAGCCTGGCCTGATTTCTTTTAACACAGCTATGTATAATTTTTGTTTGCTGAAGTGTCTGAAGCAATCAGTAAAATGTGTTTTTGGACGGGCACATACTTGACACTGAGTCATGTGACCCAGCATAAAGTGATCTGATTACTCAGCCTGTAACAGAAAGCTAAGTAAACCCTCCTGCAGTGACTCCTTGATGACTCCCCATACCCCGGCATGGCCGTCATGAGGGAAGGCCCCCCCTCCCAGATTTTTTAGGGGAAGACCTAAGGATTACCCCTCCGAGTCTGGCTCCCCCCCCGGCTGGGTTTTTCCTGAGGAAGGACCCCCACCCAGTTCACTCATTGCCCAGTGTCGCTCCAGCACCCCATTAGAATCTCGTACACTTTCATAACAATATAAACGTCATAAATGTCCGTGGGTCAGACGGTAGTGCTGGGCCTTGCTCGTTGCTCAGAAAGGCCATGTCAGATAGGCTGATTTCCAGTAAAGACTAAACAGGCCAGAAGAATACATGGAAGTGGGTGAGTCTGAATTCTGTCTGTGGGAGTCCTGCCCCAAGCCGGGGCTCCACGCCTGGGGGAGTCTCAGAGCTCTGCGTCACTCCGACCTCCCAGGCCTGCTCCTCCATCCTCTGCACATGGGTGGCAGATCACACCAGCAAGGGTTGAGCTGGGGGTCACTAGCTTTTGCGGGGTGGGATGCAAAGAGAATTATTGAGAAAGAGAACGGTTGCTGTTGGGGATTCCAGGCCAAATTTCTGGGAAGGAAGCTTGGGAAGCTGTCACATTGGACGCGAGTTCAATTCCACCTCCCCCCCCCTCCTCTGCAACTGGGGAGCAGCTGCACAGCCAAAGGCAGACATGCAAGTCTGAGTGCGGCGCTGACAGGGCCGTCTGGAGCCCCCCCTCAGGCGGATCCCATTCAGACGAGCCGCAGGCCGAGGGCAGAAAGGCCATAAATCTGAGGGCCGCGGTAGACGGGCGTTTGTTCAGGTGGGCCTCCTCGTCACCGCAGGCTGTCCGCCCGCCCTGGCGGCATGAACACGCCAGAAAAGGGAAGTCCGACGGCAAAGGATTCAGGAAACTATGCCATTTAACCCTAAAAGCTCACTTTTCTAAAAAGAATTTCTTTTGAATGCTTTGTCTTGTTCTTCATTGGGCACAATTTCAATGCAAAGATCCATTCAGACTTGATAGCTTTTCTAGGCATCCATCCATCATTTTCTGTCTCCACTTGTCCTGCTCAGGGTCGCGGGGGGTCCGGAGCCTATTCCGAAGGCTACAAGCACAAGGAAACAACCTGAAGACACTAAATCACAATTTTACATTAAACATAAAAACCTTCAACTGGCTGCTCAATTCTCGGAATGCAGCCACCTCAGATGAAACAGGTATTACTAAATATACAGATGGCTATATTAATAAAACATCTGTTTGCAGTTACATTAAATAAGTACCTTATGATGGGAGAGAAAGCGGTACAGCCAAATATTTAATCATTTCGGCACTACCACATAAAAAACCTTTGGAAAGTAAGTGTGAGAGGTAACATGGAGCGATGCAGCGCAGCTGGTACTGAATCCAAGCGCGGATTCAGAGCTACCACTGGTGATAGGTGAGGTCATGGTCACTGTCAAGGGAGAATTGTGTGACATCAAATTAGAGTCTCACCGATTGATTATGCACACATCCACCACACATTTACCCTCATTAGCATTCCTCTAGCAGATGCGTTTGTCTAAAGTAACGTAGTCAGAATAAATCAAAAGTCAACTTAGGTATCGTTAAGCTAAAGCTAATCTGCCAATGAGTAAACAAGTGCAGTACTACTGGAACAAGAGGTATAGGAGACCCCATTAGAGCCCAGCATTATAAAAGCTGTTCATTTAAGAAACACCAAGAGAATTTAGTAGAAAATAAAGTGCAAAATACAACAGAGGATTTCAATGGAAGAGTCAACTGATGGATTTCGGTCCAGCTTGTATCACACACACACACACACATTATACATTATATATACACAATACATTAAGGTCTCTATCCCCTGATATACACAAAAAAATCTATGTAGTTAGCTTTCTTTATGAAATTAATTGGTAAATAGGCATACCAATTGAACAGTGATTCTTTATTGATCCACATAGAGAATTTGTCATTTTTCCTGTGTTCCATGAGGCATATACACAGGTGAGAACAGGCTTGGGGAGACAAGGGAGGCGGGGGGTGGGGGGGTCACTACACAGGGTTGGCTAGTGTGGGCTGCCTCTGGAGCTGGGGACTGAGGGCCTTGCTCGAGGGCCTGTGGGAACGTGATGATTCTGCCAAGCGGTGATGCTCTAATTAGCCTGCTGAGCCACAAACTGCCCCCTATAGTCTAGTGAAAATGATCTTGTCGGTTAGCGATGTTACGTCAGTTCGGTGAGTCGGTCCTGACAACAACATAACTTCACATTTTATTCAGGGAGAAGGATTGCATTTTGAAGACACCAAAGTACTATTTGGGTATGTGAGTAAAATGGGAAGTTCTTATGATTCCAGAATTACATTCATACGTTAGTCAGTGTTACATAATTCTCTGAATCTCTCACAGTCAGCCTTGGTGTGATGTTCTACGCCGCCATGTTCTGCCTCACAACTTTCTTCCCCACTAGGTCAGGAGATAAGCTCTCTGCCGCGAATGCTTAACTTCTCCAACTGTTACCTATTACGCTATGAAACATTGGCGCCTGGCTCTAAAGACACTGAAGAGGCGGCCGACTCAGAGGCAGGGGACTGCAGCACGTGCAGAGGCAGCTTCAGTAAGTAGGTCAAGGAGGAAGAGCTTCTGCTGCAACCCACTAAACCTCCACAGCTTGTTTATTTGTGAAGAGCCGAGGCTGGCAGCTATACTCTACTCCAGCTGCAGCCTCCAATCCAACATGGACTCTTTGTGTGGCCCATCAGGTTCTCGTGGGTGCCGAGAACCAGCAGTGTGTCACATAAATCATGATTAATGATGCAAATTTAATTGTTTATTGATTTTAAACATCCTTCCTCTCAGTGTGAAGGGTGCATGTTTCGTGGAGGTCTTTAAGTGGATGAGTGGGAGACAGAGCTGGATTTTATTTTACAACCAATAAGGAATAAATTCAGTGCCTCCCAGGAACATCCATGAATTTGGCACGTCAATGTAACCCTAAAAGAAGCACATTCATTCTTATGTCTCTCCTTACCTTATTTAGATGGAGCAGCCCAACACCCATCTACCTTAACATTAGGTCTTATGGGGCTATAATTCTGTATAATCATACCTTATATATACACACATTTCTCCATAAGTTTGAAAAAATATAAGTGAGTCAATTGATTATTAAAGCTTAAATACAGTAGAGCAGTGTTTCCCAAACCAGTCCTCAGGGACCCACAGACAGTCCATTTTTTTTTGCTCCCTCCCAGCTCCTCCCTGCCAGACAATCCACTTTACCAGGACCTGAGTGGGAGCAAAAACGTGGACCATCTGCAGGTCCCCAAGGCCCGGATTGAGAAACACCGCAGTAGAGTTCTGGACAGTTTTAGTATGGATGATGGGAAATTTATAGGCAGTGTGTGGCCCTCCTCACAGAGTCCTTGCAAAGTAAGCTTCTTAAAGCAGAGCTAAAGGTCACCATGGTGCTGTCTCAGTGGAATAAACAGAAGAAGGAGTCCACAGCAGAGTGACCATCGGTGATGTATGTGGGAGGTATTCACACAGCACCTGGGCTTAAGGGCTGGGAAAAGGAGACTGCCTAGAATCAGGAGTCGTCTAACATATCCATAACATATCTCCACAGCTCACATTACTGCTCCCAGCGACTCTCATCTCCAACAATGAGCCCAGACAGCCGAGGTAAATAAGCATTTAGAGCATCAGCAAGAAACAGGAAACTAGAGGTGGGATCCCCCCCCCCCCCCCATAAGATTCAGTGTCACCAACCCCCAGCTCTTTTCACATTAAAGTCAGGCTGCCCACCAGAGGACCCCATATGACCCTGTACAGTGGTGGAAAGTTCAGGTCCAGAAAGTATAAATCCAGACCAAGGTTTTGTTTCAACCAACCAGCTGAGTACTCTGTGACTGGTCGGGATTTGTACTTTCTGTATCTGAACTATCCACCTTGGACAATGACTGATCCCTGAACAGTCTGGGAAGATCCCTGACTCTTTAAAGGTCACTCACAGCATTTCCCCCGCTATCCTGTCAGTTTCCCCCAGTTTATGACGTTTTGCAGTCCGGAGAGGTACCAATCCTGCATAATTGGATAAATACCTCCCTCCAAGCAGACTACAAACCACGAATATAGACTTAACACATGATCTATAAACATATATCACTTGGTCTAAAAACTGTGAAAAGATGCCAAACATAAGTCTGGCTAAAAGAGTATAGTGCCTTTGCTCTGATATTTTATTCCATAAAAGGCCATGATATAGCCCCAGTTCAGGGGTGCTTTAATGCACAGGTTTACCCAGGCAGAATCCCAGGGGCCCCTGGTAAAAAGGGGCTTCAAAAAACAGCGCCGCGGGGGGGCGGGGGGCCGGGGGGGGGGGGGGGGGGGGGGGGGGGGGGGGGGGGGGGGGGGGGGGGGGGGGGGGGGGGG
>JABFEA020000001.1:4881605-4899765 GCA_019775915.2 Cyphomyrus plagiostoma | reverse complement strand
TCACTACATAACCGCACTGCCCCCCACCCTCCTGCACTGCTACTCACCCGCCCGCTCTGCTCCTCACCCGCCCATGCTCCTCACCACCCAACCACACTGCTCCCCACCTGCCCCCACTGCTCCCCACCTGCCCGCACTGCTCCTCACCCGCCCGCACTCCTCACCACCCAACCGCACTGCTCCCCACCTGCCCGCACTCCTCCCCACCCAACCGCACTGCCTCCCACCCACCAGCGCTGCTCCCCACCCACCAGCGCTGCTCCCCACCCACCTGCACTCCTCACCACCCAACCGCGCTGCTCCCCACTCGCCCATGCTGCTCGCCAGCAAGACGTTAGGCCGCCGGGCTCACATGAGTGAAAGCGACGGATGTAATGCATTCCAGGTCCACGGGGCTCACCTAACAGCATCAATCCTCTCCACTTTCCTACAATAATAAACCCGCTGCTACTCAGAGGGGCTGCATTTCAGGCCCTGACCAAGAAAAAACAAACCCCCCCCCGCCACCATTTCCTGAGGCCACGGGGAAATTCATAGGGCCCACCTACGAATGTCAGATGCTCGGCGGACTCTGGCCCTGCTTGATCTGTCAGGCACCTCCGTCATCTGTCTGGGACAGGCCACCCTTGGGACAGTGGGACTGGATGATTACCTGGAAACAGAATGGATCCTGGTACAAAAACATGTCTTGGGAAAAATAAGTATGTCTGATATGAAATGTGTATGAGGATGATGCATGGGAAATGTTTATGTCTATATAGGAATTTTGTATGTCTGGATCAACTAATAAAAGTGCCACCTGGTGGTGAAAACAAGGCAATGAGTAGGAAAATTATCCCGCTGCTAAGGTATAAAGAATTCAGATTTTAACATGATAATTTGTTACAATTCCATGCGATTTTAAAAAATTTGATATAATTATCTCCTGTTTTTCTTTTGCTTGTATTCATCTAGAAGTGTGTATGTATGTGCATTTTCATGAGTGCATTTAATTATCTGTATTTCGCATAGGCAAATTAAGAGAAAACTTAAATTAATGGCTTGATGGAGAAGAAGGACAATGAGAGGAAGTGACATCGGATACGCCATAAAGGGAGAAGGAAAAACAGGAAACGGTACCATTAGCTAAAGCATTATGTGCGGCAGGTAGAGTGGATTTTCTGGACTGCAGCATGGACTATGCGGAGCCTAAGGTGGACAAAGGACAGAAATCTAGACTTAAGGTTTAAAGAGGCAGCTGCAGGGATATGGCTGCGATACGCCTGGGTATGTGCGTGTATCTGCCGTCTGTGTGTGGATTTGTTTCCACACGTGCGTGTATGTGTGGGAGCTCAAGGTTGCCAGCCTGTCATTACAGCCCCGTCATGCTGGTTACGCTGACAGTGCTCAGAGAGATACACCTGGCCTGTCTCGCACCTGGATCTGCTCACACCACCCCTCCACTGAAAAACACCCTCTTGATATGATGCATCACATTCACGCACACTGTCAGCCCCCTGTGATTTATGCTGCCACTTACACACGCACAGAAGCTGGACACGGTGCCCGATAACGACCCAAGACGGGTTATGTAACTTTGTTATGGAAACTCTGGGCACTTCCTACCTGCGGGGGCTGCCTGCCCCAACCAGCCACCGGTTCCCATCAAACTGTCGATAAGCATCTGTACAGGTCATTGTCTACAAACTATTTTTTTTTGTTAAGCCACTCCTGTGCTGTATGGCAGGGGATTTTTGTGATACAAATATATGCTGCTCTTCAGTGCCATCATAGCTGGGGTAGAATGGAATGGACATATTTAATTCATCTCTGGGGCAAATTGGGCAGTTTTTGCTAATAACTTGCTTTCCATGAGACATACAGACTTAGACGTAGGTGAGAGTAAGCTGGGGGGTCAGAATGTAGGACCAATCGGCATCCTGATTTATTAGTTTCATTTTCATTGGGACAAGACATTACCAAGTATTCATGCCCGTACCAACTAATTAGGACACTGAAGTCCTCAGTACTTTTTCTGTGACTCCAATAACCACGATCAATTATAGGCCACAATTAGGAAGGGCTAGCATTTTTGTCCCCGGCATTTAAAAAAATCTTGGCTACGGCACTGCAAGTAACTAATGTAATTGTCTGTGTCAGGGCTGTTAAATACAGCAGTAAACTGTCTGCTGCTGTAACACAGGGTCTAGGTAGCGAAAAGGTGGATGAATGCGTGGCTCTCTGGCTCCAGACACTGTGACTGTGATCAGAAAGAACGTGTCCCCCCGCCCCAGAATTTCATTTGTCGTAATTTATCCCCCATGAATAAATCACTGTCTGTATATTATTAAGTTGTGACCCTCCTCCAATATCAAACTCTGTCCTTTGTCATTGTAAACAGGCACCTGTTTAACTGCCTTGTCTATATTTGTCCAGTTCCCAGTTCATTTCTCTTCACTATGTTTTGACCCTCCAAAACAAACAGAAGACCCCGGCAGTGATGTCACTGCAGCACTTGTGACGGCATCCAGGGAGTAATCGCAGGACGCTGCCAGCTCTGACACCTGTGTGCGAGAGGCGGAGGCCGGCTCCATGTTCCAGGAACCCCACTGTGGTGCTGCCTCCTGTGAGGCTGGCAGTGTGGAGGGATACAGCGTACAGGAAGCTAAAGGGGGGGGTCTGGGTGGCGACTCCACATCAGGCATCGTAATAACGCCATACCAACGCCAAGGAATCGCGTTATCGTACGAAAACATCAGAATTGCTTAAACCTATCTGTGCCCAAAACCGCCAAGAAATGCAGTGAGTCAATGGCTAATTTATGAAACAAGGGCAATGGAAGTTTTTACAAAAGCAGTCCTGTTCTGTCCACACACAGTCTGGTTGACATGAACTTGCAGAGAAATAAAGGTTTGGCTACCAACTTCGGTCAGCTGGAAGTCGTGACATTTTCAATTCGAGACAAGTCTGCACACACATGCACATGGATTTACACGTATGTAACAGTTTTATTAGCTTGTAAATAGTCTGTAGGGTTTGCAAACTGCCCCAAGGCTTTTTATGTACCTAATTTTAGGTTTGTAATGGAATGATATGGATTTGCTGTAAGATTTATTGTCTGCATGAGAGTCTGGAAGCGTTAGTGTCAAGCCAGGTGCGTGAGAGTTGGCAGCCCTGTAAAGGTTGCTGGTACAACTGGTCGGAGCATAGCTGTGTACTGCCAAAGTACACATTAAAGCACAGATCCATCCTGGGATGAGGCCTCCTCCTTGATCCCACAAGTCCTCAGGCTGGAACAAGGGTTACCACCCACCCCAGGACTCCTGAGATTGTTCTCTGTTTTGAGCAACTGCCTCAGAAAATTACAAGTCTTTGCTAGGACACAAATTGTTTCAGTTTTTTTGTGAAAATATACTAATATACTAATTCAGAATTTCAACGTTTCTCACTTGGTTTCGTTCTACTGCTATTCTTTTTTCTTCCTGGTTATGTTGATACAACCAATTCATAAAAACAGGTAAACACAGCAATCAAATAGGCACGTTTATACTTTAATGTGAATCATAGGACAAATATGAAACCTTACCTTATTGCCTAGCAGGTGCCCAGGCTGTTGTTCTGCATCCACATCCACGACCCCACTGTGATTTTTATTTGCTAGCTAGAGGTAACATTAGAATACAAGAAAACTTACTATTTATTTTGTTGGTTTCCTTAAATGAGGGAAGAGATGGATGAGGGGAACGACAAAACAAAATTGGATGAACCGCCAGAGTCAAAGAAAAATGTATAACTGGGAGTAAAGAGAAAACGTTTCTCAGTGGGAAAAGTCCGCCCTTGGAGACCCATTTTCTGCCATCTCTGCTTTGTGTCTAGCCAAAATTTCAGTTATATGTGAAGGAGAAACACCTTTTGTTGATGGACAGCAGGGACAGAAAAGGCAGCAAAGAGGGATGAGAAAGACACATAGAACAAGAGGTGAGAAATGCAGCATCAGATTGACCAAATTCGAAAAGGTGTGTATAATTAATGATAATGCTTCTAATGATGTTAAAGGGAGTATACTGTTGGACATATTTTGATTATAAAAAAATATGTATATTTAACAGAGAAGGGGACAGCAGCTGACAAAGGAATGCAGAGTGAGTCAATTTGCGTCAGAGAGTGAGTCTCCATTGGGGAGTGGGTCTGCATTGGCGAGTTGGTCTACGTCTGGGAGTGGGTCTGCGTCAGGAAGGGAGTCTGCATCGGGGAGTGGGTCCACGTCAGGGAATGAGTCTGCATCGGGGAGTGAGTCTGTGTCGGGGAGTGGGTCTGTGTCAGGGAGTGAGTCTGCTTCTCGGAGTGGGTCTGCATCGGAGAGTGTGTTTGCACTGGGGAGCAAGTCTGCATTGTGGAGTGAGTCTGTGTCAGGGAGTGAGTCTGTGTCAGGGAGTGCAAAAAGCATCAGGAGAGATATAGGTAAGAGAGGCAATAAAGATTCCTTCCTCTATTAAGATACGTTTACTATATATATGAATATAATTTAATTCCCCCCCCCCCCTCGCAAAAACATGTGTGCCAGCAGCATTTCAGAAATCAAAGGTGATTACCCTATAGGTGGGACACCAGGAAAGCTGAGCAACAAAACTGATGATTTGGTCTGTAGATAATTTAGCATGGAACCAGAAAGCTAGTGATTTCCACTCCATGAATGAAGGAGCAAGCATTACAAGAAGATCTCACTGCCCTCCAGTTTCATCTAATCTCTGGGGGCCAAGTTCAAAGCCTCGCCGTCTGGAAAGCCTGGAATGCTCCTAGGTCTCACATGTCTGGAGTCCAGGAGATCAGATGTTTGGAAGAGAGGAATTAAAATAAAAAGAGAAATGAACATGGGGTGGTGAGTCAACATGGGGAGGGAGAGTGTATGCATACCTAGCTAATGAAGTCAAGAGGCTGCAGCATGCTTTGCCGGGGGGGGGGGGATCCATCCAAGATATTCAACGACACGTTGGTGGTGGAGGGGGTGGGTTTGAAGAAATAACTCTATCTGCACGGCAGTGCTCCCTGTCCTGTAGTGCTCTGAGATGGCCTGCCTCCTTTCCTGCTCTGTCCTGTGGTGCCCTGAGATGGCCTGCCTCCTTTCCTGCCCTGTCCTATGGTGCTCTGAGATGGCCTGCCTCCTTTCCTGCCCTGTCCTGTGGTGCCCTGAGATGGCCTGCCTCCTTTTCTGCCCTGTCCTGTGGTGCCCTGAGATGGCCTGCCTCCTTTCCTGCCCTGTCCTGTGGTGCTCTGAGATGGCCTGCCTCCTTTCCTGCCCTGTCCTGTGGTGCTCTGAGATGGCCTGCCTCCTTTCCTGCCCTGTGCTGTGGTGCTCTGAGATGGCCTGCCTCCTTTCCTGCCCTGTGCTGTGGTGCTCTGAGATGGCCTGTCTCCTTTCCTGCTCTGTACTGTGGTGCCCTGAGATGGCCTGCCTCCTTTCCTGCCCTGTCCTGTAGTGCCCTGAGATGGCCTGCCTCCTTTCCTGCCCTGTCCTGTGGTGCTCTGAGATGGCCTGTCTCCTTTCCTGCTCTGTACTGTGGTGCTCTGAGACAGCATGCATCCTTCAGGTTTTGCTTTAGCCTATAAATTAGGTATTCGGATCCTCTAGACGTGCAGCTGAAAAAACATTCTGAGCTAGGGCAGAGGACAAACAAAGAGAAAATCATTAACAGCGATCTTTTCTAGTTTATTCTGTTTGTTTTTTAATGTATTTTTTTCCTATACTTTGTGGTCATTGGCATGGGTTTCAGAACTGTTTCCGTCTGCTTCCCGTCATGTTGAAGAGAATTTAGAATTTAGTAATCAGTGTTCATTACAGACACACCACAGCACACAATGCACAACAACGAAATGTGTCTTCTGGGTTTAACCCATATTTGGCATCATGACATAACAGAGGGCAGTTAGAAGAGGAAGTCATTTTTTGGTGTGCTCCGCCTGAGAGCAACACAGTCTGTTTCCTGTCACGGCGAGGAGGAAGTCATGTTCTGGTGTGCTCCATCTGAGAGTAACACCATCTGTTTCCTGTCACAGCGAGGAGGAAGTCATGTTCTGGTGTGCTCCGCCTGAGAGTAACACCGTCTGCTTCCTGTCACAGCGAGGAGGAAGTCGTATTCTGGTGTGCTCCGCCTGAGAGTAATACCGTTTGTTTCCTGTCACGGCGAGGAGGAAGTGATGTTCTGGTGTGCTCCGCCTGAGAGTAACACCATCTGCTTCCGGTCGCAGCGAGGAGTAACACGGTGTTGAATGTCACAGAGAGGAATAACACTGTCTGCTTCCTGTCGCAGAGAGGAGTATCGGAATGCTTCCTGTCATAGAGTGAAGGAACACTGTCTGTTCCCTGTTGCAGAGAGGAGTAACACTATTGCTTGATGTCGCAGAGAGAAATAACACTGTCTGCTTCCTGTCACAGAGAGGAGTAACACTATGCTTCCTGTCATAGAATGAAGGAACACTGTCTGTTCCCTGTTGCAGAGGGGAGTAACACTGCCTACTTTCTGTCACAGGGAGGGCTAAGCCTTGTTCCAGTGTCTGATACTGCTTGTTTCCCATGACAGTGTGGAGACTCATTCATGCTGCAGGCATGCCAGATGGTTTTCGGTTTTGTCTGGATTCCTGCCGCATTCGTGAATACTGCACAGCAGAGGTACTCACTTCAAAGGGACCGCAATAGTGAGTCATAGTCATTTTAATTGGTCCATTTCAGGTTCTGATGTTTGTAAGAGATAGCTGAACGTGTCTACTTAAAACACACACATCCAAATGGTTAACCTCTTACCCACTCACAGAATTGTCACCCCTGTGATAAACACAAGCTGCGACCTGCAGGAGTTACATAAGTCATCTGATTCCTGCGACCCATTCACTCCCTCATCACATGACCTGAGTAGGCCAAAGGGGGGGGGGCTCACCAGCTCTCAGGCCCCTGATCTGGATGAAGCATGGTGGGGTGAAAACATACAAGTTTAATACTCAGTACTCAAGAGGCTTGAGCACACAAGAGACTAGCTGCCCAGTTGTGTTTTTCAGAGTTTTTGTCATTCTTTATGTGATCAAAATGTTTCTGGTTCAAATCCCAGTGACTCCTGCATAGCTTCTATCATTAGGCCCTTCAGTAAGACCGCTCACCCCAGCTGCTCTAGGGACTGTCTGACCATGCTTTCTCAATTGTTTGTTGCTTTGGATGGAAGCATCTGCTATATACTTAAATAAATATGCATGTAATGCACAGTAATGAGTTTTATAAGGTGTCTAAAATTTCTTTGTTCTCATATTTTTTCTTAAACTGGAACCTTTAGTGGGGCTTCATTGGAACATCACTAACATTTTTCTCTTCTACATAGGAAACCAGTTACCAATCACTGATGCATTCCCAATTAAATGCGCTGCTGCAGGTTCTGTTCGTCCTGGGGCAATCGCCTCACAGCCTGTGGTGTTTTCCCGAAGTGTCCTAACCTCTGCTCCAGCTCCTGTGACAGCTGCACATGGGTTCAGGTACCAGCAAAGATCACCTTCCTCCACTGGCGTTCAGCCTACTACTGCTCCTGCTTTACATCTGCACTGTGGGGGGGGGGGGGTCTCCTTTTGTCTAGGAGGGAGCTCACTGAGGCGTCCGTCAGCAAGGCCTGCTTGTCTGGGATGCTCTTTTGACCGTCACACCTGGTCTTGCGGGGATGCGGGAATCTGCTCTTTCGTTTACCCTCACTGCTGTGTGTGTGTGTGTGTGTGTGTGCATGTGTGCTCAAAAAGTGGGATAATTAGGGAGTGAAACCCACCGTATGCTTTTGATTGTGTTTGTTTTCCTGTCTGTTTGGTTACCTATGAATAAACATTTTCGTTATTTTGTTTTTGTTTTCATTCTGTGGATTTACAGGATGTTCATGGGGGAAACTTGGGTTGAGCATCTCGCACACTCAAAGGTGGTCTGCAAGTAGGTGCCTTAAGAAAGCCAGCTTTATCCTCAAGAGCCCAGGCATCCCAGCCACAAACTGCAATTAGGGAAATGGTATTGGAGCATCGACTCATGGACAAAAAGACTAACTAATGGCTTCTAGCCTCGGGCACTAAGGCTATCCAACAACTTATTAAGTTATTAGAATGGACACGTTGCACATAATGTACATTTCTGTTTTTTCATACTTTATTCTGTTTTATTATCTTATTTTTTGTGTAGTATCCTTAACCTTACTTATTATGGAAACTAATTTCATTGTCTGTATCTACTGCCATATGGTGTACTGCATTTGATAAATAAGCTTACTTGATTTGATTTGATTTTAGTCAAGCGAAAACCTGTGTGGAAATGACGGTATGTAAGTGCAGTGGTAGTGCAGGTAAAGACTTCATGCGTACTGGAACACTCAAAGGTTCAATGCAAAAAATCTAGTGGAACACCACCGTGAAATTGGTGGGAGACACAGATTGGTTAATTACGCTGATGGTTCAAAGGACACATCAAAGACAGTCACGTTTTGACAGGAGGAGTATTTGCCTGCATAAATCACGCATCAAAACTGTTTTTGGGAACTGAGTAAAAAGGGAAAATAATTGAGTCTTTTTGATGGGAAGAAAGATGAATACCTGGTGCATGACGATTTAATTATACCGTTTCAGAATCTAAATGAGCCAGTTTTGTCCTTTGGAACCCATACTGAAATGGTTAAATGCAAGTATTAATGCACATTTCCCTCAAAGATCATTGCTTTTCCCATGATCAAGACTTCTGAGACAATTTGCACTGAGGCTGTGAAATATATATTTAAAAATTGTGCAGAAAAAAATCTAATTCCGACTTAATTAGAAGATTAGCGAATGGGCTGGCACATGAAAGCATTTGGACAAGTCTCCCACTGACGCTGGTTAATGCCTCAGTTCCAAGAACCCCTGAACGGAACTCATTCGTCAACCACCCCACCGGCCCACAGCAGGGACTCAAGCAAAAGCATCATGATCATATCAGCGGAAGATGATTCACTGCCAAATTAATCACCCTATGAAATAGCCCAGACCTGATTAAAGTGGTGCTGGTGTCAGATTTGGGGTCTATTAGAAGGGGAGTGCATTTATTCTGCGATGGCTAGCATCCCAAAGGGCAGCGCAGACCCCATAGCATGCAATATCCTTTCACACCACTTCCTGCTCATGTGGGAAAGTAATTACTCATCTTCCTACCTTCAAACAACTACTTCCCTCCGTTCAAGAATCTTCCTTTTTACCATCACTGTAAACTAGTGTTTTTCAACCCAGCCCGCAAAGACCCCCCGACAGTCTACATTTTTTGCTCCCTCCCAGCACCCAACACACCTGTGCCAGGTATTTGGTGTTCTTGACTATTTTGTGTGGACTGACTGGGGACCCCTGAGGACTGGGTTGAGAAACACTATTGTAAACAAGTCAGTAGGGTGAACAAACGACTGGCGTAACATCAACACTGAGAGAAGAAGCCTCATCATATTTGTCCATGGAAATGTTCTAGCTGAGAAGCTAACTTGCACAGGGGATTTTGATAAATCCTTTCAGAACACATGCATATACAATGTGTCTCCTCCGTTTTAATGTCATAGCTGCATATAAAACTACAGGAAAAGCTCACATGGTTAATGGAAAAGAAAGCTAAGGTACCAGAACAGCTGGATAAAATCCAGCTGGCTGCTATAATTATCTTAGGAATAAACTCATAATGACTCATAATCTTCTATTTCCCAATATTAAATGCAATTAGCAGGCAAAGAGGCCTGCCATTCGTGACCTTGTTAAAATGCATTTTCGGACTTGCTCTCTGCAGAATTTTGGTTGCATTTGTTTCCTTTGCTTTTCGGACGCTTTTGTTGTGCAGCTGTTATGGAAATGAAAGGAAAGGCTAGTCACCAGGACACCAGGCTGAGGATGACTAATGCAAATGGTTTCAGGTCTTGCTTTGGAAGTGGACCACATTCCTCAGGTTCATTCATTTCAGAAGAGAACAGACCGTGCAAGCAAATTAATGTTTTCCTCAGTCTCCTGTTTCACATAAATACAGAAAAGCCAGTGCATACTCTGAAAAGCCAGGGGGGTAACTAACTAACTGCAGGAAGGATGGTGGCCACCTTTTAGCAACAAATTCTGCCTGCTTTGGCAGGAGTTTCCTGAAATTACCTTAAACTATCTTCGTTTATCTTAGTACTTCACCCCCTTCTCCGACATACGGAAAAGGTTAGCGACTCAAACTGTTTTAGGGCAGTAATCATCATTGCATGGGGAGAAGAGAAACTTTACATAGCAAGTAAAGGGCAATGCAAAAAAATAATCAAAAATTCATTGTTTCGCCTCTCCAGGAATCCCTTACTTTAAACTTGTGCACTCATTGATTGCGATCATGTGGGTCGGCAGAGTTTACTACGTCCTTTCCTCCAGGCATTCACAAACATCTTCGCACAGTTTGTTTTTGAAGCTGTGCGATATTGTCTACTGTCAGGAAAGGTTAACCTATCCGTATTTTTCATTTGGCCTAAATTTGGAAGGAATTTGAAACTATTGGCCTAAATAATCTCTTGTTAGCTGAAAGAGAAGAGTTCATCTTATGAAGAAGGTCTACGAGGCTCTTGAGTTTGTATCCCTACTGAATACTACAGTCAGCCTATATCAGATGAACTTCCTTGTGCTGATTTTAGCAGAAATACCTGAATAGCTTTTAGATGAGGCCAGAATGGGTATACGCCTTTGAATCTGCAGGCCTTGGCCATAACAGGAACTGCAGCAGGAATGGAAACAACAATAAGTGTTATGATTATAACTATATGGAGGCCACAGTCGGATCAGCTCAAGCTCCAGTGGTATCTTGAAGTGTTCCGAGTGCATTGATGCAATCCCCCGGTGATAGGTGGCGGGACTGGCAACCCACCCTATAGCCCCCCACCCCTACATCCCAACCTAGAGGATTAGCCTGCCATGATTTAGCACCGTCTTCGCTAGCCTCAGGAATGCACTGGATGACGGATCTGTTTTCCTACATTGTTTCACCTGCTCTAAATGGAACCAGATGCGGAAGGGCCGCCGGTTATAATCAGAGGCACATGTCCGGCTCATAGAGGGACCAGGGAGGGGCTCCCTGGGCAAGGCCGGCAGACAATTGGGCTAAGAATTCTAGTGATGAATGAGGGGGGGAGGACAACTTTTTCTTTCCGGGGATCCAGTGAAAGCTACCAGGCCTTGAACCAGCCACCACCTCAGAGAAGAATGGAAGAAGTTGACAAAGGTTACACTTGATATCGGAGACAAAACCGTTTACTCAAGAACCTCTTGAGGACCTGAGCAAGGGCGTGTCATAGGAATGTAGCAGCAAACCATGGGTAATTAAAAAAGTGATGGTATCACTAGCGGGGTGTGGTCTTTGCCTTACAAAAGTGAATTTTGGAACTGTTATCTATACCCACATCTTAGATGTACAACTCAACACCCACTAAACTGATCATGCAACCTTGAATTGTCAAACAGTACAGTAGATCCATTTTCTTTGTAGGATCATTTGCATTGCTAATGATCTTTACTGGGAAGGTCTTGTGTTAAAGACCACTTTGACTCTCCATTTAGACATGGGGTAATATGTTAACCTGGTCTCCACATTCCCCCTACCTCCTCCCTAATTACTACAGGGAACAACCCTTGTAGGAAGTTGCACATCCAGTGCTAAAAGTAGCCTAAGGGTTTTATTTTAAAAGATTCTATTTTTTCTCAATTTTCTCTAGGGGTCTTTGTAGGTCACAAGCTATTTGAGTCAGCCCAGAGCACTTATGTGATTAACTGGCACACTGGTATCTTGGACAGTGGGTATCCACCCTGTATCAGACTTGCTTCCTCCAGGAATGTGTTGATCCCAAACTGAGCCTGACACCAATAGTAAACACACCAGCTCAATCCGCATAAACATGGGACACACTGATAAGTTGCTTGATTAAAACAAAAACAACAGTGGGTCATTTTGTCTCAGTGATTAGCAGTCCTGTTGGACTCATTTAGCTAAATTTGCACTCTGGAATTTAGATTAGTGCTAATTATGTTCTATTAAACGACAAGGAAGGATTCTATGTTTATAGTGTGAGGCATAATTTTCCACCGTCAGCCACTGGAAACATTTTTTTTTACCATGGAACTGGTAGCGAACTATCTAGTTCAGGATAAAACCAGAAATATACTGACTAAGAAAGTGCTGCTCGTATTACCAGCGGGCAGGTACACACAGAGACATTTCACACCAGCAACAAAGTCCAGTGTGGTTTAGCTGAATATAACCAATAATGCAAAGAAGCAGAGATATATCAGTGCTGTTGGTGTTTGGAAGAGGAATAGTCTCGTCACAAAGCTGTACCGGACTTCTGTTGTGCAACCTTACCACCTAGTGGTGAAATATGGGAGTGCAGCATCTACCCAAAACCTTTTCATTGTCTGCGGTGTTGCTGCAGTATTAGCATTGCCCAAAATTTAACCTTGTATAACTTTAAGTCATAAGTGAAGAACACTGCATACGAACCTAAACTCAGATGCACAGTTAATAGTGAGCCAGTTCAGTTCTTTTGTTTTAATGTCATTCGTATGTATATACGATGATTATTTAACTTAACTATTATCCTTCAAGCCTTTTTTGGAACATTTGGTGATGGATGATATGTGTCATTGTGAAATCATCATTAATATACTTTTTTCCACAGTTTTACAGCTAACTGTCTGTAAAGGTTAATTAACGCACAAATGTCTTGTGTAGCAGATAATATCACATACAAGATGGGTAGCGCTGACCTCACACATAAAGGGTTGTGCGTTTGTTACCCCAGTTCTGTGTGTGTGAGTGTGTATGTGTGGTTGGCTCTCTGTACTGTAAGTATCCTCCAGTTTGTTCCCAAAGCCCAAATATGATGGTGTGATAGTGTAACGGACAGTTCGTGCCCAATGCATCCTGGAATACACACCGGGCTCCCTGTCGTCCTGCCATGTTGTTACCAGAACATCAAGACATCATGTCTTGATGCACAAAAGCCTGGGCAAAATGACATCTGCTGTGATACCAACCTGCCAATTAGTCTCTACTTCTAGGTCTACCAGACACAGGTCTGTGTCTTGAAAATTAAGCTTATGCTTGATCTATGAAGTCTCTATAATGCAGAAGCCCCCTACAACCATTCAGCTTGTCATCTTATGATGTACTCATATTGCAGCTATTCGCATTGATCAGCTGCTGGTGTGACTGTAAAACATGCTAATGTTAAGGAGCACCATCTGTGCGTGTCCATGTTGTATTTGTGATGGAAAATGAAAATGCAAACAAGCACCGGCTGTTCCTTTAATTTCCCGGAGACTGGTGGAAGTACTCCAGTGAGACATTCCCAGAGGTGGAAGGTTCAGGTCCAGCGAGTACAAATCAAGAGCAAGATTTTGTTTCAACCAGCCAGTTGAGTCTTAACCAGAGGAATCCATGACCCAGTGAATCCAAACTTATTCATTTATTATAGAGAATTATGTAAGATTTTGCATGTATAAGCGAACCTGCGCAGCATCAATGGGAGTCCGGAGCCTATCCCAGGCTGCACTGGGCCCAAGGCCAGGGACACTCCAGGCAGAATTCTGGGTCCCCACACAGTGCAGTGTGGTCACAGGGAATCGGAGCCAGACACTGAGGGCACTGGGAGGAATGTTAACTTGCTCATACAAGCTGTCCATCACTATATCATTGTCGTATTATTTGATTTTATTCTTTTACTATATGTTATTTTTTCTCACTGTTTTGTTTCTATAACAATAAAATATATTATTTCCAATATTTACCAGCTTATATTTTTACGACTTTACTCTTTTCATTCTTTCATATTTTATTTGGTTATTTACTCTCATTTATTTTAAAGACTTAATTCTGTCTCTCTATAATTTCATTGACCTGTATGTTAGTTGCTTCTCTGTCTTTGGTTTTATTTTAATCTCATATGTGAAGCACTTTGAGCTGCATTCCATATATGAAAATAGCTAAATAAAGAAAGATTATTATTATTATTATTATTAATAATAATAATAACAAGCAGAGATCTTCAGCTGAGCCTGATTCATTCTGTGCATGAAGCTGCAGATGTTTAACATGGCCAGAAATGACAACATGGACTATTACAATGCCAGTATAAAATCCTTACTATTCATATATTGGCATTCTGGCATGGGCCATTATTACAGTTGGGTGTTATGCATCATAAGATTATAAAATCATAGTCTACTACGGGCTCCACTGAAAAATGTCTCAGACAGTGAAATGAAAATCACTAGCTAATGGTGGTTTAAAACCCCTGTGTCCCTTCTAAATAGTCTAATAGCCTCAAGTGACACTGTAAACAGAGCAAAACTAACATCAACACTAGTGATGGCCAAATAAAGCCCCATGAACCATTTGCTGTGTTTTCTGACCCCACTAGATGGTGCTCTCTGTTCAAAAAAGGGCAACAAGCATGCCCCGAAGTAAGCCAAGAGCTCCATCTAGTGGGATCATGAAAATACAAGAAACGGATCATGAGGCTTCAGTTGACCATTACTAACCAGCACCAAATATGAATGTGACTGGATACATGTCTTTCTGCTATAACCGACCTATTATAATACAGGAATATTAAATCTGATTAAAGATAAACAAGTTGTACTTCTCTGTGCCGCATGGTGGTATAATGGTGGACATTTTGCTGTAAAGGAAAATGGATGATAACCAGAGACCTGATAATGTATTATGGCCGTAAATCCTTCACGCAGGAGGGAAGATCACGCCTGGCTTCTGTGTTTACTGCAGAAACATAGATTTGGGTATGGACAGTAGGGGCATGTCCCTACCAATGTTGTGGGAATACCGTGTGTGTTTAAGGGGGTGGAGGGGTTCAGGGCTGATCTGGTCCCTACCAGTGCTGGATCCAAAGCGATGCTCTTGCTGCAAAGCTCTCAAAAGCATTCCTTTAGCTAAAGCTTGGTTGCTAGAAGCCCTAGCTGATGAGGAAAATTGCTCAGAGCCAAAGGTATCATTATCACATGTGAGAATGGGGTGGGGGCAATACCAGTCAACTCATTAGGTGACATAGGCAGCCCACGCCTAGGATGCCATCTTCTGAGGTGACGCCGACTCAGCAAGGAAATTTCACTTTGTCTCGGATGAGGGGTACCAACAGTGAAACTTGTCCAGCGAGTCACGCAGGCTTCGATCACTCCTGAAGGGGGGGGGGAGGGGAGTGTTACACTGTATTTATTCAAGCTGAAGGGATGCCATCAGCTTTTTCAGAAACACGGTATAGAAATAGTTGGCTTCGACGCTCAGCACATGTGGATCTGGATGATCCTTGAAGGCTCTTCCAACAACTTCAAATGTCTGTTAATTATTTAATGGTTTCTTCTGCACTTCTGCATGTCCTTTGCATCAAGCTGGAAAACTGTAAAGGAAAAGAGGACCCGTCTGTCATTTTGATGCACGGTCCTCACCCAGGTTTTCTTCAATCAGACAGGTCCATCACAACTGATCCTAAATCAGATTATGCTTCTTTGAGCTTGTGACCTTCCTTGTCAGAGAGTGTGAATGATGCCATTGATTCCTACATTACAATAATACCATCAGGACAGCAGAGCCAAAGAGTGAAAATCATATGAGACTACCTCTTGATCACAGAGCAGATCATTTGTGCATAGTGCTCATTCCTGATATTGCAATTTTTTTCTGATACGAACCTTTGTCCCAGACTAATTTAATCATATACTTGTGACCCCAGGGTTACAGCATCCCAGACAGAACCAGACTCAACCAGACATCCAGAAGGAAACAGACAAACGGCTGGAGAAACACAGGCCTATCAGAGGCAGAAGCTGGAGGCCGGCCAGGGCTGGGAGCAGAAAAAGAAAGAGGGATGCTGGTTTTCACTGGAGTGCTGTTTCTACACAGCCGTGGGCGATGCTGAATCAGCAATATGATTGGCTACTGTGTATCGCTGGGCAGAGCCTGTGTGCTTCTCAGTACAGAGTCCTTTAAAAACAGCCCTTCCCTTCACAGGAAGTCACGACTGCCGTGAGCCGCAGTTCGTACCTGTCTGTTTATACATTCATGAGTGCTCAATTCACAGGGTCATTTATCTTGGTGATCCATCTTGAGTCTATCTACAGACTGCTCTGAAAACTTTTTTCTAGTAGTTTCCTCAGCTTTGAAGTATGCTGCAAAAGAAATATTCCACGGTTAACATAAAGTCACATGTTCAATAGCTTTTAACGTTTACAATTTGCAGTGACAAAATATCTCAGAAGTCTAGAAACTTCAGATTTTTGCCAGTACCTTTTCATTTACATATATTTTGTGATATTGTGCAGAGTGTGTGAAATCTTAGAACACCACCACAAATATTTATATACCAGTCATTATCCACCCACCCCCCAGGTTTAGAGTTCAAAATGTATTATTGATTTCCCAGTTTGCATATTTATATTTTAGAAGGCCATGCTTCCTTCATCAGCTATCAGATAAGCATTGCATACAATACTATTTATTATTTATCATACAAACACAAGTATAGGTAGGTAAGTAGGTAAATCCCCCAAAGGAGTGAAGTATACATCACTGAGCCATTATATCACTTTCTCATAGACATTAGTGCATTCAGCCATTATTGTTTTTATATATATATATATATATATATATATATATATACACACACACACACATACACACAGACACACACACACATACATACAAACAAACACACAGGTTAGTCATTATATCTTTGTGGAAAACTCATTTCTATGACGAAAACTCTAATCCCAACAGGATGACCAGCCCTAACCTTAACCATAAGTAACCAAACAAAATTCTTGAATTTTGCCATTTTTAATTTTTTGATTGCATTCACATATCTTTGTGGGGACCTGAAAAACGGTCCCCACAATGTCAAAATAAGAGGTTTTTGTTACATTGTGGGACACACACACACACACACAGTATATAGCAGAGAAATCTGAGAACCAGTGTGACCCTGACCCACCCTGAACTTGTTCTTGTATTTGTTGGTTTGTTGTTAGTCATCCCTGACCTATGATCTGTACAAAAGCTTTGTAGCATACTGAGATATCTGTGGCGGAATAAAAAACAATACTTATAAAGTGATTTTTTAACTCTTTTGTTTTAAAAACCTGCCATCCACTATCAGTATATGTATCACTTAGCCTGCCCGTACAAGTCACTTGTGCTCTATATTTCATAAATTTTTTTATTTAGTTCTGCTGCAGGTACCCCATGACGTGTAGAAACAGCTCAGTGAGGAAGAATGGACTGCAGTGTTTTTTTTCCTGAAGACTTGAAGCATCAGGGTTTGTAAATGCTTCTCGTCTGGCCCTGATTCTGGCCCGGATGCTGCAGTGTTTCCCAAGACAAAGGACCCATAGATTGTTGCAGACCCAGCCACCAACTTCAGCTCAAACCGTCTCTTGTCTCAGACCCACCTTGGGGTAGATCTCTGATAGCCACCCCCTGCTACATTAATGGTGCTTTGTCCTGGGAAGCAGTTACTCATAACACAAGTGACATTCTATATATAGTGAACAGGGACAAAAATATGCTGATATTTAGCTAAAAGGAATATAAAACCATACCTGTTAAATGTGCCCATTTTTCCTCTTCCTGTGCTAATCTATGGAATGAAACAAAAGACTATTAACAATTACTGTAAATTTTCAGTCTGCCCCAACTCTACTGAAAAGAAGGTGTAAATAAGCTACAGATTTATAATGAACAACTTTAACATGGTGGAAATAATCAAATTTAGAACAACATCCAATTAGGGTGACATCAGATCACTAAGCAGGACACACAGTGGAGAAGCTATCGAAAGCAACTCACAACATTTTTTTATTTTTCATCTGTTATTTATGTCCATTAAGCTGTGCTCTCCTGGGGTGGGAGGTAATATATTATTCCATGGCACAGGCCCAGCCCAAACTTGTTCAGGTGCATTTTTTGCACTTGCCTAAGCATAGAAGTGTTAGTGGTAGTGAGTGGAAGGGGGGGGTGTTTGTTATTCAGCTCTTCTGCTGTCGGTGCTGAGTCATCAACAAAGCCTTTGAGCGCAGGCTCAAAGGGTCATCGATTACTCCCCGAGCGGGAACACAAACCGGGAGGGGGGGGGGCACGTAGACA
>JABFEA020000001.1:4866471-4881505 GCA_019775915.2 Cyphomyrus plagiostoma | reverse complement strand
CCCCCCCCCCCCCCGCCGCCCCCCCCCCCCCCCCACCCCCCCCCCCCCCCCCCCCCCCCCCCCCCCCCCGCGCGCCCGCCCCGGCGGCCCCCCGGCGCGCGGGCGCCCCCCCCCCCATGTCCCAGCTTTGGTACCCCGCATGACGCTGAGCAGTTCATACCTGTGCCCATCTGGGCTGAGATATTACCAATTAGCACCTTTCACTGGCGTGAGGCCCAAAGGACTGTCAGTGAACAACAATCCCTGCTTTCGGTTTGAGCACCTCGCCCTTGTTTCTCTGGGTGGGTGGTTATCCATGCCAGTCACAGAGGGGGCACACTGCCCTAAAAAGGGGACCATGCTGATACAAAAACTGAGAAAAATGGCTATATAGTTCTTTGACTGTCCTCCCATATGTGTAGTAGATAGGTAAGCGACAGAGTACTTATCCAAAACCTAACAAGCTATATAAGCTATACCAAGATATATATAAATCAGAGACCGAGAGGGCCGATTTTCGGTCATGACTCAATTTTGCATTTACAGTCTACACATATACATACAGTCATGCACTGCCAATACAGAAATTCAATATTAGTCACACTGAGGAAGATGAGGGTAGGAGGTAGAGGGAACCGGGAGTGATTGTTAAACGTGAAAAGAAAACAGTCATGCTGTATCCTGACCTGGGGGGGTCATTCAGGAGTAGGTTAAAATGTGACAGCACCACTTGTAACAGCAGCGTACACAGGTGAAAGCCTGTCACGTGACAAAGAGCTCATAACTTCATAACTTTGGGGGTATTCATATACCAGCTTATTTGTATCCCTCTAGGCCAGAAGTGGGTAGTCCGGGTTGAGAGAATAAAAGCCCAGACCAAGATTTTGTTTCAATGAACCAATGAGAACTCTGAATTACTATGATGTTTTATACGCAAATGGTTGGTTGAAACAAAATATTTGTCTGGATTTTTACTTTCTGGACCTGAATTACCCATCCCTGCTGTGGGCAGTGGTGGGACATGTAAATTATACCTGTTGTAACTAAATGGAGAACTCAGCGTGCGGAACTGGAAGACAGCAGGTTTGGGGACGCAATGATTTCTCAATCGGCAAACTGCAAGCCCGCTGCAGTGCGTGTGGAGTGTACGCTGCAGGACGTTTGCTGCCTGAAGACCGCCCATCACAAGAGGCCAATGAAAATAAGAGTCTATAGTTAAGGCCTACAGGCTGTGAGAAGAGTACAAGCAGTACCACTGGGGTATATTAATTGAGGGGCATTAATAGGATTCTCCTTTTGTTATAAGATATCATAGTTTTTATCGACATGAGTTCTATGTTATCCTTTGCTCCTAGTATCTGTTCAGGGAGGCAATTAGGATCCCAGATAGTACTGTTGGGTGATTTGGATTCGCTCTGACTTTTTTCGCCCACATACCATGTCTGTCACATTCCGACATCCAGGTGACTGTCTACAGATGGTCACCCGTAGCTGAGGTGTGTCCGGTGTGTGTCAGGAGTGTTCCGGCGCATTGACACACCATAAACAGCCATTGGTTTTCTCTACCGATAAATAAAGCTTTTGGCGATTCACTGATGCATGCAGAATGCAACAAAACACACAGAGACTTTTGACCACCCCCACTGTCAAAGTCAACCCTCAGAGTCCTCCCCTCTCGGCTGATAGGCCACACCCCCTCGACTGCACCCATCGCATACAACAGAAATTACATATGAACATGACATTTGCAGTTTCATAATTAAATATGTTCTCAACCCAAACAAAACATTGCAATCAGCAATATTCAAATTCAATAAAATAAAAAAGCAGCATCTCCTGACCCAGTCCTCCATGACCCCCTGGATTGTTTACATATTTGTTCCCTCCCATTTCCCAGCCAATCAAAAACACTGAATACCTGGTACAGTTGCATTGAGAGCTGGGTCGGAGCGAAAATGTGGACTGTCTGGGGCTCCTCTAGGAGTGGGTTGAGAAACACTATTGTACAGAATATGTATGTAATGGAGAGGAATTCTTCTCAGGTCCACTGAAAGGGGAGAGGTGTTACTTTGGCTTTTTGTGTCCTACCTTTGGATGAGGACTTGGACTGGCTGGCAGCAACTGTACTCATTTCAGTAGGCAGCCCAACATAAACTCCGCCATAGTTCCTGTGCAAGAGGAAGTAAAATTATTATGGGAGAGGAAGCGAAATAATCAGGGGAATCGGCTGGGAGACTCAGCATTTGTCAGTGAAACCATAAAGTCACCACCGCATCACACAGAACAGTATTGCAAAGGGCCTGTTTCCTCAAGGTGTCAAAAACAAAATTAGAGCCTCACACAATGCAGGTGATAATCATTTTTGACAGCCATGTTAACACTTACAGTGCCACTGAACACATATTCTCATGTTTCAAACTAAAGAGCTCGATTGACACTGTTTTCACATCTATGGAGGACTCATACCTGCCCTTCTGGAAACAACACAGACGTGCAAAACTACATAATATGAAATCACAGCAGGAAATTACAATGATTTGTCCATTTTCAATATCCAATCCTCTCATTCTATTCCAGGACACGTTGGCCATAGACAAGAAAACCACAGTACCCAAAGACAAGTAACTGTACGGCAAGTCTGAACTGACTTTTATGACACGATTGAAATAAACTCAGTTCTATGAAGTCGAACATTTGCAGCATCAAGTTTTTTGGTGAATCTCAATATGCGTACTTGACCACACTTGTGTTCTCGTGTGCCTGTTTTTTGTCATCTTCCTTTGCCGAAGACCAATTCCAACACTCAAGAATAGAAGTACAGAGGACGGCAAAATCCTGGGACGTCATTTTTGCTCTGCTCCAAATATCAAGGATGTATCAGTTGCGCCAAATGAGACCAATCCCATGATTCATTGCACCCCAAGTTCGTTCTTGGGAGCCAAGTTAGCGAGACCAGTCTTGCCAAGACGACAAGTACTATCTTTGTGTTCTTGGTATTGAGAAATACCCCTTATGTCCTTGCAGCCACGGACCACACTGGTCCTCGCACACTACGCGTGTCTTCATTTTGGAATATTGTCCTTCCCTCCTCCCATGTGCGAACTGTGTGGGCTTTGCAACAGACATATGAGCAGCTCCTCATCCAGTTTGTGTGGAGAACTATGTCAAGGGCATAACTCCCCCTCACACCACAGGCAAGTTAGCATTACTTCATTATTATTTGTTATGTTCATTTGAACTTCACTCACCGTCTTTTTTCATCTTCTTGGGAGGATTCTTCTGTCCTTTATAGGAAAAAGAGGATCAGCCATTAAGATCTTTTGGATTCGTAATAGAAATTCAGAGAATCAGCGGGATCCTGTTAATCAGGAATTAACGCTCAAATTCTTAGTTTGAGCATTGATGAAGGAGTTTGACTTGTTTGACTTGACTTGTGTTTTGCTGCTGAGGTGACAGCATGACCTGAAACAGGCTGCATGTTTTCATTCACCGGCTTTGATGACGTACAGGTTGTTTTTGGGCATAGCTATGGCGATTACCATTTTTCGCCATTATTAAGAGTGGCGTGGAAAACAGTAGCTGCACATCAACTAATAACAGGGGAAGTGACAGAAAAATCAGAGAGCGACAAAAGAACGGAGTGTTTGCTCGCGCAACATAATTCCTCCCTGTGGAGAAGAGATGTCTGTGAGCTGGTCCTTGTGTCACATGCTTGTAAAATACTAACTAGCCAGACTCGGTGCCCCCTGGCTGTGGGAGGACCCCCACCTGTAGCCATGCTGATTAACACAGAGGAGTCTAATTATCCCTGATTAGCTGATGAGAGGCCCTCGTTAGGGGCCCTCGGGGCCTTTCAGGTTGCCGCAGTGTTTATTCATGGAAATGAGCTACGGCTAGCTCACCAATTCCAGGAACTGTTTTGGAAGGATCCGACCCTCCATTCCGCACAAAGGCAGCATGGCGTGTTGATTGATCAGGCAGCCAGTTCATTTTAGGACACATATCCAGCTGCGGTTCGTTTTCCAGCTCCATTATTTAAACCTCATAATACCCAGATTTTTTTTTTCCTCAAATAGAAAATGTTGCCATAGTGACAGTGACTCCTGCTTCTAAGAGGCGCACATGTGGATGTCGTTGATTAACTAACAATGGTTTTGTTTGTGCTGTATCTCTTGAAATTTATACTGTTGATTTTCTAGTAATTTTACAGTGCAATGCAGCGTGAAATGCAGTTGACCTAGTCAGGATCCACAGACCTAAAAACCCAGTACCCCACATCCCTCAAACCACCCAAAAAGGAGAGGGGAGAGGAAATATTTGAAGTAAGAAAATATGTTTGGCAGAAGGTTAGTCGAATGAGTTTTTGGGACTTTCTGTGTCAGACATGGGTGGTGTGTAGGAATCAGCAGGCACCAACTACGGTCACAGGACAGGAGTTATCGAACACTGGCAAGGTAGGTAGCTAGTGGGGGGGGGTTGCCTCCTTTCCTGTAGGGCTGACAAGGCTCGCCCAGCACCCTTCAGATGATTACAACACTTACATGTCTTTGGAAGCTTCGGCGGGACCTGTGGAGAGAGACACCATTTTAATCTTAGTGTAACACAGCAGAAGGTTCATATGTTCTCATACAGCATAGAGCAGTGTTTCCCAACCCAGCCCTCAGGGAACCCCGGACAGTCCACTTTTTTGCTTCCTCTCAGCTCCCAGTGTGCTTGTACCAGGTATTTGGTGTTCCTGATTGGCTGGGAGTTTGGAGGGAGCAAAAACGTTGACTAACTGGGGTTCCCCGAGGACTGGGTTGGGAAACACCAGCATAGAGCATGTTTATCCAGATCAGTTGTTTCTCAGCTATTGGGCTGAGACCTAACAGTAAGTTGTGGGAATATTTTGTTGACAATTTTTATCACTGGTACCCCCCCCCCCCCAAAAAAAAAAAATAATAATAATTGGGTCATGCCTTAATGACCAAGGAAAAATGTGAGTCCTAAGGCTAATCCGCTGTTCTAGATACACCGAATAAAGGACACAAACATATTCATCAGAGGCCACAAGAAATAAGGAGAGCGGGAAGGTGTTGGATGATTGATCCCCTCCAAACTGGCTCCTTTGGCCCAGGTTAATTTAACTTGGGTCATGTGCTGTTTGTTCTATGCTCTGTAAGTACAGATTTTCACAAGCGGCTATGAGGTTGATTGAGGTTCTTGAGAATAAGGACACATTCCAGTGGCTTCTGTCCATCTGCATCCCTTTACCCTCCACTACAGCTCTCCATGTGTACAGTGCCGACCTGGCTGTGACTAATCATGATAGACGGCCCCCTATCTGTCTCAGTGCGGGCGACTTTTATGTCTCTGTGAAGGCACTCTCCTCGTGTTTGTCTTTCATGGAGAGGCACGGAGAGGCAAACTCATGCTCCACACCCGTCCTTCATCTGGGCTCCTGTAGCCTGGATAACTTTGGAGATGTCAGTGCGATCGAGTACGGGCATTTTTGGCCAGAATCCTAATATTCTGGCACACGTTCCACCCAGGATGGCCTGTCACTGCAAAGGTCAATGGGAATCCTGCAAGACGAACAGCGACTGGTCAGAAATGTGAGCACAGACTAGCATCACGCTTTAGTGGGCTTTGGGTCACCATCACCCTAGGCCCCGTCCAGAAGCAGGCAGAAGGTGCAACCATCCGTGGCTGTCGCCAGTGTGTAAACAACACCTGGCCACACGTGAGGCAACAGTGCCGGTGTCTAAGGAGCAACATTAATTGGCAAAAGCTCCCACAGGTTTTCCCCCACAGGGTGCCAGGCAGTGCTTTATGCGAGCCCCCTGAGTAAACAGCAGGGCCCCCAGACTGCTCGTGCTGTAGGGCGGGGGCGTGAGGGGCCACTTGGTTAAGAACACGGCCAACAGCATCCTCCCTGAGCCACGCTGTCAGAGCGGATGCTTGGTCATCCACTGTAACATACACTAGACATCGTACAGCGTGTGTATAGCATGAATGACCCCGCGCACCACGATAGCACCAACCCCAGAGTCACCATAAGAGCTTTGCTTTAAAATGAGAGGGAAGTCCCGGTTTAGCCATCCAACCTAATGGCCGATGATGAACTCCATAGAGACAGAGAGAATACCATGTAGTACTGCCAGTACATATTAATGCATCTACACAGCAAATTAAAAATATTATCCTGACCAGGGTAAGTGGACAGAAGATAGATAGATGGATGGATGGATGGATGGACTGACTGATGGATAGTATGGTTGGATGGATGGATGGATGGACAGATTAAGAGATGGATGAATGGTTGGATTGATAACAGATAGAAGACTGGTTGGATGGATGATGGACAGAATGATGGATGGATTAATTGACTGATAGAAGGATGGTTGGGTGGATGATGGATGGATGGACTAATAATAATATCTTTAATACCTCAGAGCTCTGCTGTGTTACTTTGTATCACTTCATTAGTGGGTCGTCAGTGACGTTCTGATCACCTCTGCGGTTTAATCACCTTGTTTTTCGCTGATTCTGAATAGGACCCCGGGGTCTGAGTGGAGACGTTCAAGGTATTTTTCACACCAAGGCCACGTCTGATCTTTACTGATCAGCATTCGCTGTTGTTTTCGCCCATGCAGAGACGAGCTTCCTTAAAGAGCTCTCGTTGATGACCTACGATAATAGGCCCGCGTCCTACAGACAACGTGCAATGAGGATTGTCACAGGGGCCTCCACCCTCTCTATCCTGCCTGCTATCGCCTAACCTGCGCAGCGGTACTGTAAAGGTGAGCTCTGACCTTCTCCAGTCTTTCAGAGTTATGTAAACAGGAAGCTAAAAATACATCCAGCTGTGCAGGGTGAGCACCTTCCCAGGAAGGCATCACATCCAGCTGCAGGATGGTGCTACAATGTTCAGCTAAACATTCACCACAAAAACTCTAAAATAACATCAGGCCAGAATGAAACAGGACAGAAACGACAGCCTGTTACCAGAGGCCTACCTTGTTCTGCTTCATGACCACATGACCACATTCTTCCGCTCCCTGGTCTACCCTGTACCCCCAGTTTCCCCCCCATAGCCACAGTGAAAGGTCAGCACCACTGATCAGCCAATCAAAAGCAAGCACCCCCAAAGCTCCAGACAGGTGAGGTCTCTGTAGGTCATGCAACACACACACATGCATGCGGTCACTGACACAAGTGCAGAGATCACACGCTAGTTGTGGATGCGGAAGCGGAGAGAAGGACTCACCCCCTCCGGAGGCGCTGGTGGCCGAGGAATTCCCACAACCCATCTCACATCGATGACACCCTCAGGAGCATGGGGGGAGAAGCAAAGAGAAAGAGAGAGGCAAAGAGAGAGAGGGAGGAGGAGAAGGAGGAAGGGGAAAAGATGGACAGAAACGTTGGAATGAGGGAGGGATGATGACACCAGATATTTCCGTTTGGCTGGTCTTCCAGCTTCTGGCGTCCCCGGCTCACCTGTGCTCTGACTGGTGAAATGTTTTAAGGGAAAGGATGGAGCTTAGCACTTATAGAGAGGGGAAGAGAAGGGAGGATGCAAGAGAGAGAGAGAGCGATAGAGCAAGAGAGTGCGAGAGAGAGCACGAGAGAGAGAGAGAGAGAGAGAGAGACAGGGAGAGATGATCTGCCCTCTCATACGTAATCTTTTCCTCCCTCCTGACAGTTTCCCTGGCAACGGGGGAATGAGTAGGGGCGGGGTGATACGCGGCCAATGGCTGGCAGGGAGTTTTATAAGAAAGATGAGGTGCATTTACAGGGCACCTCTGTACCAGTCCACACATCTCTCACTTAAGGGGTCATCTCCTTTCAGCCATTTGGGATTCAGCAGCACTGGATTCTGCTATCTATAACAAAAATTCATGACAGATGCGCTAATTAGATTTCTGATGTCCTTCTGTTAAGGGTCACAGAAACACAGCATAGATGAAGTGACAGAGAGGGAACTGTCCCCCAGCGATGGCATTTGGCCAAACCACGGGCAGTATAAATATGCTTGTGACAGAGTTTGCCCGTATGCCCCCCACAGTCATGCTGAAAATGTAGCTGCATCACCATGGAGGCCTGAGAGTGGAGGTTAGCGGGGAACACCTATTAAATTAGAGCGCCGTCTGGAGTGGAACAGTAATCAGCTTCCCCCAAGGGCGTAGGTTTTGTCTCAACAGCAGTAAGGGTCAAATCAGCCCCAAATCAAATCAGCCACGGTTCTCCTACAAATACTGCTAGGGACATGTCCCTATCATCCATAGCTAAATCCACACCCTTGGCCACTCCCCAGATCCCAGATTTGCCTGCAAACATCTGTCATGCGATTAGCTACACCCCATCTAACAAACTCCCCAACCCAACACACCTGTCTGCTCTAAGAACAACCAGAATTTTCAAATTCTTCCTCAAACAGGGATCATTCTCAACACTTCAATAGCATTCATCGGGGGTAATCATAGTTATGTTCAGGTGCTGAACATACTATCTCATGTTTCCACATCCCTAAGTACACTCAGCTTGGAGGATATTAACGCAACTCTATTGGATTTGCTACTGTACTGTATCTGTCCACCTGGGCCAAATTATAAACCTTTCATGTTTCCAAAGAATGTTTTTAAAATCTTGTTGGTACCAGGTACCTTGTTGTAAACGTGAGTGTTGTGTTTTGTAAATGTAACATTCAAATGTGTGAGCAAGATATGCAGACATGTGTGCTACAACGAAGTATCAACAGCCAACACAGCCTTCTTACTGTATGTATCTGCCTTAGCAGAAATGTGTGCTACAACGAAGTATCAACAGCCAACACAGCCTTCTTACTGTATGTATCTGCCTTATTGAGTTTTTACTTCTAGAGCAGAGGAAACTTTCATCTGTTTCAAAAGATATTTCAAATAACTAAAACGTTGAATTATGCTGACATAGTGTTAAAATTAACGCTTTTAAAACTGTAATACACTGTAATTTAAATTGTTTGAAACCTTCGATTCAATTTATTGACTGGGCATCGTGAATGGACATTGAAAGCGTGCTACGTGTAGCTGGTCGTGTAGACTGTAGAGATTACAAATTAATAATCTTCAATTTACACACTAGGGGGCGAAATTGCTGCACAAACTGGAATAATCGAGAAGCATAATCGCCAAAGTCTCAAAGCAGACAAGATAGGTTTGGTGAGGGAAATATGAACCATGTGTACAGTATTTAACTTTCTGTGTAAGTGATTCATTTTTACTGGCTGTAGTTATATGTTGTGTCAAATATTTAAAGACAGCACACGTGCGTGTTCTTTGGAGGTCTCTTGGTTTGAAATTGTTTATTAGGGTTAATAAACATACTCAACGCTATGTTTTTATTAAATCCATTGCAACTACAGGAAACTTACGCAATGCCGGGAGACTGGGAGAGAGAGCCCATCCATGCAAAATCCCGTATGTGAAAATGCTGAATTTCATTTGTATTCTGGCCTGGAGGATTCCTTTCTTAGTCTGCTTTCCGTGCAGTTGCAATGATAGTCTGCTAACGCTACGTGTCACCCATTGCAACACACGGCTTCATGGGAAACATAGTCCATATCCTGAATAATTCAACATTGTTCCCTGCCCCGTGAACAAGATGCCGGCCGTCCACAAATTGCTTCTGGAGGAGGCTCTGCAGGACAGTCCGCAGGTAACCTTTTCAAGTTTATTTCTAATAAATTTAGAAATCGACCTGCGGCAAAATGGCCTGAGTGTAAACTTTTATATCCTAATGGAATCACCATGGCCAGCACCCAGTCCTGACGCTGATCTCTGCCCAGCGTCCATAAAGGTATTTTAGCAGCTCTAAGTTACATGAAATAACTAAATAACGCCGGCGTTACGTAGCCTTGCAAGAAATACAGCCCGGGTTTTATCCAATTAATGACGCGTTTCCCCGTTGAAATAAATGAATCCCCATGGCCGAGTAATAAAAAAAACGATTACAGGGAATAGATCGAAAAAAATGCATTATGTTATCCTATGCCTGATGTATAAACTTAATAGCAAAGCCACCGCTGAAACATGGATTCTGGAGTCAGAAAGCGGCGGCTTCCAATCGTGTGAATTGCACGGTACGTAGAACCAGCCTCGTCGGGCCCGCGGTGGGAAACGGCTCCGATGTGCAGGAATCCGTAAAAATGAGCAGTCTTAAGATCGCCATGACAGATCTTCTGCTTGAAGACCACCACAACCTTTCAGAAGGATGCTCCTGAAGGATTGCGCTGTTTCTAGGGCTGATCGTGGTATTTGCATTCACACTCCTTTACTCCATACTCTGCCCATCTCCCTGTATAAATTAAAAAAATGATGTTGGTCGTGACCATAAACACCATCCTTCAGAAAACAGCCTTTGGCTGTTACTTTTATTATGCTTTTCGTGATATGCACGTTAATGTGACACCGTGAATTTTGTCACCGCCTAAGTTTAGTTGCCATAGCTGCTGGTTCATGCAAATAATTGGGATTGAATGTTTCGGGAAGTGTTTTTAATACGGAACTCCCCCCCCCCCATCTAAAGTACGAGCGGACGCTTTCGATCCCGCTCATACTTTATTCTTTCTGTGGGAATCAGATCTATTATCGTTGTTCATGGTCAGTAATTGTACAGATATACATTTATGTACATTCCTTAAAATTAATAGACTTTATTTAGATTGGCGTAGAGATTATCTGAAGGTGGACCTGGTTTCTATATATTTCCAATAGATACGTATGTTTATCCAAAAGCACATGGATGATTATGCAGTAGCCTATGTGTGCGTGAATTGGCATTTCTGTGCCTTGTGATAGACTAGCACCGGGTCCTGGGTGCCTTGTGCCCTGTGATACCTCCGGTAGGCTCTAGCCCCCCCTCCATCTCTGCCCCCGTGATGAGTAGGTGGAAGATGATTGGATATCTTTGGATGCAAAAACTGGGTCATTGGTTTGAATACTATCCAGGCTCCTTCTGTGGCAATTCTTCATTTACTCCAGTTTCCTCCCACACTGTTCAGGAAAACAGGTGATTTACAGTCATCCTGAGTGTTTAATTGTATAAGAAGACATTCTGTCAGCATGATTATGAGAGAACCAGACTGTGACTGCTTCTGTGCTATAGTGACCCTGACTGGGTAAACGTCTGTTGAGAAAGCAGGAATATTATTGGATAGGGATGTGAAGATGTTGAGCAGGCATAGACATCTTAAGCTTTTGTACGGCGTGCCATTTCTAAAAAAGTTAAAATTTAAGCATAATAAGCATAGAGGATTTGAAATCTGTAGTTTGCTGGAAAGTCATCTGCTGTTTACACGTGCTTTTTGAAAATACGTGCAAATGTGAACCTCCCACATTGCAGTGGAGGCTGCTGTATATAAGGCAGAAATGTTGACGCATGCTGGGAGGGGTGTCACATGACTTCCTCTGGCCAGTGCCGACGAAGTAGTGACCTGTGACTTGTACCGTGTTTTGCTCTTCATGTAAATAGTAGTTAAGCTTCTGTCACAGACGAAAGAAGAGCAGAGTGTTGGACTTCACAGGATTGTTTAGAGGTGTTGTACCTGGAAGATGAGCACCCTGTGTAGAATACCCAGGCATGTGGGCCATCTTCCTAGTGATCGTGCCCAAAAACCCCCATAACACTGAATCAGTGTTTTCCTAGGGCGTGATGAACGTGTGGCATGCTCCATTCTAGCCATTTGTTGTTGCGCTGTTTGCTTTTGCAGACTCGCTCTTTGCTCAGTGTGTTTGAAGAGGATGCTGGGACGCTCACAGATTACACCAATCAGCTGCTGCAGTCCATGCAGAGGGTGTATGGAGCCCAGGTATGAAACTCCCACAGCGGGGGGGGGGGGGGACTGTTAAACATTTATTAGTAGTATCTTTTGGGTTATTTAGCGTGGAAGTCATAGAATTTGAGGATGTGATCACAACTCTGCGTTTAACCCATATAGGGGTTGAGTGATCACAACTCTGCATTTAACCCATATAGAGAGCAGTGCTTGCAGATGGTACCTTGCTGGTCGGGGATTTGAAGCAGCAATCTTTCAGTTATAAGTGCACTTCCCTAACCATTATGCCACCACAGCACCACATTCTTGGTAATGGTATAAGGAAGCAGGATTCAAGCTTGGTGCTCATCGCGGGTTGTCAGGGGTGCCATAGACGAGGGAACTGCTGGCCCCAAAATATTTGGAACATGATTGGATTGGTCTGGGTCAGGGGCCCAGAATCTCCAGCGGTACCCCTACTGATCAAGGCTGCTTTGCTGTGCTCCTTAGAATGAGATGGGCCTGGCCACAGAGCAGCTCTCCAAGCAGCTGCTGGAGTATGAGAGGCAGGTGAGTTTCGGCAAAGTAGTCCGACGTCACGCCACAATGTATATAAACCTGACAGCGAGAGGATGGGCGAAGGCGGAGTGGCAGGTTAAGTGTTAATACCGACTTCTGCTGCAGAACAGCATGTGGTCCACAAACTGTCTGAAGACAATCAGCGGGAAAAAAAAAACTGTGTGAAACTTTTCCACAGAGACAGAGACAGTGGCGGCGCTCATATAGCATCACCTGTCCAAAAGCATTCGAAAAATGAACCGCCTTGAGACGAATACAGTCAGCAGACCATAATCGGATTTTGGTAACTTATGTGTTACCAAACTTATGTTCGAGATCTCAGGGTGTTTGTAAAAGGTGTGTTTACAAAAAAAAAACACAACCACACCCCCATTTATGCACCGTGAATGTTAATGAGCCGTTTGGCCTGCTTGCTGGAGGGTGTGGTTGATTCCTTAGTCAAAATAGCATTCATGGAGTCAGCTGTTGTTTTATTTTCCTAATTTAACACATGACAAAATATTTATTGATGCAGACTCTTTTATTGCCACTTTTATTTATTAATACCTTTTCTTTTGTAGAACTTTGCCCTGGGGAAGGGCGACGAGGAAGTCGTCAGTGTGCTTCAGCATTTCGCTAAAGTTGTAGAAGAGGTGAGACTCAGACTGATGTCACAAATACATGTTCGGGACGGCGTCTTTTCTGGGTCAACCAAGATGCACGGAACCAAGCCATGCCTTTCTCACCTGCACCAGCGTCTGGGAACAGAAGGGAGAGGGTGTGGAAGATGGGAGCAAGTCCCCCTGCCAGGGAACTGTCTAACCCTACTTTCTCAAGGCTGTTACTTTAGATAAAAGAGCAGAGTTAAAATTAGAAAATTAACACCAGGTAAAGTGTTGTTGTTGTGGCTGAGAACTTTGGCACCTGACAGTTACAAGGTGATGCGTAGCCCCTAGTGGCTCTTCCTGGGACTGCCCCGGGTGCTGAGCTCAGGAGGAGGTCTCTTCGGCGTGACCTCCACGCGCCTGGACCTGCCACCTGAAACTGGACGACACATGATCCGAGGGCATGTTTATGATCGTTGAGGGAAAATAACAGGGGTGAAAACCCAAGCCTCGGGTGGCATTTTACTAGATGAAAGGGACCCAGGTGACAGGATACTTGTTTCGTCATCGGAGAGACTAGCAGAGGTTCTCAGATAGTTCCTGCTCTCTCTCCACCTTTGTTTTGGTCCACAGTTCACACAGTTGAGCCAGATAATAAAAGCCTATGAAAGCACTCGACTCAGGTGTGCAAGTTTTAAAATACACCAAAATGTAAGCAGGTTTTTGAGGCTTCAAGAAGATCGGCTGTAATATTAAAAAAAAATCTAAAGTTATTTCCTGCTTCTAAAGCTGCCCTGTGGGTCTAAGCTGACTCTGAGTCTGTAAACAAACTTGTGTGTATCAACAGTTTAATTCATGCCACAACCTCTTGGGATTTAGTTTATAATCTATTCAGAAATCAGTCTAAGTGAAAACACTTAACCTTAAGTAAACCCGCAGAACTAAATTGCAGGCTGATTTTGTTTGATTGGTTTTGCAATATTTGTACTCCGAGTATTCAGAGTAAGTTCCCACAGTTTGCCTGGAAAGATTACAGAGATATATTCCTGTGTCTTTGACAGTGAATATCGAGGAGAAGCCATGATGCTTGGCTTTAGAAACATCAAATGAAATAAATCACTTCTGTGTTTGATCAGAGTAAGCCTGTTTCATATCGATGATGTCATTTGACATTGTCACTTTCACTGCTTAAATTTACAATGCGGCATTTTAGACCTGGGATTAGGGAGCACAACTAAACAGTATGCAGTGCTGGGGGGTGTCTGTAGAATTTCTGCTTGCATACAAAGGACGAGGCTCAGTGTGTCCATTCTCTCTTTCCATAGCTGAACTCCCTCCACACTGAGCTGGCCAGCCAGATGGCAGAGAAGATGGTGTTTCCCTTGATCCAGTTCAGAGAGAAGGATCTCACAGGTAATCCTCATGTTTCTGTGATACTGACACCGCTGTGATCCATGAGACTGACCTGTTGAAATGGCATTTCAAGGATCAAGGATTTTTAAAAAATGTATATCTGTGGAATCACTAGGAAATATTTTCAATAAAGAAGCTCTGTAGATTATTTCACCGCAGTATCCAGTCCATACATGTATGTAAATATGATGTATACCAATCTAAAGGTAATGCAATGTAGTTTTAAGAAATTATTATTATATAAAAACAATAATGATAATAATACAGCAGAAGCTTCACAGTAACACAAACCATGACTTTGCAAAGCTTTGCCTGTTGGACAGGTTTGACTCCTGGATGTTTTTTTTTTTTTTTTAGAAATAAGCACTTTGAAAGAGATTTTCGGCATTGCCACTGATGGTATGTACATACAGTTACATTCTCCCAAAAAACGTTTCGGCATTTTTGCTGAAATTTCTCAGTAGGCTGTGGTTTGATTAATTAAAATCTGGAGATGCTGGTGAAGCACAGCCTTCACGCTTCTTACTGTCTCTCTGTAGAGCTTGAGGTGTCCGCGGTGAAGCACAACCTTAACGCTTATTACTGTCTCTCTGTAGAGCTTGAGGTGTCCATGGTGAAGCACAGCCTTCACGCTTATTACTGTCTCTCTGTAGAGCTTGAGGTGTCCATGGTGAAGCACAGCCTTCACGCTTATTACTGTCTCTCT
>JABFEA020000001.1:4852120-4866371 GCA_019775915.2 Cyphomyrus plagiostoma | reverse complement strand
GTAGAGCTTGAGGTGTCCATGAAGCACAGCCTTCACGCTTCTTACTGACTCCCTGTAGAGCATGAGGTGTCCATGGTGAAGCACAGCCTTCACGCTTCTTACTGTCTCCCTGTAGAGCTTGAGGTGTCCATGGTGAAGCACAGCCTTTACGCTTCTTACTGTCTCTCTGTAGAGCATGAGGTGTCCATGGTGAAGTACATCCTTCACGCTTCTTACTGTCTCTCTGTAGAGCATGAGGTGTCCATGGTGAAGTACAGCAGGCTTCCGAAGAAGAGGGAGAATGAAAAGGTACAACTTCCAGACTAAAGATGCTCTGGCCAACACTTTCAGCTAGAAACGATTCATGAGTGAAGTTTTTTCACATACCTGTCAGTCATCTTAATGGTGATTCCTCTTTGTGTTGGTTGATGTGTATTCAGTGGGGTTGACCTTGTAGTATCGGTTTCTCTGTTAACACTGATAGGTGACCTTGTCCTCACAGTAGCATGTCTGTGGGGGGAGGGGGGAGATATCAGTCCTCAGCATAATATGCTTCACGTTTATGTGTCTCTGTATCCACACAGTGGTGTGATATTGCTTATTTGTATCAGCCCTTTGCTGTGTTATCATCTTTTTGTGGGTGAGTATGGGTCTAAACAGTCATGTGGTACAATGTGGCTTGAGGCAAATGAGTGTCCGTTGCATTGCTGTTTGTTTTTAGTTGAGTCTCTGTCATCACCATAGTGATTTTGTTTATAGTGCTTCATACTATATGTACTGTAATACCCTTCGTCACAGTTGAGTGTTTTTGTTCGTAGATGAATATCTGTCCTTATGGAAATGTCATTGTTTCTCAGTAGGTGATTATGTCTCTGCACTGTGGCGTGTTACTGTGTTACTTGAGGTGAATATTTGTAAGCTGTTGTCATGTCTGTAGCTGATGACTATTCCCCCTGTGGTCTTATCGTTTTGTTTGAATTTAAGCAGTAAATGTATCTTCACACAGTGGCACGGTGTTGATGTACTTGAGGTGAACGTGTGTCCATAGTAGCTTTTATATGGAACGCTGTCCTTGCTATGGTGCGTTATTGGTTATAGGTGCATATCTGTCCATGTAGTGGTGTGTTAATGTTTTCTGGCTTTTATTTGGAGGTTTGCGTGTGTCCTGATGCAGCTGGTAAGTGTGTCGCACATGCCCCATCCTACAGGTGAAGGCAGAGGTTGTTGCAGAGGTGGCGTATTCCCGGAGGAAGCAGCACCAGGCCTCCCTGCAGTACTACTGTGCCCTGAACGCGCTGCAGTTCCGCAAGCGTGTCGCCATGCTAGACCCTCTGCTGGGCTACACGCAGGCCCAGGTAGGCCGGACACGCCTCCCAGTTCTGGTCTCCAACCTTTCATCTGCTAAGTCCACAGGGGCGGGTTTGTTGTTTCTAGGGCCCGCCTCAAAAAGTCACTTTGGGGCCACCCCTAGTGTACTGACTGTTTTTGGCCAGTAGGGGGCTCCCAAACCTCAGGAGCCCCATGAAAATGCGTGGTTTGAATAGTGGTGAACACCACTGCGTTATGTCCCACTTCAGGGTTTCTCATTCTTTATTCTCTCTGTTCAGATGAACTTCTTCAGAAAAGGCATGGACGTCGTCTCCAAGAAGATGGACAGTTTCCTCATGTCAGTCTCTAACATGACACAGAGGTAAAGCTGGTGTTTTACCTGCTTATGAACCTGGACTGACTGTTAAAAAGTTTTTTGAGGTGTTTTATTGAGTCTTGTGCCACTTTGGAAATCAAAATGTTGGTCAAGCCACATTACTACTGCTGATTCCTACAGGGCATCTTAAAGGCTCACAGTGATTATAAACTCTGTAAGCCTGACAGGGGAGAGAATGATCGAATATGATCGTCTTCTCCATTAATTGGAATCATGTGACTTACCGATCATAGGGTCATTTCTGGAAAGCTGCGCAGAGCATAAACAGCAATGCATAGCGTTTCCCTTTGGCCGGTGGATATAATGCAGTTCAGCCTTTAGTCTGTTTTATTTAAATAAGAAGGAGATTCTTTCTTTACTCTCTCACTCAATCACTATTAGCATTCAGGCCCAGCTGGACTCGGAGGCGGAGTCTATGCGTATGTCTCAAAGGGACCTGCTTTCCGTAGACGACACAGTCTACATGCCTGACCGCGACCGTGAACCCGTAAACCGCACCCTCATCCAGAAAGCCGGCTACCTCAACATCAGGAAGTATGGCAGCCTGTGACATCACTAGATTCAATTTTGTGTACTTTTTTTTTTACAAGATTTTATTTTTTTTGTTCTCCCAATTAGTGATAATATTACATTTTCTGTTTAAAAAAATACCACTAGAGTAATGAAAGATCATCCTGGAAATGCCTGTTATCACAGTGAGAACGTAAACAACAGCACTCCTAAAAGACTCTATTAAGCTATTGGGAATAAGCACTGCATTTCCGTAACAGGAACAAGACAGATTATGAGCAATTTTCCAAAGGGAATGCAGGCTGTGTTTACAGAAAATGAGCCATTTCAAATTTCCTTTAACCTCCGTCTCCCTGCCCCCCGCCCTAGCAAAACGGGCCTAGTGACCACAGCCTGGGACCGGCTCTACTTCTTCACCCAGGGAGGTAACCTTATGTGCCAGCCACGAGGTGCTGTGGCGGGGGGTATGGTTCTGGACCTGGATAACAGCTCCGTGATGGCGGTGGAATGTGAGGACAGGCGATACTGTTTCCAGATCACATCCCCGACTGGAAAAACGTACGTAAACCGCTAGGGGAATTTTGGTGTCTTTTTTTTTTTTTTTTTTAAACCAATCAATAATCATGTCGATATATAACCCTGCTAAGATTAGAAAGTGAGTCACTGGTGTCTTTGGTAGACCTTCATTTGTAGTACAACTGATAAGCGACCAAGCGTGCAAATAATTGTCTACGTTTTTCCTAACTTTGTAGAACCGAACAAAAACTTTTTATTCATTTTTGGGATCTTCAACATCAGTTGTAGTACTTCAGTATTTGCTTAGTATCAAATTAGTATCCTGACTGAAGTGCTGAGGGTGTGTCTTTTTGCAGGCACTGGCCTCAGAAAACTTCACCTTCTCTGTTAGTGATGCCCTCTGCCCCACTGTCCTGGTGCCACTAGCTCCGCTCCTCAATTATTCATACCTCAGTCAAGTCAGAAAGCATTTCGGCCACTGGGATGTTGTAGTCGTCAAACAGTTTGCATTTCCAATACAGTGCTCTCAGAGTCTTGGGATGCCTGCTTCATTCAGTAAGACAATTGAAAAATAACTGGTTTCATAACAAGAATCATTACTTCATTCATTTACAAGATATATATTTCCTCCTGAGACCCAAGGGAAAAAGTGTCCTTCAATTTTAGGTTTTTTGTCTTTGGAGGAAATAAGACATCTTACAATTTCTAGATTTTCTCAAATTTATTTTTATTTCTAATTTCACAGTATGTTCTCTTTAGTGTACATCAGTTAAAAGAGAGATGCAAAAATAAAATGTCCACTGTAAAGGACATAAATGAATGGGTGTGGTCTCAGGAGGATATTGCATGAGAAACAGTTGGATGTTTTAAAGTAAAGCATTTCAAATACTAATAAGAAAGTGTTCCAAGACTTTGTACTAGGGCTGTACCTTTGGGAGTATAAATCTGTGAGATGTGTTCATTCATGGCAGCTCGAGCTCCCCCTCCGTCTGCTGCCCTACTTGTCAAAGCAAACGTGAGCGAGTGTCCAATTGGTTAACTAGTATGATGAGCAGTAGCGTGTTATCAGAGCCTCAGGAAAGATGGCTGGGATACATTTGGAAGGTAAATGGACCCGTCTCCGTGGTTACAGACCCTACACAAGGCCTCCCCTTTGCTCGTCAATGCTTCCTTGTACTATATGACTAAATATAGACGTGTGTGATCGATTGTCAAAAGGCTGTGGGAGATGAATGACTTGAGAACTGGCCCAGACTCTTCATGATGCCTCTTTCTGGCCGTCAGTGAGGATTCTCTCTTATCTCTGTCATCTTCTATGTAGCTGCTTTAAAAATGATCGTCTTTGAGAGCAGGAGGGTAATTAATCTGCCGCATGACCGGGTATAGGGGGCTCGAAGGGAAATTTGTCAAATGTTAATTACAGGCCTGTGTGTTTTGTTTCAGGTCCCTAACCTTGCAAGCAGAAAGCAAAAAAGAATATGAAGAGGTATTTTTTATGATTTTACGCAAGATCATAGCTGTGGATTGAGCATTGGAGGAGTTGAGGTCTCCTTCCATTTAAGGGGGTTTAATTGGCTGGTTTTGATTATTTTTTGGGTGGGGATTACCCCTTCAAAATTTATACCCTTGATTTTTTAATTTTTTGATGAAAATAGCCTTTTTATTATACACCCTGAGGAAATTAAATTGTATATATCCATTTAGTATTTGGCCTGTATTTATTTCATATTGTCAGTGACATGCATTCTTCAGGAATGACATGCTGAGTTATTTATGGGAACCTCTTGTCCTACAGTGGATCTGCACCCTGAACAACATCTCCCGGCAGATCTACCTGACAGACAACCCCGAGGTAGGCCTTTGCCAGAAAACCAGCCATACCACAGCCTTTGACATCCGCAGAGAAATCAGTAGAGGAGCTCTTCCGGCTTACCTGAACCTCACCGATTCTGGAACGTTCTCTCCTTCGAAATAAGACACTTCTCGGTCAGATGGATGGATATGCTGTCCTTCAAGCAAACACTTTTTCTAATCACATGTTCACACTGTCAAAGAAGTATAAAACTCCTTGTCCAAAAAAATTTACAAAAATCAGGGTTTCATGCCTCCGGGAGCATGTGTGTGTCAGGGAGGGCGCAAGGCTGAAGGTGCCGCTGTCTCTCCATCCGGACTCTGGATGGGCTGATAGTCATCTCCAGGTCTTGCATATCGGCCCAGGGGATCTTGTATCCTACAGAGACAGCTTAGTACCCAACCCTTTGTCTCCTTGGAGACAGAATACGGCGCCTGTTTCTGTCGGATACACCAAGGCAAACATACTGGTGGACTTTGTTCCTCATTTCCTCAGCCGGTTCCTCTCCCTGCTCATATCCCATCATACCGCAAGCAAAAGAGGAAAAAAAAACAGATTGTAGAAGCATAGCCTCAGGGCTCACATACCGAATGGAACTAGGCTTAATTGAACCATTGGTTGTTAACAGCCACACTGCTGTATAATTCTGAGAAGGGCTGGTCCCTGAAGATGCAACACATTTACAAGGTCGCTTTTTCTAACGTGCAGGAGTGTGCCTTCTAGTGGCGAAAGCTGTAACAGCTACAAAATCGCCACACAGAGTAGATACTACTTATGATCAAAAAAAACACATCTGCTGCACCAGATGGCAGTAAGACGGCACACCTAGAAATAAGCACATGGCACATTTGATCAACACTGCATAGCATATGTTCTAAAAAAGAAACGAGTAATTATTTTTCAAAATGTCCACATTTTAAGCTGGACTTTTAATTTACATTCGGTTAGCATACGCTTTTTTGTCCAGAGCGACGTACAAGTGAAGAAAACGGCAGATTGCGGATGCAATTTGTAGTTTATAAGGACACGAAGCCCCCCACAGCGCTGACCAGTAGTGATGTCTGCTTGTCGTCAGTGGCGCTGATAGTTCTGGGTGTTTCCCAGAGGCGTCACACAACTGATTTTGCCGTCTTCTTTGATGTGTCACAGGTGAACAATAACTGGAAAGGCAAGTACAAATTACAGTTACTTGCTAAGGCAGCACTTTTCATACACGAAATATGAAGTTTATGATGTTACTCTTCCGTTGTTACATAGGGCATGGCTGCGGCCTTCGGGGTAAGACACCACTTATGATCAGAAGGTTTCCAGTTCTAATCCCTTGGTTGACGTAGCGTTGTCAGCATTGGGTCCTTGAGCAAGGCCCTTCACCCCCAGGACATGCTTTCTCAAAAAAAAGGATGTTCTGGATAAAGGTATTTTGCTAAATAAGAAAAATGCACATTATGTACTATCAAAGTAATTTTTCTCTTTCCTGCTTTGCTGTTAATCTTGTCCCTTATTGAGCCCCGATAATTGGGGTATGGTCTGAGAGCGACCTAATCCCGGTGAATGTCATGGAGGAATGACCATCCCGCTCTCATGCTCTAAGGCGGTGGCCATCAGGCTGAACCAGACGGCTATCCAGGCGGTCACTCCCATCACCAGTTTCGAGAAGAAGCATGAGGGGTCACCCAACCGTGACAGGTCAGAGGCCGCTATAGTTCTCAGCCATTTTATTTGAGGGACTGGGGTGGTGTTGGGCGTTGAACCCAATGCTGCCGGTAGTGTGCTGAAGTTCTTGTTCTCCTTCCCGTGGCCAAAGAGCCAAGACTGGCTCCACGCAGCTGTCCAGTGAGGCCCAGCAGAGGGCGCCCAAAGCCCCAGAGCCAGAAGAGTTGATCGCTCCTGGGACACCCATACAGTTTGACATCATGCTGCCCGCTTCGGAGTTCCTGGACCAGAACCGGGCTGGTGGGAGGTATGAAGCCATGAGCTGCTAACAGAGGGAGGTGGGGCTACTCAGGATGGGTTTGGGCGTGGGCTGGTGAGGGAGGGGGGGGTTTACAGCTTGTGTCTTTTCCCCCACAGACGTACAAACCCATTTGGGGAGATGGAGGAGGATAGTGCCACAGATGGAGAGTCGGCTGGTGAGCTGTAAACAGTCTGTGAGCGTCATCGGGGGGTTTGGAGATTAATCTTAAGAAGTAGAAGACTCACGAGGCATGCACAGGATATGCTCTTATTAGGACGGGCTCCAAATTAGGTCCGGAGTCACCGTGACACATGGCAGACGGTGGGCTCTTCCTGGTCTTAGTCATGACTGGCCTGTCTTCCACGCAGACTCACTGCTGCAGCAGGTGTTCGCTGTGCGATTCCTGGGCTCCATGGCTGTTCGCTCGGGGCACAGCCCCGAGGTGATCTACGAGGCCATGAGACAGGTCTTGGCTGCTCGCGCCATCCATAACATCTTCCGGACTGCCGAGTCGCACCTCATGGTCACCAGCGGCTCCCTCAGGTGAGACCAGGGATGTTCCTCATTCCCAAAAGTGCATCATACTTGTGGTCTCGACAAGAACGGTCTTGCTAACTTGCCTCCCAGGAACTAAATCATAGGAAAAAACAATATCTGGGGATTTTCACCATCGACTGTACTTCTGTTGTTGAGTTTTGGAACTGGTCTTCGGCAATGGAAGATGATGGTAAAACAGGTACATGTCAACAAAAGTGTGGTCAAGTGTGCATGTTGAAAAACACCCCTGCTCAGATCGATCAGCCTCATCCAACATAAAAACCCAACAGAAACTGCAACCACCAGTGTTGCTTGATGCCCATGTGGCACATTAGGTCAGTGTTCCTCAAACCAGTCCCCCCCCCAAGATGGTCCACAGGGAATTGGGGGAGCGCAAAAATGTGGACCATCTGGGGACCCCCGAGGACTGTTTTGAGAAATACTGCATGAGGCAGTGTCTGCACTGGAAAACTTCACTTAACCCCTCATGCTCTGGGGGTGGGGGGTGGGGGCACCCCTTCAAAAGATGGCGACCCTGTGTCGCCCAGTGGGTCGACCGGCACTGATGGCCCTACTGTGTTTCACATTGCTACAAAAGCATAGATAGATGGAGCGTAACCAGAATTGTTTATTTATTTATTGTCTATATTATTTTTCACAGGCTGATTGACCCTCAAACACAAGTTACTAAGATAAGTGTAAGTGTCTCCTAGTCTCCTTGTCTTGTCTTCTAGTGCTTGGCAGTAGATTTGTATAGTGTGCCCTGCATGGCTACGAAGAGTGCCATGTCTCACTGTGACATCATCTTGGCTCCATCCAGTTCCAGCTGCAGGACGTGACCCAGTTTGCAGCCCACCAGGAGAACAGCCGGCTGGTGGGATTCGTGGTGGAGGGCCAGGACTGGGCTGAGGGAGGCGAGGAGGGCGAAGCCTCCTACAGTGCCTTTGTGTTCGAGAGCAACACGGAAGGAGAGAAGGTGCGGGTCACCCTGCAGAATAAACCCGCATGTGAGAACCTTCATAGTGGAAGGACATAGACGTGTACCGATAACTAATATTATAAACCCTTTCTTACAGATATGTTATACTATCAGTCTAGGCAAGGAGATCATCGAGGCCAAAAAGGTAAGGTGTATTTTTAACCTTGAGTTATTTTTTTATGATTGTACCCTACTGGTTCTTGTAATTAAGAAACAGAGAAGTAAAGAAAACGGAAGTTGGTCTAAGAAATTGCTTCCCAATCGCCAAATTTCCTCTGTTTCTGTCTTTGAGATGTCTCTAGCTTTGGCCCAGTGAATTTTATTGTAGGATTTCCGGCATGACTGCAACGTGTGCACATGTACACACAGGACCCTGAGGCCCTGGCTCGACTGTTAAAGTCCATGCCCCTGACAAGCGACGGGAAGTTCCTGCTGCTGGAGAGCGAGGTTGGCGGCACGGAGAACGGCGCGGGCCCCGACGGGCTGGAGTCCGAGGCCTAGCCGGAAAGCAGTGATGGCGGGTGCCTGGATCTCCACCCAAGAACTTTTGTACAGTCCATCATTCTCTACACGTGGGTCCTTAGGGAGAAGCTTTCTCACACAGGGATGGCGTGTCGGGACAGTTAACATAGCAGTTCTCCTGGTGGAAGTTACAGAAGGCTTTTAGCGCAGCAGCGTTTGTGTTGTGGCTGATCTGTGACGCCCCTGTCCCTGTAATCAATACGTGGACATTTCCATGTGACTTTAAGGTAAAGGGCTCATCTTGAGCCAAAATCCTGACCCCGCCCACAGGTAGAGGGAAACTCGCTCTCACTTTTGCACTCAGCACCCCACTGCATTTTTCTTTCCTTTTGCATCTCTACAGAAAGTTGCACTTTAAAGGGGGGGGTTCAAACAGACGGCAGGTTTTCTTTTCGTTAATCCATGCAGATTTGCGGTAATCCTCTGTCGAAGACAGACTGACCTTAACCCCGTATTTAAATTAATGGTCTTTTAATCAGGAGCCAGATGGGGAAATCCTCAGAAAGATGGCTTTAGCTGAATGAACCCACAGGGGTGAATTCCACCGGGCCAAGATTGTATTATATTTTGGGGAAAAAAAATAACCTGATTTTACGTGGGAGACATTTGAGTTTTTTTTTTTTTTTTTTTTTTTTTTTTTTTTTTTTTTTTTTTTTTGGCAAGCCTTGAAAAGAGATCCTACAGGGAAGTTTGAAGGTAAAATCTAACCCAAGGCATATCTGTCAGCTGTACTGTCAGTGCTGAAGTTTTAATATCTGCTTCGAATTGCAACGATCTGACGGAAAACCAACGTTAACGATGTAGAGCACGTCCCTGAGGTTTTATGCTGGAATGTCGCTATATCAAAGGTAAAATGGGGCTTCAGTAACTATGGCTCAGACGAATGCTTAACAGCAATGCAGATAAAATAATGACATCGTGTCAGGGAAGGATAGAGTGCCCAAGCCATCTAACATCTTTGAGTGGCTGTATCAGCTGTGATAACACACCCATGGCCACTTGATGGCACTGTTGTGCAAACGGTGCATTCGACTCACAATCGGGCCTCTGTCTTTTGAGCCATGACATGATAACGAGTGTCTTTTGCTTGCATTAAGGTGCCCCTGTTTGTGACCAGTGAAGTATCATGTTTACAGTGCATGCATGCGGTTGTGAGATTTGTCTGTGTTTTGCATTTAATTCAATACCAGCCATTAAGAAAACTGATATCTATTTACATTATGTAATACATGCCTAGTCTAACAATCGGAATCTGTTGCTCATTGCGTTCTTTGAGTTGCATAAGAATGAGGTCAGAAAAACAGCAAAGTAGCACACTAATTGAAAGACACATTTGCCGTTAATTGTTCTAGACCCTCCTAAAGGTCCTTGCATAATGGTCTTTGCCGATCTTTTTTTTTGTCTACCTAACGGTTATTTTGGCTTCTCAAAGGCTGTTGTCACAGATTATTCATTTCGTCTAATGCTGTTAGTATTCATACAATGAAGGAATGGGAGATGTGGAGCTTTATCATTGTTTACATGTCAAACTGTAGAAGGAGCCCTTTCATCAGTGGGATGCAGTCTCCATTAATGTCAATTGTCCTTTTCCCCATAACGCCTTCTGATTCAACTGCCATGCTCTTCACTGATTGGCAAATGCTTTTTATTATTATTTTGTGCATCTAAATTTTTTTCAGGACTACAGCCAATTAAGATGCCCATGTATCCAGTTCTTGTAGGGCATTTAACATACTTTGGCCTAATATTTCATAAATCCTTCTTATTCCTGACCTTTAATAAAATCGAACGTCTTTTCTTTTGTATTTTCTTACATTACACACCCCCCCCCCCTCCGTATCGCTTGTGTAACCATTATCATGGAGGACTACAGAATTTTCCAATTTTCCAGAACTGCCGACCAGTTTTCCTTTTGAGTTTAGGATGAATAGCTATTCTGAAAATTCTTAGCATGTCACTAAAAAGAGTGTGTGGTATCAGCATATTAATGTTATAATTAATATTCGGGGGTCAGGAGAGTGTATATAGGAACCTCGCTGGGATTGACGGGTGAAAGTGACAGACGAGAAGAGGACAACATGAAAGAAGTGGCAGATGATGAGTCAGTGTGACGGCGGTGGCCTCCTCACCTGGCACTCTATCACCAGCTGCTGTCCTTGGGCTTGTCGTTGGACAGGCGCTGAGACGCTTACCGTCCTGCTGGCAGGAGGGAGGCTCCGGCATGTACCAGTCTCACAAAACTGGACCGACTGGATGCAGTTCAGACGCTCGTTCGGTCACTTAAACCACAAAAGACGGTGATTATGATGCTGTATTTGTCCGAAGGCCATTAAGCAAGCTTTCGGATTACTTCACCCGAATAGGATTTACTAATGGATAAGGTGTGATGTTACTGTGGATAAAGGTCTTCGGAACAATGGCCTTCCACAGGCCGGGAAAGTGTTCTTCAGTCTGAGGTGAAGAATGCTGTAGTGCTGACATTGACGCAGGTGCAAACAGCCAGCGTGTCACACTCCAGCATTTTGGTCCCTGACAGCACCCTTAGCCTGATTGATTAGCTCAGTCTGAGGACACGGACAGCTGCCCTGAATGCCGGCACTCTTTTACAGGGCCCGATGCAATTGTCTCCGCGTTTCAATAACCTGAGTAGCGCAGGTGGGAGATTGTATTGCTGTACCTGAGCTTAGTGGGGTTTTTTTTCCCCAATAATCCATCTTCTCAATTTCCTGTAAGGAGAAGCTTATATAATTCAAAGCAATACAATAGACGTTTGAACTGGTCACAATCAACTGTACGCGATTGTCCTCTGGATGTTATGAATATTAAATAATGCTCATGGTGACTGAGAATGGCACTTCGCAGTTGCGTGATGTCATTTTCCTTCTAATGCCAGGGACCGGCGCCGTGTGAATCTGGTCACGTCGCCAGTTCCATGACCTTGTTATATTGGGAACGGGAGCCGGATCCAGAGGAACAGAGGGTAGGACATGCTGGGATGGCACATTCTTACTCTCAAATGGTCCCTGCACCTTAGGAAGCTCCATAAAACAGTGGGCTTGAGTATCTTTCACTCTGGGCTTGGGATGACGTAGGACCCATTGAACAAACTCAAGTCTGCAAACTGCTGGTTGTGGTAGGATTTAAAGGGTAGAATATTGTTGTAAATTGTACAACATCTTTTGATAGCTTAGGTGGTAGAGTGGTTGGCTATAACAGAAAGATGTGGGCATCATTAGGTTGTTGGTTTGAATCCAACTTAAAGGAGTAATATTTTTATGGGTGTTTGTGGTTAAAAGGTTGCTGGTTCTAATCCCAGGGTTAGCCCTTGAGCGAGGTCCCTGACCCCTACTTACTCCAGATTCTGCCTTATGAAGTTTATATTGCTTTGGAAAAAGAGTCTACCAAAAAATGTGTACCACCAAAACCCTGTGTTCTGCTTCTCAAACCATAAGGCAAGAGCCAAGACCTCTCAACAACTGGTTGGAGAAAGATTGATATTTACATCACTTCAAGGAAACGTTCAGACAATACCAGTGAAACTTTGGATGTATGAAGACTGGTATTAGCAAGGACAAAGAGGGAACCCTAGTAATTTAAAGCTGTATTTTGCAATCCGGTCCTCGGAGACTTCCAGCACACCATGTTTTTGCTCCTTCCCAGCTCACTGCCAGACAGTCCACATTTTTGCTTTCTCCCCCCCCCCCCCCTCCAGGTTGTCCTGTAGGTGTTGTCTCAGTCTTTCCTCAACCAATATGCAAAATCCTGATAGTTAATTAATCTGCTCTACCTGGCAAATGCGAAAACTTGGTGTGGTAAATGATGTCTGCAACCCCGATTTCATTGAATTCAGACATGTAATGTCAGCAGTGTATGGCTCAGCAAGTAATGCCACCTATGAGCAGCCGGTCAGCAGATCAAATCCCCTGATTGACTGCGTGATTTCACTGTTGGGTCCTTCAGTAAAGCCCTCAACTCCCAGTTACACCAAAAACGAGCTGGTCATGCTTTCCAGCCATGCATCACTTTAGATTTAAGCAGCTGCAGAATAAATAAACTTACACATAACGAAATCTAGAAATTTAATAAAAACATGCCCATTTAAACTTATAATAACCTAGTGTCGGACAGAATTGATTGCCAAACAGCTTAGTTCAGAGTAAGCCATTCCAAGTTTTCTAGGGAAAAAAAAATACATATAAATAGCAGTTTATGAGCACTTGGCTTTTTAGACCTGCTGTTGTTTTTTGCGTTGTGTCAAAATTTATAAACTGGGACCAGCTGGCTCTCTCCTTTGCCTAACCCCATCTTAAGTAACTCAGGAAAAACGCCCAGTTTGGCAGTTTGCGTTAGGATAACGTTCTGAACCCAGCTACCACGCCGTGGCGAGAAGTTAACTGAAAACCGATCAGTCGTCTCGCCCTTTTCAAAATGTGACTTTACCCTGCCGTAGTTGGTGCAGTCTCCAAGGAGAATGAAGTGTGTTTCATAAATAACTACAGCACTAAACATGGCAGCAGACTCTAAGTAATCTATTTTTTTTGTACTTACTCCTGCCAATGGGGGCAGATTTTTTGTTTTTTTTCTCTCCTCATTTAGTCAAGTATGTCAAACAGAAATTGTTTTCAGAGCACACATTAAGACTCATGCATTATCATCAACTGGATCACCGTAATTTAAAAAAGGAACAAATTATGCTGCAGGAATGAAACCTTACGATACTTAATGGGTTTATTACCCAAAGCTCTGCTTATATTTCAGACTGCGCGCGTAACATCTCCAGTTAGCTTTTAATTTTAATTAGTAACGATTTCAAACCATCTGCGGCGACTCACACCAGTCAGACACCGACGTGAAGCTGTGGCTTAGATCAATATCTTTGTCTGAAACAAGGAAGCAATTCGACATGCAGAAGCCTTGTAACATCTGTTTACTGATCGGCGGGTGAATAATTTATCACAACCTGCCGCGCCCCCAACGTCCTTAGAGCATGCCCGTTGAAAAGGTGCCCATCGCATCCTTGAGCTGTGTGTACTGTGTACTTTCTCCCCTGGGGGTAGTTACTATCAAAAGCAGCGTCCCGTCAGGAGGTGCGGCCACCGCCGACCGGCAGGGGGCGTCGCTGCCGTGCGCAGGTGCACGTGGATATAGGGTTTCATCTCCACCGTCACAGAGGGAGATGCAGGAGTTTCTCGGCAAGACGTCGCACTAGGCTGACAGCGTGGTATTTAACGTGTTCCGCAATTGTGATTCCCCAAAACCCTACGATAAGAATTCATCGAAGAAAAAATTTAACTTGATTCTTGTTTAAAAGAAAAACATCTCGGCGTTTGTTTAACAAGTGGGGATTTTGATAATGGAATGTAATTATGCCGGCATTGCTGCCACCCTTGAAGTCAATTTCTATGTGCATATCTGGCGCTAATCAGTGTGTATATAACGGGGCTTTCTTGGGAATCAGGGAGCTCTTTGATACCCCTTCCAATGCTTCGAGGTTTGTTGGGAAATGAGACAAGAGGAGGTACTTTATCCCCCCCCCCCCTTTCAAATTTATTTTTAGAAGCTGTTACTGGTTCAGTGAGTATTTCTTTTACAGAGCTTCCAGACATTGCTAGAGGTCTTAAAGATATGAAATAGTTTACATTAAAATACAGTTCTCATTTTTTTATATTTTATTTTAAGATTCACCAAATACAAAAT
>JABFEA020000001.1:4835237-4845705 GCA_019775915.2 Cyphomyrus plagiostoma | reverse complement strand
CGTCTGGCACCAACAACCATGCCACACTCAAAATTGCTTAAATCACCTTTCCCATTCTGACATTCAGTTTGGAGTTCAGGAGATTGTCTTGAATCTAAATGCATTGAAGCAACTGCCATGGGATTGGTTGATTAGATAATTGCATTAATGAGAAATTGAACAGGTGTTCCTAATAATCCTTTAGGTGAGTGTATAGCCCAGTCACTCTGATACTGCAATTCACCACTGAGCCCATTTAAATTCTAGCTGTACTTATAGCAACAGTGACTAATTGCATATAATTCCATATAATCCAAGGATTTCTTAATCATTGATTTACGAAGTCCTCACCAAGTGTTACACTCTCCATCTTGGGTCTCTGAGAGTAGGGCAGGTTTTTATACACCTGGTCGATGATCTTCTCCTTCACCTGGGAGATGGTATCGCAGTTGAGCACCTTCACCAGGGTGACGTCCGGCCCCTCTCCGTGTACCAGCACCTGCAGAGTCTAATTGGAGAGACAGTAATTATCAGTAGGTTTTGGGCCTGGTCCCCTCTAAGGCATTCATTCAGAGGTTTGAAGTTCAGTTCCAGAAAGTACATATTCAAAATAATATTTTGTTTCAGAGGACTCTGTGACTGTGACTCTTTACATTCAACTGTTTGGTTGAAATAAAATCTTGGTCTGGATTTGTACTTTCTGAACCTGAAATTTCCACCTTTGCCTTCCTCCCATCATGCAACCTTGAAGCATTTTGACCTGGGGATACATACATAAAGAGAACACTGCAAGAGAACATGGCTCTCCTGGCCCTCGCTTACCAATGGGCAGTACTCCACGTCGTCCCCCAGGAGACCGGTATCGTTCAGTGTGTACTTGGCCTTCTTCACCACCGCATCGATGGGGCCCTTCTCCACCTGGTGCTTGATGGCCTTGAACAGCTTGTACAGAGGCTCCCCTGCCGAGTCCTGCCCACACAAACAGCACAGCACAAATGGGGAGTGAGTGACAACCAAGCTGATCACAGCATCTTCATGAGCTGCTCTCCAGGCCACATCATGTGAAGCAACGTATTCTGTTTCAGCTATGACTAATCTTGTATATGCTGCTAAAATTGCCGTGACAGAAAGAAATAATCCAGAGAGAAGAAACTGAAGGTTTCCATCTTTGTCTCTTAGAATTTTTTGTCATACATTTCCCTCACCTTTAGGAACTGATAAAGGCAGATGGACATCCAGTTGCACAGCATTCGCTCAACCACAGTCTCTGATCTATGGGGGTGGGACAGTAATAGACATCATGATTCAAGAGCCACCAACAGGAAGAGTAGAGCATGTTGATTTTGAGCACAAAGGTCCCCTACTGCAACATGCCTCACCTGCGCAACATTAGCTTGGGGTTCTTGCTGCGGACATACTGCTCCATGAGTTCGAGCAGCAGAGTTCTCATGATGTCCGTGTAGTACTCCAGCTTACCGTGCAACGCCACCGTGAGTAAGGAGGCAAAGTATCCCCTGGCCCGGGCGTTGAAGTCTGGCCGAGCCTCCAGGGTGCGAATAAACTGACAAGGCAGCAAATGAAGTCATGCCCGATGTCTTTGTAACAATGATATAACCAAGAAAAATACTCATGGCTTGAAGTCCTTCATATAAAACCTCTTTGATTAGGCATCACTTTGCTCAAGAAAAACATGGATGGTTTTGGGCTCACATTGATGAGGAAGGGCTTGCTGTTCAGCAGGTTGGAGAACTGGTTAAGGGCCTGTGTCACAGTGGCCCTCCTTCCCTCGGGGATGTCCAGCTTGCCTGTAATCATGACATCTTTGGCACCATCCTTAGAGGGCAGGAAGAAGACACGATCTGTGTACGTCTTGTAGTCCAAGAAGGGGATGCGACCCTCACTGAGGTCACTGGTATGCTCGTCCATTTCAATCATGAGGTCTGAAAGGCATAACAGTTCAATAATTAATCCCCACGACTGAGACGAAATTTGCTTTACATTAATTGCGCCTTCAAAGTGCATGTATAATGCATTCATAAAACATTTGTACTTTAACCTCTCTTAAAGCATCACATTCATAATACTTCCAATGAACAATATATGACATCTGTAATATACTTTAATAACATTATAATGTATTATAATGTATTATTATTATTTTATATATATGCATTATTATATATTCATATAATGTTGGTCATTAATACATTAAAGCTGTTGCATCTTAAGGTACACTTAGATTCTGCTTATGACTATGAATGCATTGTGAAGGTACACTGAATGTTCTATGAATGCATTACAAAGCCATTATGAGGGTGCAGTTAGCATAAAGCATCGCCAGACAATTGCTTGTTGATGACAATTGGCTGTGACCTTTGGAAAATAATGAGACCGAGCTTTAAAATTTAAACTCGAAATATGTGTAATTGAGAGACCTGTGAACTCTTTCTTGCAGCGGTCACGAACACTCTCCTCCAGGTTTTCCAGCTGGTGCTTCACCTTTTCATACTCTCTTTCAGCCTGTTGGCTTTTCCTCCTGTACAGGACATTCATGTAAATGCACACTCAAATGCACACAAGCACATTCAGGGTCAGAAAAATGAAACAAAATCTCTTACCTGTAGCAGTAGACAGCAATTATGATTATAATCAGCATGGGAGTGATCACGGCAGGAATGATGATCTCCAAAGGAACATCTGGTCTCCAACCATATTCAACTGAACCGACTACCCATTCGCCTTTACCAAATTTGATCTGAAAGGAAACCAAAAATCCAAGGCATTACCAGGCACGACCAGTTAAACTTGCATTCAGAAGAGAATCAGACATCGTGTTTAATCTCACTGAAGTGTGATTGATACATTTAATGCTCAAAGAAGCTCTTTGCAGCTCAGTTGCTCACCACTAGGTCCAGCTGGTCTGAACTGGTGTCTCTTTTGGGCCTTTTGGAACGTAACCTTGGGGGAGAGGTCGGGGGATCTAGGAACAATTTGTCATCCTGCAAGGTGTTGACTACACATTCGGCATCTCCCAAAAAGGCTTCTGCCTCCTCAGCAGTCATTGCCCTGGCAAAACCACTGCCCTGCATAGGCAAAGGAGGAAGCAATCCTAAGGCAATGTAAACAAAATCCAAATTTACAGGAAAGAGCACGATGGAGACAGTGATGACTGAGGTAACTTCCTTGAATGTCTTGCTTACCGTGACAGATATGATACTGTTTTCTGTTATTTTCTTCCTTTGAAACTCATCAAAAATAGGATCACTATGGTATTTGAAATCGGTCATTTCAGTCCTGATATTATCCAGAACTATGTAGGTTGTGCAGGACTGGATGTCCTCGGTCTTGTTCACAGTCGGGGAGAAGAAGTGCAGTGTCGTATCATTTCTGCTAAAGACCTCTTGTTCGTACTGAAAGGGAAATTGGAGACTTGATCCACTGCGGTCATGTGTGCAGACATTTCAGTGAAGGGTATAGTCCAAGGCTGTAACCTTGATATTGGTCTGTCCTATCAGGTGTCAGTATTCACAACTTCATTACCCAGTGTTTGTATTCTGCTACAGATGGTAATTTCATTATCTTCACTGTGCACATACCTCCACTGGGCTGCTACCAGTTGAGTGCTTGACTTCCACCATCATTTTGGCTTTCTGGATAGGACTAAATCTAGAGCCTTTCGCCATAATCTTCCTCCCACCACTGAAACCAGCAGAAGAGCACACTACAAGAGTCTAACACTTCAAGCCATATAAAACACAATCCTTATTTTGAATATCTTGCCATGATTTCATTCAAAGTGATCCTACTAGCAGCTGATGCATTTACAACTATTCCAATTATTTTTGATTTGACGCCACAGTTTTTTTTTCTCTCTCCAATGGCTTCCCCTACTGGGTGAAACACATTAAGTAGTTATGGATATACAACAGGGACTCACCAAAAAAAACTCTCACGTGGGTAAAGGTCATCTACTTTGGGGTTCTGTAAAAACTTGAATATGCCAGAGACCTGCTTTGTGGTGGTCTTTCCATAACGGACTTGGACCGACAGGTCGTTAGATGGGACATCAAGGTCATACTTGCCGGTTTTACATGTAATTGTTTTGCTGAATGTCTCACTGTGAATAGGGACATGAATTTATTATATGGCAGGGCACACTGAGTCATCACAAAGAAAATACTGTTATAAAAAGCCCCTTTCTGTGAAGTGGACACTCATTTCATTACTGCTTTTTTTTGCACCACGTTGAACACCCCTTTGTGAAAAGCCAATCGTCATCACAGACCCTTTAGTGCCAAGATGCACACTTACACAGTGCAGGGAGCACCACCTATAGAAATGTGGAGGTCCTCCTTGCTGCCTGTGTCCAAATCTGTTCCATATATGGTAATAACTGTCCCCCCTGCTTGTGGGCCTTGGGCTGGCTCGATCCTCCCAGGTTTAGGATCCTACAGGGTTTGGGGGAGATGGCATTTAGACTATTCCATGAGAATGCTTTACAAAAGCCAGTGAGAAAAAAAGGATCAAAAACACTTGCAAACAGAACGGATAACCCAGGATGGGGCGCCAAGCCATCACAGGGTACACAGAACATTCACATGCACATTCACCGCTGTGGAGAATTTGGCAAATAGCATGTCTTTGGACTGTGTCAGAGGGGTAAATCAGAGAGTGCAATGGAATCACCATATCAGCATGGAAAGAACATACAAAATCTACATGCTGCCAAGCCGCATGATGGCCTCTTACCCTGTATGTGAAAAGAACCTGTGACCTTCCAATCTTCCCTCCTTTCACCTGAACCTCCACATGACCCGAGTTGGCCGTGCTCTTACTCCCTATTTCGCACACCACGCTGAAACAGAATGAGCAGCCGGTTACAGAAAGGTACAGATAAGTACAGTAGACATTCACATATTGAATGGTCTGCTTTGCTTCCCATTTAGGGATCTATGCAGGACAAGCTCTGAACTAGCTCCTCCTCCGTCCACCACAGAGAGGTGAGCAGGTGCTGAGTGGTACCTTGTGGACACCGAGTACTTCTCTTGTTGGTGCACACAGGGGATACCAGCCACAGAGATGTTATCGATATCCTCCTTCCTGATGCCCAGGTTGGATCCTTTAATGGTAACTAAAATCCCACCATCTAAAGGCCCAAACTGAGGGACGATCTAAAGAAAGAATCATGACATTCACATCAGTACAAACTAAAACAACATGAACAGTCTAGGAATTATCTGCCGGATTCTGAGATCAGAAAATACCTATTTCTGTATGCATGAGAACTCAGTGGGTGAACTTCAGAAACTTACTTCCGTAATTGTGGGACCAGGGCAGTCTGGCTGCTCACCACTGGAGCAAAGTTGTCTGTACAGACAAGAACTGGTCTTGGTGCACCAGACGCAGTCGTATTTAGGGTCAGCACTCTTACACAAGCTACAGTCTTCACGACCCATCGAACAGTTGTAGAGGGTCACTGTGGGACAGACGTGAAAAGCTTGGTGAAATCATAGGCCAAGAATCACAGGTCAAAAGTTCTACACAGGGCCATTACGAAGGATGCCTTCCATTCCTGATACTTATTTTGTAGATGGCTGCAAAAATGAGGGTGCAATCATAACCTGGACATACCGTTTAACTGACTGTCAATCTTCTTTCCTGAATTTATACCCATGATGTAAAACAGTATGTTAACGGTCTGTGTTTTTCCGTAGGTGAACTACACAAGAGAACAAAAAACGAAATATTAGAATTACAAATGACTGGAGCTGGTACTGTACATACATTTTCAAAGCACATGGAATACATCAATAAAAAGCAGAGCGGAAACGGAAGTTTTTGGCCTTGACCAAACACATGGATATTTAAAAAAAAAAAAAAAAAAAAAAGCTTTTTCTATACATTTTAGCATTTCATCCATACACAAACCATGTTTAGTTCACTGAAAGCTGCTTTTGTAACACTCCACCTAGGGTGAAGATTTTCAGAAACACTGTTTTCAGTGTCGACGAGTAGACAAGAAAAACAGGTTTTTAAAAATACCCATGTACATGTGGACAAAGCCTTAAATATTTTTAAAAGCAGTGCTTCTGGAAGCCATTAAGCTTATTGTTGAATAGGGTTTAACCCAAAACATGTGCAGTGTCCATAAGGGGGTGCTGCAATCTCAGTATGGTCCCAGTCGGGCCTGAGAAACATGGTAAACTTTTTCTCCCGCCTTTTCGTCCTGTATGCAACTTGCACAAACGAGGGGGGTTGAGAAACTATGTGCAGGTTCTCACAGTTCTCAGAGGGTGGGGGCTCCTTTGGCTAATTGTGGAGCACAGTACCCTTTGGAAGTGTGCTATATGATTGGCCAAAGCCCTTGCAGAATATGCAGGTGCCATGTGAATTATGGAAACCTGCAAGCTGAAAAAGTTGCCAGTTAACCACAGTATTGCTTAAAATTACAATACAATATATAATTAACTACATTATCTGTGGTCAAAAGACAAAGAGGAACACAAGAATCAGCCTACATTCCACTGTGCATCAGATACCTTGGTTTCTCTTCTGAAATGCAAGGTCTATTTTTTTTCCTGGGCATTTACTGGGCTTTGGGTGGATCGAGGTAAATATGGCTGTCCTTTGAGTATGTGACATCACTCAATAAAAACCAGGAGGTCAAACAGGGACTAGGAGCAGATGGCTGAGAGCATCGAAAAGAGGAGTGTCAGGGTGGCTTTTACAGGGACACCACATGAGAAATCGGATGAACTGGCGATGGAAACGAAGAGGCAATTTATACAGCAAACAATGTTTGAACCCACAATGCCTGTTAGATAGCAGTCACACAGAAACTCTGAAGCTGAAAGTGCCCCACAAGACAAAACGTTTCCCAAAAGGACGATGCAGGCAGCTCTTGACTTGCGTAAAACCGACTTCATTATATCTGGACACAATAAGAATCCAAGATACATACAGTTTGTGGAAGCGATAATACAAAAAGGTGACTTATGCCCATCAGTAAATTTATGCTTTCAGATTTCATTTCTTAAATGAGTATTCCTCAGTATGTCACCAGTATATTTATGGCTTATGTGATTTTTGCTATAGGGTACCTTATATGGTATAAGAATAAATCTGATTTTTAAGTTTGACTTGTGCAAGTGTTTATGGAACAGATTACTTATGTCAGTCGAGAATTTCAAATTAATATACCTGTTTTTTGCATTACTTTTTAAAATCCCCAAGCTTACTGGGCTCAAGCTACCGTGAGAGTAACCAGTAGATTAGAATGTAGAGGAGTCCATATTCTAGGAAACACTGACCTCGTGTCCACTGAACTTGTACTTATCGTTTACAACTTTGACCTCTTCCTCCATAGGTTTCATGAGCTCCGTGCTAATCTTAAAGGTTAAATCCTGAAAAAGGACCAAAAGAAGTTAAATCAGTAAGGTAACTCAGTGTTAGGGCATTCAACAAACAAACGATGCTAGTTTCAAATAAATTCCACTTTCCGCGATGCAATAAATATCGTTGAGTAATGCCATCAGTTTACCTTGCTCGCATGGAGATTAACTCCTCTGAAAGTAATGGGGGTTTTCATTCCCACTGTGATCAAATTAGGTTCTGGCTTCTCGAACCGTGGACATTTTGAATCCTGGACAAAGGCAATAACATCAGTCCCTTTTGTTAGAAGGCCCAGCTACCCCTGTGAAATGATGAAGGCACCGTCTCTCATTTCTTACCTCGCCAGGTTTGATAATGTACGTGCCCTGCCGATCGTCACTGTCACTACAGGTGAAATCCTGAGTGTTCCACTGACACTGCCATGCACTAGTCACACAAGAAATACACCTACAAAGAAAGCGGTCAGAGATCATTAAGTAAGTATTTTATTTATTTATTTATTTTGAAGATCTATCTGTTCATCTAGTGTAGACAAGGGTGTGGGGACAGATTAAATCAAGATACTGGAAAATCACTGAAACACATACATCAGCCTTAGAGCATCCAGAAATGTCCTGGAAAATTATGCAAGAATGACTCCTGCTCATTTAATCAAAATGGTGTGGGGACATATTTGGAAGAAAACTGTTAGGTAGAGATATTCAATTACTGAATCAGTCATGCATCAAGAAGGCTTCGTTTTCATGAGCTTGTGTTAAAAAAGGTTGGTGTGGACAAATACAAGGGTGACGTTTTGTCCCCCGCCCCCAGGGTGGCGCACTCACGGCATGTTCTCCACCCGCCGCGGGGCCGCGCTGCAGTCATAGAACGTGAAGTGCTTCGACGTGAGCGCCACATCACCTTTTTTTGCGAAGATGGTTACCGGTACTTCCATGAAATCTTAACAGCACAGAGGTGGACACAATTATAGAACATGATGCAGGGAGGTCTCCATCGACACATGCTCTCTGAGACCAAAATGGAGCAGGTGGGTCTCAGCGCTGAGCAACTCACCAGGATTTTTAGGAGTGCTTGTTATTTTGCTGAGAACAGGGGCCATACAGGTGACCACTGATTTCTGCTCTTCCGTGATCGTCGCAGGGCTTACAGAACTCCCAAATTTGCACATAAGAATGTCATTCGAGTTGACTCTGGGGAAAGAATCTTTTTTCATAGTGATTGCCACCTAAAAAGGAAGGAAAGAATGAGCCTGTTATATACACAGATATTTACCAACATGTCCACCATAACGTTTTTATTTTTTACTCTAATGGCACCATTAGATGTGTACATCTAGTAACCATTAGAAAAGTCTTTTTTTTGTAAACACAGGATTTCCCATAATATTCATTTGGTTTCTGGCTAGATAGATTTGAATGGGCAGCGACCAAAAGAAGCAGACCATGCCCAAGTAGTAGAGAACATTAAACATATATAAACAAGGATGTGTTAGTCCAAGCTAACTGAAACATAGCTGACTCTTAAAACGCCCCATTGTACCTCATTCTCCTTTTTGCAGCTGAGATTAGGTGGCTGAAAAGATTCAACCTCCACACATTGGTTATTGGGACTCCACAGCCAGTGAGCAGACTCCCCTGCTCTCTCACAGTCAGACTTCCGGGTGCACCTAAATGGGGCAGGACAGCAGTCAGACACCCAGCTCCAGCTCACTGTGTCTCAGCTACTTCCTATTTCCCAACAATAACAACTACAACAAAACAACTACTACAGCAACGCTATATTGCTGCAGAGAGATGCCATAAAGCGTAGATCAGATATTCAAAGTTTAGTTTCCTGCTGTAATACAATGCCTTGAAGAAGGAACATAGGTGATTAACACATGGATAAAAGTTCATTGCCTTACTCCTCTGTAATGTCAAAATCAGAGTGATTGCCAGTGATGAACAGTTCCCTACCTGCCCTCAAGAACACACCAGCCACAGTACGGGTCCCTCAGGGCCATGCAAGACTGGCAGTCCTTCTTTAGATGGCATGCCTGCACTGGCACCTTGGAGATCTGCCACACAGCCAAAAGCATTGATCACATACTTAATTACAACATAACAAATTTAATCAAATTGAAAAAAACACTTTTTTGGGACTGTACCTTCTTTCTGGTGGTGATGTACAGGTGAGTGTAGTTTGTGTCAAATAAGAGGTGTTTGTTGACCATATCACCAGAGTTGGATACAGTAATCGTCTGGTAGTCCTTTGGGCTGCCAGACAGGTGCAGCTGAAAGGTGCAGAGAAGTGGGTCAGGAAAACAAGATTCTCCAGGAGGTAAACATTCTGCTGTTTGTTCTCTAATCATCTCTTAATGGGAACTTTTAATAGAAAGGGACTCAAGACCTCACTCTGCAAACTGACCCCATTCTGCACACCACCCAACGCACTTGGCACGTGACCGTGATGGAGCACCTTACTCTGCTTACCTTTTTCACCTCTCCATTGCTGGTTCCCAGAAATGCCACGGTATGCTGGTTCTCCACGGCAACCGCCACAGCCGTGAGTAGGTCTTTTGTTTCGTAGATGGCTTCAGAAGTCAGAGCGAGGGGTTGTGCGCTGGCCAAGGGTGAAGACAGGAAGTCGGCACCGCAATCGAATTGTGACCACTTGTCTTGCTGATGGGCACAGAAACACAAGTCTTTAAAACAAACTTCAGCAGTCTAGCATTTAAAGCTATACTTACAAAGATGCGTCTTATTTGAAGGTCATAAATTCATCAGTAAACTTTTGGGAACAGATTTTTACTGAATCTTAGAAACAGTTAGTAGCCTATAATTTTATTTCAGAATCTATATAAATACCCCATAGTGAAATGACCCCTCACCATATTTAAAGAACAAAATGAAGGTGACCGAGCAGAATATGGTGAATCAACAGCAATCTTGTTATTGTCATATCCTTCCTGTAAATAGCAGGCACGAAGGATCTCCTTCAATCGGTTATTGATGGCATTCAGAGGGTACATGCAGAGTGCTGAAAGGCTTTCGTCCCCATCAGTGCTGGACACCACAAACAGAACCTTGTCCATTGACTGTACATCACCATATTGACC
>JABFEA020000001.1:4818710-4834811 GCA_019775915.2 Cyphomyrus plagiostoma | reverse complement strand
CACGCCGACCACAGACACAGTCTCCTCAATGCTGGCCACGTAAGTCTTCTCACCCTTGTTGTCATTGTAGTAGATCTCCTGCTCAACATCGCTGAGGCTGATCAGAGAACAGAGACCCCTGAACAGGCTTCCACAGACTATGAGCGAGCCATTGGCACTGTTAACCAGTAGAAGCTTGTTTGTGTTGTTTGTGTCCTTTGCATGTGCACAAGACATCTGAATGGGTGGTGTGCATTGGCGATCATCTTTCTTGGGACCCGTAGTTTTCACTTTCTCCTTCTCCAATGAAGAGTTCAGCTGGTAGATGGCATTGACGGCCCCTAGGTAGATACGGCCTGTGCGCGGATCCTGCACCACATTGTTGATGGGGGTAGGAGTGACAAATTCCTTGTTTCTCTCACAGCAGACTGTGGAGAGAGACAGTAGTAGGGCTGCCAGAGTCCAAGATGCCATTTCTGTGAAGAAACCGAAAGGGGAAGTTAGAGTCTATGCAATGATTCATTACAATGTGCCTTTCAATGCGTTGGCTACTTTTCACATTAAAATAGATTATAAAATGTTTCTTAAAACGTTACAGGCATTATGGAATTTCCCAAAATGTTAACTGAAAAAAGAACCTCTTGAGTTTTGGGGGGTGGGGGGGACAACAACAAAACCCAGAATGTCATAAAAATATAACTTGGATTTGAAAAGCCATATTTTCTTTCTATCCGCTATAGATGAAAAGGCTGTTGTTGCTGTATATTGCTTCCTGCCAAACAGACATGGTCAGATCCTTCGTTTCAGAAGGCTAGACATATAATCAACCAGGGACCACAAGGCTACATCGGCACACAAACATGTGCGCAAACCCCGCAGAGATGCCTGCTATGCAGCTGCAGACAGATCTCAATACCCATTCCATCATAGACCATCCACTAATAACTTCTCATTTGACATTGTCCCTCTTTTATTATGAACACTTCCACCTCTATCCCCACCTCAAGAGATTCATGTGGAGAGTGGACTGATTGCACAACCAGCCACTGGGCCTAGTTAATTTGAGTTTGTTGTAAGAAACATGGTGGAAGGTCTTTGTATACAAATATGTGATCAGTCATTTTTAATTCTTTTTTTTCTTTGCATTTATTGACAATTTATTTTTATTTGTAATTATATATAGAGTGGCAACCCCGACCTCGGATAAGCGGCAGAAAATGGATGGATGGATATATAGAGTGGTGGCTCTGAGGCTAGGGATATGTGCTAGCAATTGGAAGGTTGCTGGTTTGAATCCTGTGAATGCCCAGAGTGATCCTACTCTGTTGGGCCGTTGAGCAAGGTCCTTTACCTGCAATTGCTTTGGCCCAAATATGACTTTAATCTCCATCCAGCCCTATAAGGAGGTCCTCCAACTTACAGGGAAATTTGGAGGGTGGTGGCAGGATTGGCACTCCAGTCACGGGGGGGGGGGAAATCACTGGCCCATTCAAACTAGTGTGGTACTGAGGTATGACCCACTGCACTCAGCTTCTCATCCCTGAGATGGTTCATCATGTAGTGGGTGTGGCAACGTACTGTAATCAGTGTGTGCCCCTTACCTACCTTCAATACCTACCCACCAGTCTTTTTTTTTTTTTTTTGCATTTGTTGCCACATTACACATTCACTAGCTTTTAAGCATAATTCACGTGAAGGTCTTAAAGCTCTTCCTGTGTGATAACACCTGAACCTCCTAACCTGGTCTCCAAGTCACCTCTCACAAAGACTGGATAGCTATGTGGAATGCTAAAGAAGTGTGTTTGCTCCTGGCAGGCACGCTGCTCTTATCCCCAAGCACGTTCCGATCCAAAGGACTGACGTCAAAGAAAATTAAAGGGCTTGAGGTTCGTGGTGACTCCCGTGGTTTGGGATCCCCAGAGCCATCCCTCTAGGTGTCTTTGGCTCTCTTCAGCAAGATCTCACAGGAGGCTCCCCAGATGGGACCTGCATGCTCCTCGAAATAAACAAACTTTGTTAAATTTAGCTGCCACGTTTCCAGGCCTTACTAATGAAGCCCCTAATGACTAGAAATGCATGACGAGTCTGGCCAAGCCCTAACAAGGAATGGAAGAGCAGAATCTCAGTGACAAAGCACAAAAAGAAATCTGCCTCAACAGCCGTGAGAAAGTGAGTCAGTACGCTTTTAATCTTCATATAGTTTAACCTAAAAGGAGCATGGACAAAGGGCCCAGCTGCATAGGCCTGAAACCTGAGGCCTGGAGGGGTGTGTCTTATAATTATTTTTGTTTCGACAGAGCTGACAGTGCGGGCTCGTTCAACTTGCTGGCCCACCCTAGGTAATCATGGCATGTTTGCACAAGTACAGCGTGGAACCTGGAAAACACGACCGAACCGCCACATACCTTCTCCGGCATTGGTCTGTCGAAAGAAAGCTTCTTCCTGCCCTCTGGTTCCATCCCTACCCCACCCTGGTCACAGTGGTACCTCTCACTCAAAAAAAGACAAAGCGGCCGTCTGCAAAATATCACCCAACCACAGGAGGAAGTGAGCGCTATTGCCCATGAGGCATCCACCGAAACGGCCGTGAGTCATTGGTCTTGGAGCTGATGGGGCACTTTGGAGCAGCGTGCGAGCTAAAGATAATGGATCTGCTAGAGGAAACGGAACAAGCATGAGGCTGCTTTTTATGTGGCTGTGGGGAATTCTATTCGAGCATTTCTATGTCAGTATTGCCTAATGCACTTTGTAAAATGCTGGTCAAGTTCATCCACTGATAAACTGCATTTACCAACACACCGCGTTTCAGGCCAGCTCAGGTTAAGCAACTTAATCCAAGGGGCACAACTGGCAACCTTATGAGTCAAGCCTGCTATCCAGCAAGATCCAACCCCAGTACTTTCCAGACTGAGGCACCTGTGGCCTAGAGGGTAATCGTCCAGCAGCTACTCCGTCATCAGCTCCCCCAGCTGGGGTGTTCTGTTCAGCCCTGATAAAGAATATACCAGAAAACAGCACAAAAGAGGTGAGAGCAACGAGTACAGTCAGCATAAACCAACGTTTCCTACATCTAGACCCCTACGTGCTCCAGCCAAATTAAAATGAAAAGGAGGGTTGGGGGGAAGGGGAGACACATATTGTTCTGTATGAATCATGGAATGCTTCAGCTCTCTAAATTAGCCCCAAGCAAAAGTAAGTGGAGGGAAGAAAAAAATCTAAACTGCTTAGGAAGCTCCTGTGATGACAGCAATTCAATTTCCATATGAACAATTACCCCACCGTCATGCCTGACAGTTCATTTGTTTCAATCTGATTGACTGTGCCACCAACACATCAGGACGAGCTAGCAATGGTGGCTCCACCGCTGAGAATGCCAGTGGCTCACGGGCCGTTGCTCCAAAGAACCCTAGTTCTCACCCTTTCACAAGTAGAACATGACAAAACAAGATATGGCAGACTAAGGGAGCTACCATGCCTGCAAACTTCTGGGGGGGGGGGGGGAAGAAACTATGGGAGGCAATATGGAGACAGCATAGGACAGGGGAGGGATGTTCCCTTCACAACCAAGGCTAGGAAGACCATAGCACCGCACAGCACCAAAATGACTTTCCTCCACCACACCTCCACAGACTTCTGATGGGCTACCAGGTACCACAAAGCAGAACAGAGCAGTTGACTGCACTAGGCTTTGACCCAGAACCGATTGCAAGAGCTTGGTCATCATAAATGGAGCACGATGACTCCAGCAAGTCGTCTGCAGCAAAAGCGCTTCACCCAGCCGGTGCCCTGTACTGTCAGTGTTATAATTCCACAGCAACTAAATATTCATCATAATGCATCCACAAAATCAGTTACATACCCAAGTGCTTCTAATAATTTGTCTACAGAAGCATTAGCGTCAATGAGGCATAAAGGTTTGTGTGGCAGTTCACATGGCTCTGTTTCAGTGTTTGGACATACAGGGATATAGGATCTTAATGCAGATCACACCACTGGAGCACTCGGCATCAATTCTTAGGCTGGTCACACATCTGTGGCCTGCAGACCATATTGCATTAAGAAAGCCACAATCAATGTCACAGCCCACAGATACAATTCAGCATACTTTCACTCGGAGCCTCCTGTTGTTGGAATCTGCTTCCCGACGCACTGCTGAGTGCGTGAGACTTCATACTTGGCGAATGACAGTGCAAGTGTTGGGTAGTAGAGGCCAGTTTAAGGTCATGGCTGCATGACCCCCTCCCTGTCAGATCTGAAAGATGACCCACTGCTTGACAAAGTGACTAAATCCACTCACACACACCATCTCAGACTCGAGATGTGAAGCATCATGATCAGCATTTCGATACATTACGGAACAGACATTCCTCTGTGGCTAAATTTGACATGTGAAGAAAACTGTTGAGCAACTGGTTGTCATTCATGAACCTTGTGAATATGAGAAATGGATGAAAATAAATTCCATCTAAAAGTTAGAGGCTAAAGAAAAGTTAAATAAATGTTAGAATCTATTTTATTTATTCAACCTGTGACACACTCGTACGTTTTTGTTAAACACATTTATAATTAATTATTAAATCTGGCCAGCAAAATGATCTTTCATTTTTCACAGAATAAAACATAATGTAATATTGCATCATTTATGCAAAAAGGTTAATTTTACATAAAATCTTATTTTCAGCATATACAAGCCATACTATTTTAAGCTATTTTAAAACACTGTCTCCGTAAAGGCTTCCCCGTCTTTGTGTTCGTTTATTCTTGCTTGCCGTTTTACCACTTTTCTCGGAATAAAAAAAACGATGTAAACTTCTAATGAGCCGGCAAAATGTTTCACTGCCTGCACTGCCGTTTTTAGACTAATCGGTTATGGATTGAATTCTCCGGGTATATGGAAGGGTTAGATGCCATAGCCAGTTACACTATTGCTGACATTATGGTGCCACATTCTGAGCCCACTTTTTCTGTGGTGCCATGCTGGAGCCAATTTTTTCTGGCCCAGGGCCTTTTTTATGGTGGAAACAAGTGGAACCAGTGCCTGATTTGGAATAAGAACACTAACATTACCGCGTTGATAGAAACGAGGCTATAGACGCTAATAACTTCTGCTCAGTAAAAGATGTCTGTATTATAGAGCATAGGGCCAAACCGCCTGTTGATTCCTACCAGTGCAGCTCGGGAGAACAAGCATTTGATGTCACCGTTTTCGAATAGGCTTGGTTGGAGGGACAGAGTGGGTTTGACTTCATCCCAGCTACAGGTGGGCCATCTTCAGCTGCTAGTGGACTGTTACATGCTGGTCTTTGCTGTGCAATTGGCATTTAATTACAGGCTTCCTTTGCTGAAACCACAGCCACGGAAATCTGGGCATCTCTCCTCGAAATGCTCTGATGTTCCCCATCATTGGAGGACGGGTCACAGTCAGCGGCAGGGAGAGCTTCAATTACGTTCAAAATCAGGCAAAGTAGCATGACTACGCATCTGTTTTTATTACAACCCGTCCAGGTAAGCAGAAGGTCATATGACAGCGTAGGCGGCATCCAAGCATCCTGCTCTGCACGCGGGTACTGGACCGCTGTAACTGGCAGGTTTTATTGGAAAACCAGCTGTTCAATGTGGGGGAGGGGGGGGATTATATCTTCCTGGAAAAAAAAACATTAAAAATTATGACTTATGTATAGTAGACCTCAGTTACAAGCAGCCACATCTGTACTAGTTACCAATCCTTCCTTCTCGAGGCAGCTCAGTCTTCCCAGTCATGCAAACAATGGCATTTCGCTGGGGCCTGGCAGTACTAATGCAACATCAAACCCCTGTTTTGGTTGGCAGTGGTTTATTAGCATCTTCCGCCCACCCACAAATCTGTGGCTTGAACAGAACCGACAGCTGCCAGTTGCCTGCAAATTCCAGCCCTTTATCTTGCCTGCCCCCTTTTCACTGGCACCCAGGAGGCAGTGGGCCAGCCAGACCACACGGCCTGGATCAAAGCGAGCAGCACTGCTGCCGTCGCATAGCACGGAGGCTCGGTGTGCTGATCAGAGTTTCCATTTGACAGAGATCCGCATCCGGTTCAACTTGGTCAATCCCATTTCCAGGGGCACAAAGAGCCCTTGCTTATTTACAAACCCTTGGAAAAGGGATGCAGCCGCAGAAAGAGCCTCGGAGCCCTTCAGAAGCTGATGGGGGCTCTCCCATCTCGGCACGGTCGGCCGAATGCTGCCAATTTCTCAGCTTTCATAGAAGCCCAGACAGAAAGGCCACCGGAAAATTTTGGCTACCTATGTAAACACAACACACAAAAAACTCAGATACACAACTTCGGCTTAACAGTTAAAAGTTAAAGGCCGAGCTTTCGAAATGTAATTACTCTGTGTACCACTTTTACTTGTTCTACACATGGCCGATTAATAACTGAAGCTTTCACTACACTGCCATCAATTAACTTATGCTAGATATAATACCCAGATTAATGGGCTTTTTCACAGTACATAATTACTGTTAGATTCCAGAGGGGGAAGCTTGAGCGCATATATTTCTCAACAGCGAAATGATGAAAATGAGGCGTGTAAAATAAACGTATTTAATATATGGATTTATATCACAATGACATTTAACGGCCTCAATCAGCAGGAATACGAAGCCTATGCCTCCTTTAGTCTTCATAAGGTCACCGATCCAGCCCACAATTTTATGACAGGCTTTCTCAGGGTGAGCCCGAATAAGGACCCGAGGCAGCTCGAGCCGGTGCTCGGGCGGCTCGAGACAACAGACTTCCGTTAGCAGGACAAGAGCACAAGCCGACCTGAACTGCAGAGCACAGCCTGACACCAACAACACAGCCTTTGTTCCTTGCCGGGATGATTGTTCACTCCAGTGAGGGCGAGAGATAAAACTCCCATTCCACAAGAGATTAAAGGATTTACTCGGAGCATCCTTATTAGGGAATTCATGGGTGCAAACACAAAGAGGAAAAAAAGAAACGCCGACATGCCAGAGGTACTCTCAGACTAAAGTCTCCGGAGAAGAAAGGGTACGGAGACACCCCAGAGGACTGGGAGAGGAGTCACTATCCATCATTCTGCCGCTGATAAAAGAGGACCCGCAGGATCACACAAAATTCATTACTGTTCCACAGACGACATCCTTTGGAGGCATCTGAAATCCCATTGTGTTAAAGAAAAACGTAATTCTCCACTCAGAGCTGGTATGGAGATTGAAAACAGATAAAGGATTCTGCCAGGTGACAAATTCCCCACTCACTCACTCTAAATGCTTAACCTATCTGTACTAAATCATTAATCGAATGAAAGCCTAATTAGCGGTGTCCGTGGTACCAGCGGCAAACATACGGCTAATTAGGTATGCGTCAGACACTTTCAGACACCGAAATGGGGGGTTGCCATGCGGTGTCTTCGAATGTAACAGGCCCTCAAGTGAGTTATCATTAAATGCTCATAGTCATGCTCTCCCTAGAGGCCACGCTTTGTATGGTGACACCATAGAAAGGTTCAGCTGTCTTTTCAAAAAAAGCCATGTCAAGCAACTTAACCCTTGTCATCTGCCAAGGAGCACATTTAGGCTCCATAATGGGACAAAACCTCACCCCACAGCCCTACAAAAGCACATCACTTATAATCCCTATGGGATGTAGTTCCCACTCTGGGCTGCAGACTCCACCAGAGCACCAGCCTGCAATTAGGTGCGCCTCACCCATTGCGCAAGTAGAGGCAGCATTAGCCCATGGTTCCCGGTACCATCACTGCAACCACAGAAGGACCATGGATATTCAAGCTGGATTAATGGGAACTTTTGGGGGGTGGAGGGTGGGATTGAAGTCACCCACAAAGCTGTCTTTCAACAAACATCACCGATTAGAAGTCATCCACAAGTCCCTGGTTCAGGAATCCCAATTTAGCATGCAGTTCTGTGGCTTGCTCACAGAATCCCTCTTAAGTCTCTTTGGATGCTATCAGCTACCTGCTAAAAAAAAAAAAAAACCCAGCACAGAACACATATTGAAATTGTTCCATAAAATGTACTCCATTTCACTCAGGGGTCAACAAATAGAATACAGAAGCACCAATCTTACAACTAAGGGTTAATCTAATAAACACACTCTCAATATATTTTAAACAGGCTTAAATTATCAGCTCACAAAGATTAATGAAGTTGAAGTGCCTCTTCTGAATTAAGACCCTTGCAAAGGGTTTTAAAAGACTCACATGAGCCAGATGTCATCTGTCATGACTTCTGAGGAAAGCTCACGCGTGCAGATGCGCGGTGTGCGGATGCTTTGTGGTTTCGCATACCCACCCACCACCCACCCACGTGGAAGGCTCCCCACACAAGTCTTAAAGGCTAGCAGTGTCCACATGCCTAATGCAATCACACCTGAAAGGACCTTTAATTACCACACAGAGCACCGTCCTCCATGCAGAATTATTGTGGTATGCTGACTCCAGGCCAACCTGTTGTCCACATGGCGCCAAGCCAATGGGAATCAATGGTGTTCATCCCAGCAGCACGAACCAGGGTGACAACTCAGATCGGTGCATTTATTTTGAGCTGCATGCATTTCACAAGTGTTCGCCTGTATAAGGAGGCATCACAAATGCGAAATAATAAGGTCCCACTGAGAATCAAAAGCCGGAATGGGGTAAGAAAACAGCATGCGTTTCATCTCAGTACGCCTTTTGTTAACGGGAGCACTTGCCGCTGGGCCTGACAGCGAAGGAACCAGACTTCCAGTGAGAGGGACACGTTCCCTCAATGGCTTCTACTCGCTTTCCAGGCCTGCAAATGTGCCTTCCCGCCTGCGCAAGCGAAACTCTGCTCTCAAAAAGAAACTTGTCTTTCCATATTCAGTTAAGGCAGAACCCACACACCCACTAGAGACATTAAGCCTAGTAAAAGTTGTATATTTGCTATGAAATACAACTCTGTATGCCATGCACAATGAATGGATACAGGAAAGGAAACATCAGGAATACACATTTATTTGGTTTCTCTTCATCTTAAAATTGTCCATGAACTTGTGGGCTCTAGTGGAAGACCCTACCATTCCATGGACACAGGAATACAAATCACACAAGGACTTTTTCAAATTCTGTGAATTAAAATGGGGTGCAGAGTCTGCTCCAGGGCGATGAGATCAGAGAATGCTTGGGGATGATAGATGGAGGCGTACATCACACTGCATGCGAGTCCCAAAAGTCAACAAGGGTGAAAAACAAAGTATGACTCACAGCTCACTAATCTCCATGCTGTTCACTTCCTTCTGGAACCGAACTAGCCCTCCACCCCCCAAACCCCGTCATCACTAATAGGTCAACCACCCAGGTCCAAAAGTAGTATTTTTCATATTTTCAACCCCATTGCGAGCTTGACGCCAATCTCCTGAATAACAGTGGGAGATGTACGTGCACCATATCCATACACCTGCTAAACCAATACAAAAAAAATCCCTACAGAAGCAAATGAGAAAGAAAGTAAGCAGCTCTGGCACTGATTTTTCAAAGACCTGATTCTACTTGGGAAAAGAGCACATCTGTAGAATGAGTCATGTGATGGTGAGAAATGACAATTCCTGAGTTCTCCTCTGGGTAAGGAGATGGGTGGTTTGGGGAAATTAATCCCTATCACAATATATAAGACATTAAATCTTACAAATGCGGAGGAAAGCATGCTGGATCAAAATGCCTTGGGAAGGGGGTGGGGTGGGGACGTACATTAGCAACTGGGGATCAGGGCTGAACAGAATCTTGGCAGGTGACTGAATCTGGAGAAAGGAAGGAAAGGCCATTGAAATTTAAACCCCAGAAAACATATTCCAAGAACATTCCCTGCAAAAAAGAGCATATTTATATTTTATAACATTTTTATAAAAATACATGTTTCATTTTACATATACACACATATCGTGTGTGTGTGTGTGTGTGTGTGTGTGTGTGTGTGTGTATGTATATATGTGCGTGTGAGCCAGTCACAGCTCAGCAAACCAAAACAATGTAGCTCGTATCTAGGAAGTACAGCATGAAAATGTAGCACATCGCCTGCATCTGACTTAAATGGCTTGCCTACGAAATGTTTACAGAGTTAATTAAGCTTGCCCAAGAAACTAAACAGCAAGAAAACAAACAATTTTCCCCCCCATACTTAAGTGAAATTAAAAAAGGTTAAACCAGAAATGACTTCATGTGCAGAAATCATTTCATTCAACATGCCCAACAAGTCTATCCCACTTTTTAAAGCATCACAGTATTACTCAGAGTTATTGCACCTATTGTCATCATCCTGCCAGATTTCACAGCGCTCGACGCAGCTAAATTTGGGAAACCTACCAGAACGCCCTTAAAACACAAATATCAAGCTGCCACCATAATCTGTGATTTATGGGACCTGACGATGCCCGTTTTTAACAGTGCAACTATTATTTACATTTACAGCAAAACAAAAACAGCACATTATGATTAAGATTTCCATTGTACAAGACAAACAAGTCTAAAATAAACCCATGCTTTATACTGTTCTAAGAAGCAGGCAAAGATTGTGTGCGGCATCTTTCTGGTGTGGTCCTATACACTTGCCTTTACGGTAATTTTCACCATATGTAAACTGCAGAATAAGTGCTATTTCATAGTATCATCTGTACACTTGGCATGCAATTCAGTTCAATGCAGTAAAGAGACTAAATATGTGCTGGTATGGAGGTCAGTAGAGGAGTAGGTTAATGTAAGTTGCTGTTTCTTTCTAGTTATAGTAGAATGCTAGTATACAGTCCAGCCCATTTCACAATTTTCACCCTACTGGGCTAATTCTTTTCCGGGTAGGGGTGAGAAAAGGGCGTAAAATATCTCCCCCTTTGTGTAAAGGGAACACAGTTTAATTTTGAAGGTCTTATTTTTAGTTTTGTTCCACCCTATTTAGCTTTGCTAGATTAAAGGAAAAAAAATCACTTCCTCAGGAGTAAATAAGCCACAAACTGTTGTGGCTGCCATCACTCTTTAAGATCTAGTCTTAATAACCAAAATGCTGCCCTCGATACCTCACTGTGGCCCAAAAAAGGCCTCTCCAGTCTTCAGTTAGTAGCAGATCGCTGTGGTGAGCCTCACCTCTCCTCCACAGGGCCAAAAGAGGAGTCATTTTCCACTCCAGTTGCTCAGATATTTGGCCTCTCTGCTCCAGTGTCTTGTCTCTCAGCCCAGATATGGACATGAGCCCTAAGGTCTTGAGTCAGATAAAAGAAACCCTCCACCTCCCAAACCCCAAGGCCAGATTCCGACCCCCTTCTGACAGATGGAGAAAATGACAAAGCCCCCAAATAAATTGGTGATGGGCACTGACTTTAAGGCTGAAAGCTCATCCCTCCCAGTGGATTCCCGTTTTTTTTGGCCACAGCTGTGATACATAACCTCTTCTCCCCTTTAAGGTGAGAGATGGAGGTGCTGGGGCAGCTCAGAGCTTAAAGAGACGTTTGCATTCAGAGCATGGTGCTGTGCTGGGGACATCAAAATGGCTGGGCAGCCCGCCAAACTGACAAATTTCATGGGCACCAGCGATTTTAGGGCAGACTTGGAAACCCACCAGGAACATAAATGCAACGGCAACCTGTGCGACCACAGAGAAGCTAGAAGCTTAACCTGGAAGGCCTTCAATTGACTGGGACAATCTCTCAGGGCAGATGCCCTTTAAAGGGAGACACCTGAAAGCCCAGCTCATCTCCTAATCTGATAACGACAAGGCAACATTAGCAGGTATCTTCCTTTCAAATTTAACATTACTATTGATTCAAGCTACTCTCTGATAAATAACACTGCTGGCAACTGATGTGAAAAAGCATTGATTGTGGAACATGTGTATGTTCTGTTACTTAGCCCACAAACATTGACAGAGAGACAATTTTGCCAGTGTAAACGCCTAGATATTTTGCAAGACTAATTCAGAATATTTAGCAAAAGCACTCATCTTTTAAAGCTGACAACCATAATTTTGAAAGTCCTTAATAAGCACGCTAACCACCAAGGGGGGACAATGACTAATTCTGAAATAAAGTTTGATATATCAAAGGATAGTCACTTAGCAAGGCTGTCCTCCCCATCTGACTGGATAACCCTTTCCAGAGATTCTGTCAGATGCATCACGATTGGCATTTAACTTTACCCACAATGTTCTGCACATCAGACTCCAATGAACAAGAGGAGACCAAGTGTCTATCCTTCACGAACACAGTCTTCAGTGGTGGATTCAGTCAAGTTAATTACAGCTTTATGTTAATGGGCCAAATATATGGAGGAAGAAAGTTGATTTGCGAAGTTCCCGCTCTTATGAAAGGAACATAAATTTCCCCAGCGGCAGGCAAATCACCAGGACTGGGGGGAGTATGTCTTGACTTTACACACAAGGAAAAACAAACAGCTTCTTCCTGGAGATGGATTTTCCGACAGAGTATCGGCAGGGTCTCCAGTGCTCCTCGTCGACTTTATAATTGAATTTTGAGCACTTCAGACCACTTGCGTGGAGATTCGGTAAAAGCTTAAGTTCAAGTGACTGGCCACCTTCTGGACTCCTGAACAACCTGATCTGGGATAAGAAGGTGATGCAGCTGACCTACCATTTATACCAACTGTAACTGTCGGTTAAAAAAAAAAAAAAATCCTGCGGTATTTCAGTGTGCAGAGATTATGCCATTAAGCAGCTCACTCCCGCAGATTAAAATAACCAGCAGAGTGTTCTCGAAAGAATCATATCATAAGCATTATTAGAAAATGATACTGAAATTGGCACAAAGGTTCTCTTCCACACTGCCTTGTTAATCCACATCTATAGATGAAAATCCCAGAACTCTGAGCTACCTCAGTAAGTGGATCAGAGGATATCGAAGTTCCCTTTAATCTGGTAAAATCCATAAGTCTACAACTCGTTGCAGAAGCACAGAACATCTCCCCCCAAAAGGTCCCTCTGGTTAACACCAGGACCCAAACATTTCTCATTGATTCACATCATTTGATTATGTCCTGCAGAGCCTTTGATGGGTTCAGGAATTAATTCATCGATGCCGCTGTAGCTGTGATTCAGCAAAGACTAGCTATTTCTAAAGAGGTTGCTATATACACCTGGGATATCGTCTTCCCTCTGGTTAATGATAGCGACAAGGTAAAAGGGTTAGATCTGAGACGAAATCAACAGCTGGGTATAAGCTGGGAAGCCAAACGCCCCCCACCTCAGTCTGCACAGCCATGTTGTCACGGTGATGGGACGGGCTGCCTCAGCCAAGCCCGATGACGGCTTCTCGCTGAGCCATCTGAATGCACCTGGTTCCAGGCAACTAGGCCCATGACGGAGGACCATCTTCCCAGAGGAACATACGGTTGACAGCCGGCGGCATTCGCCCGGGACGGTGTCATCCTGCTAGCATGGCGTTCCGCATGCTGCCCAGACCGTCACCAAAGATTCACTTCCTTCATTGGCGCCGAGAAGGTAGCTTCACGCAAGGTTGGCGCCCCACTACGCCATCCGTCAGTCTCATGTAAACGAGGTGATTTCCCAGCTCTGGGATCAGAAAATCAAAGCCAGACACGGCCTCCCTCTTCTGTGTGTTCTCCGGCCTGGTGATGAATGCCACGGAACCGGGCCCCGGGGTCCTGAACTCTCAGCACCACTTGCCAACAAAGTGTGATGATGTCCTCTGTCAGCACTGGCTGGAAAGTTCAGGGTAGAGAAACAACGGAGGACAGCAGCGAAGTGGAGAATTTAAAGATGCTCACAACAGGCCACTCCCAATGAGGGTGATGTGTGTGTGTGTTTGTGTGGGTGGGTAGGGTAGGGTTACGTGTGTTATGATTGGGATTATGGTTTTCCCATAGAAATAAATGGACAGTCCCCATTTAGATAGACGACCAACTTGTGCGCACGTGCGAGTGGGGCTCATGCCAAAGCTACCCAGAGCATTTGCAAGGATCCTCCTCCATTTTAATACACAACATACGGCAAGTATTGCTTTGTATTTGGCTTATTGATTTCCTCTTGCTGTTTTGCTGTGTTCAATCATATTTGTGAGAAATTCCCCTTTAGAGCTTCTTATTCTGTGTATGTAACGCTGACACCTACTTAATCTGTGTGTTAATAGAGCCTTGGATGTTTACCATTTGCTGCGGGACACACAGGCTGCTAGATCATTTAAATAAACACAAGAAAACAAAGTCAAAAATTTGGCAGGCCAAATCTTGCTCAGCTAATCTAAGCCCTGCTCCAGCTTAAAATAAGAAAATATATAGCAGACTCTTAAACAGTTAAAATTCTCAGATTATAAATAAATGAACAAAAATCGTGAAAACAGGAAGTGAATTGGTCTAAGGGCACTTTCTAGCCCAGATCTTAAGTCATGTTATCTTGGGTTAATTAGGTTATGAGAAACAAAACAAGATGTACTAAAGTGGACAGTGGAGGGCTGTTTGTGAAGCAGCATAGGGATGGTGGGGGCTTGGGGCTGGTAGGACTGGAGATGAGCCTCCAAGCAGGGATGCTGGCTTTCTCCTAGAACCACAAATGATTGGGGAGGAGGGATATAAATCCTTTCCTGTCTGAAGTTTCAAACATGAGGCTGACCCCCCTCTGAGAGTTACTGCTCCCAAACAGAGCGTAGAGCATTATCAGAGAATGGGTCAGATAACCCAAACCCTCAATAAGTGCCTTAAAAAACCTGCACGTCTCTCAGCTGGGACGTAGTTTGGGGGAGGGGGGTCTTAAAATGTCCAGTCAGTCAACAAGACACTTGGGTTGTTTCACCATGTAAGTAATGATCCAAGAAGCCTTCATAACTAATTTAGAGCCAATCACAGAACTGATTTTTGAGCTGCATTATATTAAGAGTACCCATAAATCTATCCCAATCACCCCCCACCTGGCCCACTTTCAAATTTCTTATTCTATTAGAATCACTATAGAACCCATCCCGGGAAGTACGGGCCAATTGATCTCATGACATGCACACGCACAAAGGGCATAGTCACCGATTCGCATGAGGTACAAGGGTAACCAGAGGGAGGGCCAGGGGCGTGCACAGGGGCGGGACAGCAGGTGCATTGGGGCCTCCCACCTGAAAGCTGATTGCCCCCTGAAGTGCCCCCTCCCCTGTCAGTCATGGGATCAGAAACATATCATTGGCTAACAAGAATAGCCCGTCTACATGAATAATGGACCTTCTCATGCACCCCCCCCCCCCCCCCCCATCATAAAAAAAAAATCTTAGAGTGACCCTTGGGGAGAGCGGAGGGGGAGGGAGAACTGCTTGAGAAAACATTGCCCAGTGAGGGACTGTCTGGCCCGCATATTAAGAGGTTTGCGATTAGCTTTACCTGATTATAGAGAAGTAGCCTCTTGAGTGTCGAGCAGTGAGAGTTCAGCACGCATCATGCCGTTCTACATCACCATCCTCATAGACCATTCCTCCCTCACGGTAGCAGCCTGCCAGGTGAAGGCCGTCTGGGATAAGGCCGACTGCATTTTAATCACCGGGGTTTGATGCCAAATCCGCCGTGAATGGGAAAAGACTATCTAGATGCAGCCAACAACACAAGATGGGACAAAAGAGCAGTAAAACTGCTTGCTTTTGTCACACCGGTTAGCAGGGAGTCAAAGATTGGCTGGAAATAAAAAGGACAGGCAGCTACGGTGGCCGCAAAATGAGATTATAAAAGCTCCCAATGTGGGGGCAGCTGTACCACTCAGGTACATTATAGAATAAATCATAAAATATGCAGATGTATTACAGTATTTAAGGTGTGCAAATCAATCTAGTTGATAACCCTGACCCATACAAACACACAGCTTGTGTAATGGGACACAGGAGACAAAAACCTAATCTACACGGCCTCTGGGCTATGTAGAACCAGACTTCATGGCATGTAATGGTTCAAATAAAAATTAAACATGAATAGCATCTTACACCAAAGAGCTCATCTCAAAAGCAAAAATAAAACTATGACCCAGTCCACTAGTCCACCCCCCCCCCCCCCCCCCCCCGGGAGGGGGGGGCGGGGGGAGGGGGGGGGGCCAACGAAAAAACAAAACAAAAAACAAAAAAGACAAAATGGAGGGGAAACGAAGAACACCGCCCACGGCGGG
>JABFEA020000001.1:4771796-4807110 GCA_019775915.2 Cyphomyrus plagiostoma | reverse complement strand
CCCCCCCCCCCCCCCCCCCCCCCCCCCCCCCCCCCCCCCCCCCCCCCCCCCCCCCCCCCAAATCACTCTGTATTTTGCGGATGTGGGTATACCGGAGTCTGTTGATGCTACACAAATTTAGTAATTATATTTCCTGGTAGGGCCTCGCCTGTCAAAGACCAGTGACATCTTCATTGACACCCCAGTCCTAATTAACAGGAAGTGCTGATGGAGATTACAGGCCTGATATCATTTCTGTCAATAGAAGCAGAAACTTGAGGTCCTCAGCCAGTGGCAGCTGTGTTGTGAGTACTGAATGGATTTGGAAGGGATTTAAAAGAACAATAACATTGTATACAGACTGCCTTTGTCCAAGCGCCGTGGGGCTTCTGAACTACAGATGTGGTCCCAGACGGCATCAGACAGCAAACTGCTACACCCTGCTGCAGGAGCTCAGCACCCAAAAAACGCAGGGAAAACATGGGATGACCCAAACAGACCCACCATTTCCTGTTACGGTTAGCCCAGTCCCTGGACATGCCTTCCATATATAAATAACTGTTTTCCTCTAAATTCCCCCTTCATCCTTCAGATCGCCCACATCGCAGGACAAATCGTTCGGCCGATTTAAATCCACACGTGATCATTTTCCATCTCCTGCAGAATGGATGGCAAACCCTCAAATGGCGATGTTTAGCAGTTGTGTTATTAGGGAGATATTGTGAATGTGGAGCGTACCATTTAAGTGCGATGGGGGGGCTAAACAGCTAAACACACGCTGACAGCTCAGTCTGTAACGGGTCATCCATTACTAAGCTGGCTAAGAGGGAAAAAAGCTGACAGTACTGTGTAAACTTAGCCAAGGCAGATGTTTCCTATCTGTATTAGCAAGTAAGGCTCAGCAAGTACTGGGGGAGGGGGATTTAAAAACACACACACACACACACACACACACACACACACACACACACAAAAGTTCTTCAGGAATGCAAGAGATAACATGAATGCCCTTGCAGGGCTGTCAGACAGGAGAATTTGCTGCATGATACATCCGACTCACTTCCTCCTACTCTTGAAGATCACAAATCAGGTTTTCGGTGCACGGCGACATGGTTTGGCTTCCAAGCGCAGGGGTCAGACACCCTTCCAAAAGTCAACAAGCAATCAAAGGCCTAGATGGTGCCTCAGAAGATTAAAGATACAACAAGAGGAACATGAATACATGGTCATAAGGACCATCACACTTTCCTTTCCCGTTTCTCCAAATTCCAACTATAAATAAAAGCAGTTTCTCAGACATCTCAGATGAGGTTTCCATATCCCTTCCAGCACTGATCAGTCACCTGAATATCAAAATTCCCAGCTCCACCTGGTCAAATCAATGCCAATAAGGAGTAAACAAACCCACAGGAGTCGTGGTTTGGTCTGGGCCTCTTTTCCACTTGCCCTTCTTGGTTTGCTCCAGATATGAGTTTACTTTTGACTCCACCCACTGATTTCACAAGTTTCTGCATCATGCCCCCCCCCACTGCCTGCTGTGCCCGTCCTCGCTATGCCTGCCCGCAGTTGCTCACACCTCAGTCACAGCCCCCCGGCCAACCACGTGAGTATAAGTCATGGACCACTAGCAGGCCGGACCCATGCCATTGGGGGGGGTTAGCGTTACGGGCGGCGCTCGAGCCGGCGAGGAAGCCGTTGGCAGGTGCTGGAGTGGGAAGAGCTTCGGCCTGGAGGGTCGGATCCGTTCCAGCGGCGGCTTTGGCATGGCGCAGGGAGCCCAGCCGGCTGCGGCAGCTTGGAAAGGCATGGGGGGTAATGGGATATGGTGGGGCAGGAAAGGCAGCAGCGAGGCCGGGGCGTGGCGGGGGGACAGGCACGCGTCAAGGCACCGTAGAAGGAAAGGATGAAAAAGAAAGATGGGAGACCTACTGAAATGCACATTAAAAAAAGCCTCAGTCGTTGCATTTTCTTAGATAAGATGTGCAGACTGAATAAATCTGGACTGCCCTTGAGGCCAAAACAACATTTTTACTTCCTAAAAACACTACATGATTAGCTCTTCACTACCCCACGGCATTAACGAGACATTTTATAGCTCACATTGTTCATAGTGTTTAAAAAAAAAAAAAAAACTCATAGAAACAGTTCTTGCGGTAGTGGCAGCATATCCATTTCAATATCAACTTGCATTTGAATAATTTTTTGTTTAATTTAAAGAGTGTTATTTACGCCTGTGACAGTAATGCGTTTTTAATAGGCCGTCGATTAGCATTAGGGAATCTTTCAGAGAGGAGCTTTGCTGAGTCGTTCCCATTTTGCTTCGGTATGAGGCAGACAGACAGACGCAGGTGCAGACTGGGCCCTGCTGGGCGAGTCCCCCTCGGCAGGCGGGCCGCTCTGTGTGAAAACGAGGGCTTTTGGGCCATGGAAAGGGGGGCCCCCCACGCCCACCGGCTCCCAGTTATGTTACCCGACACCCACAGCTGGCCAGGCCAGGCCAGAAGGTGTGCCGTTTTCCCGCAGGAAGTAGGGAGGGGGGTGCGCGTCTGGCCCGCGACTCGCGCACCCGTCTCCGTTCCCGCTGTTCTGCGACCATGGTGATGGTAGATGAGGCTCTCCCACCCGGGAAGGGCCCGTATTCAGGGTGGGGGGAGGCGACGCGATCACTCTCTCAAGGGGGTTTATCTGCTTGCGTGTGCAGGCCTCACAGAGCTGAGCGCCATGTTTTGGCTGGCTTGCGCTCGTCTGCGTGCCTCCGAACACCCGCGAGAGTGTTGTCACCCTGTTCCTGCTGAGCGCAGCCAAACCCCAAGACAAATCCACGTATGAGGTAATGCTCTTGGCAGATAAAGGCTGTACCAGTTCCATTTGTTGTTTTTTTTTATTTATTGCTGTGCTAATCAAGGTGTGCGATGCGCAGATCCGGGATGGCATATCCGAGAAGGTGAGCCAGGAGGTAAATCTGTTTATCTAAGGGTTCGTGAAGATTAACTAGGAGCCATCAAGGGTGTCATTCCCATGTAAAGAAGGTAGGGGGCGCCTGTGAGGACATCACTAAGCCATGATGTAATGAGAGCGTGAAAAAGAATGCTCTGCAAGGAAAAGAACTCAATTTCCAATTATAAAAAACATATGAAGCAAGACTGTCACTATGTGGAAATGGCACATACAGCACGAGTTTGGCTAAAATATTTAGCAGACAACGCACGTCCTTCTGTTAGGATCACACCCCCAGGGGGGAAAGTGTCCATTGGGGGTGGGAAGGGGGTTTAATGTTTAAGACACCCGGGAGACTCAGATGATCCGGCACTGTGGCGGACAGCCATGTCACATGACCGACTCTGGGTGTGAAGGCAAAACAATGGCAGCTGGGTCTCTTTTGCGTGAAGATGGTAGCGGTAGCCGTAGGGTGGGGTGGGGGGTGGGGTGGCTAAAGCTGCGCTAATTATGGCGGCTCTGGCATCCCGACCTCCACTCAAAAAGGCGAGAAAAAAACCCCAGCAGAGATGGAAACTGGCCAGGGTCCAAGAGTGGCGTGGAGATTGTGCCGGTGGCTCCATTGTGCCAGCGGGGTTTGGAGGGGATGAGGCAGGAGTTCTCGGCCTAAGAAGGGGCTTCCAGAGCTTGGAATGCTTCAATCAAAATGAGGACAGGAACGGTAGCCCAATGCTAAGCAGCGCCAGGTCGGCACTCTTTCAGCCTCGCGGGAAGCAGCCATCGCGGGCCGGACGGCTAAGCCTCGGCGCATGATTCACTCAAAATAAAATCCACAAAAAGCAGCTCGCTGGTTCCTGCCAGCCTCCGCATCTTTTTCGGCTGGGGCAGGATCTCATCGTGCATTCCTAGCTGCGTGCCGAGGTCATGCCGGGAAGATAACGGCACTGTGGCCCAACCCCTGACCACTGCCAGATCGCTGCAGCGAGATAACGAATGCGAGTCAGGAAATCTCTGAAGCTAGGATATCGTAATTAGCCAAAGCAGTAAAACGTCCTCGTGGAAGAGACAAAGCATTTAAAATTCAAGGGCTTTTCAAGGGTTTGAAGAGTCAAGGGACGTTAAACATGATGTTCCTGAAGCAGCTGTCGGGGGTGGGGGGGGGACGTATGCGTCCGTGCGCAAAAAGATAGCGACTACCAAAAAAAAAAAAGTCAGGGATTTAGAAAAAGGTGGTTTGGTTTGTTGGTGCTAGATTCACACAGTTAATGGCTGATAAGAAACGGGCAAGGTGAGATCGTGGCTTATTAAAAAGGGATGGAACAAAAGTTGTAAGCTGATGAAAAAAGCAGCAAGGCGGGCTGCTGAGGGATATAGTGGCAGCAGGGAGGGGGGGCCAGCAATACTGGCCATTCCATGAATCTGCCTGCATGGGGGCTTATCGATTGCAGAGATGCCCAGCCTTGGAGCCATTCATCACAGGTCACTCAAGCTCCTTAGGAAGCCCCACTGATAGCAACCCATGCTCCCCCCAACTCAAAGCAGCTGTGCCATTATATCCATTATCTGGCACAATAGGCCCTGGGTCAGATCCGTGGCACTCACAAGGAATGGGGAGGCCCCAAATCTTTGAGCAGTTACTTGGGGAGAGAAACCACCATCCATAAGGCATCTGCTAGCTTAGTGTCGTAGACCGGTGTGCACAGAGAAGAATGCTGACTGGTGCATTCTGGGTAGAACAGAACCATGGCAGTCGGATTAGGCCTGCCCAGGTAGGTGGGGGGGGGAGGGGCAGAGTGGCTACAGATCTCATAATGAGCATGGCAAACGAACACAGGAGACAGCCCGAAAAGAGCAATTATCTGAACTTGGGAAGAGGTGTCGATCCGACCCTCACCTTGAAAAGACCCCCCACACTCCATAATAAAGGGGTGGGATTGCATCAGACAGAGCCATTGCCCCCCACCCAGACTTGCCATCTTAGCTCCAACTTTGTTTTAGAGCTCATTTAAGCTTTGCCTTCAACCAATTCCAGGCCAAGGGAAGGTCGATAAAGCATGAAGAACTGCAATAGCCAGACAAATATAGCACCATTGTGCAGCCTCCAAAAATGGGGAGAAAACCAGATGGGTAACCGAGTGTCACTGGAGCTACAGGCGTCGAGATTTAAATCATTTCTGAAAGAAACTGCTCAGTTTTCTTGATCAGCTCCCCAGAGGACGATCCCCTTCCTAACTAGAACAAAGAGAGATGTGCCACTATAGGAGCTGCTAAAGAAAAAGTTCATTCTCACTGGCATGCACCATTGATTTCCAATTCTCCCGGAAACATTTAATGAGCTTAAATACAGACTCATTTGACACAGCGGAGCTTTTGAAAAAGTTTCCCTGCGAGAGAGAGTGAAGCCAAGAGCAGAAGTCTTGCAAAAGGCATGTCATCGCATGCAAGAGTACAAGGCCCCAGATCATTCCGGGTGCCTGCAGCATGGAAAAAATGAGATGGAGGTGCCCCTAAGGGCACTCTGATTTGACACGTCTAACATGGTAACTCAGGACAGCAGGGTCAGCTACATTTACTCTTCATCTCATATCTGCAGCCCATAAATGAGGACTTGGGCACTTAGATCATTTCAGCCAGTTGGGACAGCTCATGCGAGGTCCAATAAATCACCTTCAGCCACAACCCGACTCAAGGACTACACCCAAGCACCATGAATTATTATGAACCTTCTGAATGATTACAAGTTGGGGTCTCACCATCCATCCTGAATAGTCCTGCCCACAATAGTTTCTGACAGGGAATCAACGGGGCAAGCAAACAATGAGAAGTGGAGGCCAGAGTTTTTTTTTTTTTTTTTTCTTTCTTCATTAACACAAAGGCATACCAAGTGCCAGAGGAGATCAGCTTCCTACAAACACATGACAAGAAGTGTTTCAGAAGTCAACATCTCCAACACCCCTGAGTCACTTAAAACCTAGGACCTCTGCCCTGCCCCTTAAAGACCACCTCAACAGGCTGAAATGGCTACATCAAGCAGGGTGACCACATCCTGAAGAGTACCAGAAAAAAACAACCCATACTGCAACAAAATGAGGACAGAAGACCACAAAGAGCAGCCATCACACTTAGTCTGGCTGATACAAAGGCAAGGAGGAGCTCAAAACCAGCCAAAGCTGAACATAACATAGCAGATACCAAAGCACCCATCTGCGGTGATTTTACAGTAGAGACCACCAGTCATTTCACAGACACACCCACCCCGATACCATTAGTCTAATTAGTTTGAAGGCACATACCACAGCCGGCAAATTCCATTTATTAATCTCCCCATGGGGCAGAACGTGCACTCTGTTCCAAAAGCAGGCTTGAAGTGCAGCATGTGAAAAGCGCACACAATTCCTCAGACACGCACCACTTATACTCGAGGTTTATGGGAAAGTGAATAAGATCCAGGAGACCCAAGCCTCCAGGTTAACAAGCTCAGAGGACGACTGTGGCAGACCATACTTTAAATACGAGATCTTCAGGCAGATTGAGTTTATTTGCACCTTGCTTCTGCATGATTATCCAAGGCCTGGGCATCGCTCATCCGTCTGCTGGACCCACGGGACGACCGCAAACCCAATAAACAGAGACCACGGGACATTCCAAACCAGTGACCTTGAGAGCACACAGCCAACACACTGCCAGACTTCTCTGCCATTTTTCCTGGGCTGGCAGGTAGCTGACCGGCTAGCTCGCTTTCATGGCATGCTCACCGGACACTCAAAATAAACAAATAAAAACGCAAGCGTCTTTTGGAGACACACTTGGGATCAAGATAGCAGGCAAGAGAAAGGGAGCGTATCAGGAGAGGGATTTCTGCTGAGCACCATCTGGAAGAGGCGAGGTAGATAAACAACGACAGGAGCAGACTGCCTTGGAAACAGCCACGGCACTCTGCGAAAAAGGACAACCACGGCTGCAGTCTTATCAATCCCCAGCCAGATACAAACTGGAAACACAGCGTGCAGCCACCCTACCCCCAACCCCCACCTCAGACAAAGTTCCAGGTAATAGACAAAAATTTAAAAAAAAAAAAAAAAGGATTTGAAGGTACAGTTTTCAAGAAACGCCAGCTGAGGGCTGACCTAGTTCCACGCTAAACGTCAAAGATCCAAAGACGAGTGGAAATCCCAGCGTCCCCGACAACCCTGAAGAATTCATTATCAAACGTGTCCGTCTGGTGCTGTTAGCACTGGGGCCAACATGCAGCCAAAACACAGGGAGCCAAGTCTAGTTAGTGTGCAGCTATCCGTTGGGTCTCCATGCGAACAGACAAGAGCCACTGCTTGGTGTCGTGGCTGCCGGCATCAGCCTGGGGCCTGATCGATTTAATCATAGAAGCTAAGATACACACTAAGCGAAAGATTCTGTGCAGAGCAGGATTCCTACATTGGCTCACCTCCTTACACAGGGGCACTACTTCCAGGCACTTCTGGGTACTCCTGGGGGGGGAGGGGAGGGCATCAGGTGGTAAAGGGTTTATGACAGATGAGTGCAGTTAGGTAGCAGCCACATGGAGTAGGAATAGGAGGGAGGCCAGCAAAAACAAAATAATTTTAAAAAAATAAATAAATTACATGCCCCTCTTAACGGATCTGGTTAATCAACTCTGGGAACACCTGGAGGAGAATTTGCAAATTAATGAAGTATTGGATTTTGCCAGCCTTATCAGGAAGATGAAAAAAATCACTAAGGAACTTTTTAGTTTAAAAAAAAAAAAAAAGAAAAAAACACTACCTGGGCCAACATTAATGAAAGCCTGAAACAAATCAAGACTGAAAATTTGTGTCAAAATAATTTCAAATATGCCTTTTCTGGTGTGTACACACATTGGAGGGGGGGTTTAATAGTTTTACAATCCATTTGAAATGAACGTTTACTCAAATCCTCCTCTAAAAGACCATTGTCTGGACGTTATTAAATGCCTCGGATTCCAGCGTGGTCGTCAAACCAACTGAAATTAAGTTACACAGGGCAGTGATGGTACAGTGGAGTCGGAAGACAGAGATTGACACCCACTCGGCGGGAAAGAGCCGTGTACGTGCCAAAGTAATAAAAACAAAAATCGGGCTTCGAAATGCACCCAACGCAGGATTGCGCTAACCCACTGCCGACGAGCTACACAGAGCCTGCAGGGTTAGCCAAGGCAGTCACCTGTACATCGGTAATCCACCAAGGTTTAGTCGGTATTAGAGTAATACAATACAGACACATTTTGGACGTACTGCGGCATTTTCAAATCTTCGTGACAAGACTTTACTTCAATATACATGATATATATTCCTTCACAACCAAATCAAATACCAGAATTTTGAACTGTCTGAATTTTTATTAATTTTTTTGATTAAAGTCACAGATTTCTATAAAACTGTGTTTACCTTCGTGGTGACAGAAAAAAATGGTCTCTATAATGTCAAAATAGCGTGTTGTCTCAAAATATGCATCTCACACACACACTCACGGTGACCACTGAGCCACCTTGCCACGCGCCACTATGTGAAGCACTGGAATTAAACATGCCAGCATCTGACTAAAAATAAATGCAGCCAACAAGTTTCTTTTGAAATTCTTTACAGGAACCATGCACAGCCGAGACCAGATAGAACCCCTGCAGCCTCTCGCGAAATTCGGTTCTCCACCAACCTTTCTTGGGATGACAATTGGCAGAATAGCGAAAATGTTGCAAAAACACGAACGGAATTGAACATCGTTTTGGGTCTGGCCAGCCGAAAGGCTAAATATGGCAAAAATGTATAACACAGGAAGCGAACAAAGAGCGAGCGTTTATTTGAACAAGTGTCTGATTTCCATCCATAGAGCTTCAGACAGCACAAGCAAACAAACCCAGCACATGGGCAGCACTGCACCGATAAACATCTGTCAGAGTTTTAAACCCAGACAGCTGAGTGGAACCAGAACCAGCAGAAGCTGCAGCACCTAGCGGGTGGTGGCAGCCTCGTCACCGGCCTTTCCCCAAGATAACCAGCCCGGAGAGGATCCAAAATAGGCTGCGTGTCACATGATAGTCTGCCGACAGCACCAAGCCCAGCATATTTATTTAAAAGCAACAGCATCTGAAAATTCTGTTCAAAAGGTTACCAGCCGGAAGATCAAGACTCAATAACGTAAGACCTCGGAAAGTCTCACATCAGGACAAGCGAGCATCTGTCGGGAAAATCAGATGGATGTATAAATACATGCATTCAAGATAAATAGCAATCAAAAGACACGATGAATGGCTCATCTTCACTGCCAGCGACACGTATCAGTTTCTTAAAAGGCTCATTAAAATATCAAGGACAGATAGGGCTGGCACAAAGGAAATGTATATCCACTTAAAATATTTTTTTGGGTTAAAAATAAAGCAGTCTATACAGATCCGAAAGTCTGCAATGCATTCGCTTCGTAGATAGCTGGCAGCCAATGGTGGAGATTCGGAGATGGGGGGGCAATGTAAATTAAGACAAGAACAAAACCAGATAAACGGAGCTGATCTGCTGGGAGCATGACCTGACAGGTGCAGACCACAGCCCTGTCCTTTGACCTAATGGCAGACTATAAACCTGTTTAAGTGATAGAGTCACCTTTCCTCACAGTCAGAACCGCAAGTGAAACCCTAACAACGGAGAGGTGCCGTAAGGGGCAGCGGCTATCTGCCAGTCAGAGTGGATGGGAAGGGCCGCGGAGTGACACGGCTAATATACGTCACATCTGCAGATAAATATGTCCCATTAAAAACGTTTGCCTTTTCAGATTAACGTAACCTTCTCCCAGGGGGGGTGCAGCTTTGAGCACAAGTCAGAATTTTTCATTCATAAAAGGTTTTTATACCGATTATGTAGCAATGACCTGCTTCTCTACATTCTGCCGCAGAGTCCGGATTCAGAAATTCCTTTGTCTTCCACGCCTCACAAAAACGTACGAGTCGGGACAAGCCCAGGTCCTATACTGAGTAAGACAGAGCTCGACATTTTCCTGAGAACATGGAATCAGCACGCCACATCACAACTAAAACAAACTGAAGTCAAGTGGATCAGTGGATCACAGGTCAAGAAAAGAAATCTTTCAGATTGTTTTATTTTTTTGGGAAAATAACCTACCGATCCGTACACGTACCTTAGAAACGGATAGGACAGGCATATGGGAAGCACTCTGGGAATTCAATAAACCCCACCTCACATGCCGTCATATGTATAACTGCCTCCGCCCCCCCAATAAACACTTCCAGTTATCACTTTAACGGCTTCCCAGACTTGGGGGATTGGAGGACACACATGATCGGTGACGGAGGGCTGTCACCGAGGCTTAACAGTCATCCGACATGACTCATGCAGTAAATTAATAGCATGGCTCATGTAGCACTAAAATGAGAAATCTCGGCTCGTTTAAAGAGGCGCATTAGAACATCTCTTTATGAACAATTAAACAGTCTAAATTGGCAAGGTTAACATCCACTTCTGTAGGGGAAAGCCTGGTTCGGGGGGGCTGTTACCACAACTGGATTTTAAAGATCCAGCTATAGCACGTGGACTTTAACCAACACAGTCAGCTTATACCCCCTCCCCCCAGAGATAAACTGGCTTGCTAAGGTCGGCACCCCCTCAGAAGATGGCGCCATAAGTGGCTGACCAGTCCTGGTCAGTCTTGTTATGACATCACTGCACTGGCGACGCCCTCCCCACAACACAGCAGCACAAGATGTCCACAGCAGCACGGGGGCTCGCCCAATAGCGATCGAAAACCCATCCTGTGCCTAATTAAGCGTCTAAACGCGGGGAACCGACACCTTTTTAATTGGTTCCTGCGTGAGGCTCCTCAGAAGCGACTGAATTGCGGGGGTGCTATAAATAAAAGTGTTTATTAAACCCGGCAGCTTTTCGCTGTGACCTTAAAAGCGGGTTCAGGAGGTTCATGGGCCTCGACGAACACGCTTTTAAGAAGGCTGACAAGACACGCGTGATCAGACAGCGTCAAAACAGAAACAATGACGGGGCGACTGAAAATGGAGGCAGGCAGCTATGAAACAGAAGGGGCTCGCCTGGCCTCGGCGGGGGGGGGTGGTTATTGCACACCTTTGGCACGAGGGAGAAAATTCCAGAAATGGGAAGAGAAAAAAAAAAAAAAAAAAAAAAAATCAGGCAATTACCAAAACGGAAATGCCAACAGAGCCTGGGTCATGTGACTGGCTAAAAGCAGCCCTGAACAACAGATGAATCAGAAGGGGGATCCGTCTGGTCAGACCGGATCTGGAGAGGGCAGCGGAGACACAGCCCAGCCCATGTTCTGCTCTCCAGTCTCAGAAAGGCTATGAGCCCCTAAAAAAAAACAGACAAGGCCTGCAGATCTCCTGTTTATAGTCGGGTAAACAAGCCACAGTAAACACAAGGAAGCCAGGGGGGACTGGGGGCTGGATGGGCCCAGAATTCCAGAGAGTCGCTGGGGGACAGAGAACCAAATAAACAGATGAGGATAATTTAACAACTCCCACCACCAAAGTTACTTCAGGCAAGCCCCCCTCAGTCACTAATAATCACGTCTCCTTGTGACAGAACTGCGGAGGAGTTGTCCGATTGACATTCCGGTCCGATGTAATTAAACATATGGCTCTTTATTACGCCCCAAATGTCTTTAAAACCCCCAGATCTGGCTGCGCCCGTTAAAAGGCAATTATTAAATCGACCGCATTGCAAACAAAATAATTAATTGCGATCCTCAAAGTTTGAAACAAGTCTTTGAAACAAGGTTGGCAGGCTGCAACAGTAATGGAGAGGGGTTACCTGGGAAAATAAACGTCTGCAGAGGGTATTTTTAAGAAGCGTACGACCGACATGACAGAGTCAGTCTAGTAGAATCGTGCCCGTAACAACTGTGGAAGGAGCTGTGCACGCCTCTTTGACCTGGCGACAACCCGAAGAGGTGCCTGCTGGGTAAGTTGTGCCCCCCAGGAATACTGATACACAGCAGATTCAGGCCAGTTCCCCCGACTGCAGCCTTGATGGAGGACGAGCGTAAGAGATAAAGCTCCTCTTCACCATCATGCTTCCCGCGGATGGGGGGGGGACACAAACAGCATAAACAGAACGAGAAACCAAAAAACGCACGACTGAGCATGTCAGGTCTCCGATAAGGCTCCCCAACCGGGGGCAGGATTCACGGGCATTTCCATCCTCAGGGCATGACGGTGACTGGGAGCAGCAGGCAAACTGGGCCCCACCCCCGGCAGCACCCCAGACTCAGCCGTCCAGCAGGGTGAGACATGAGATCGCCTCAATGAGCCCTCGACTCCAATAATACTCCATTTCAGTATTTTAATTTATTTTTTCGGACCATTTTTTGACATTGCCAGCCCAAGGACATCACCCCTACCTGGTTGACAGGCATGGGGACAGCAGGAGGAGCAGGTGTGACTGAGGCCAGACACTCTGACTCGCCAGCAGAATCAAATTATTGATCACATGACAGATTGCATTATGAAGAAATCGGGGACTGGTATGAGTGGCTGGCATTATATTTCTCTGAAAGAGCGGAGATGCGGGCTTGCTCTTTGATAAAAAAAAAAAAATCCACACACACACACACACACACACACACACACACACACACACACACACAATGTATGTGACCTGATCAGGCTCACAACCAATCAACGGCAGCCGACAGCTATGACACCAAGTAAGCGCAGCTGAAAATCAGAGCCTTCTGCGCCGCCATCCACCTGACAGACAGAGCCCAGTTATACAATTAAGCACATTGGGCTGGATTGGTGTTCGGTGGAAATTGGACGTCAAAGACTCGGCTGGTACTTTTAGCTGGTCACAGAGATACTAATAGAATGCTTCTTTCACAAGAGTCCCTCCGTCAAAAGGAGAGCAATCTGACATGGAATCACCGCCCATGCAATCATGGGTGCGGGATCACAGACGCGGGTAAGCAGTCTCCTGGTCAGAGGTGGTCTCGCACGGGACTGCATGTGCCCAACCAGGAATGCCCCCCCCACCACGGCCAATCAAATCATCACAGAACATTAGGCAGCCAATATTTCTGCCCCCCTTCCAGTCACTCTGCTTTTTCTACCTGCACATAAGCATGTTCATTCGATGAATATGCTTTAGTTTAATTATTTTAATGCTGTGTAATTATTCTTATTATGTATTATATACTGACACACAATTTTTTTCCCCCTTCCTGGCTTTTCATGTCTGGGCCCCTTTGGGCTGATCGGGCCCCACCCCCCACCCCCATATCCATTCCTGGCATTTAAATGAGGAATGATTCATATTCCCTCACTTGAACCATTAAAAAATATTTTTATATATATTTAAAAAACATGGCTTGTTCAGAGTTCAGAAATCACTAGCCAAGTTTAAAACATCAGCTCTTTAATATTATGCTGGTATCAACGCCACCTCCATTACCATCTTTTCTTCAATGGTCTCCACGGCACGAGCCAGAGGCATACAGAGAAAATGAATTTCCCCACAATGCAGCCGTTTGAGAGACAGCAGGCTACCCAGCCAGTCACACGGCGACTAAAGGTCACTCAGGTCACCGAGCCCAAAGTGCTGCCAAGGCACATCAGGGGGCGGACTGGCAATGAATCAGACGGGCAGAGGTCACGCCAGGGTCGAGCCACCGGGAGGGCGACCCGGCAGAACCTGGATCAGACAGGGACCTGACGAGATGTCGGGACTGGCAGCTGTCCCCTTATCGGACCCGGTTCACGTTCCGGTCGCCTGCAGACGGGTCAGCCGGAACGTCGCACAGGTGGTGTGGATGGAGACCTTCACACGGCAGGCAGTGTGTTGGGAGGAGAACAGAGGCATGCGGTCATACGTGTCGACACATATGACGTGAATAGATTGCGATTGAGTACCGATCACACAACTCCAGCTACAGATAGGGAATTTACATGTTCAGCCCCCAGGGCATTACAAGGTTTCTTCAGCCTCTCCATCACCAACACCTGCCCCCCATCGCACTCCTGGTTCTCCGAAACTCATGTTCAGACAGCCGTGTGAAACTTGTCTAGGTGCAAACCATGCTAGAAGGAAACACTACCACCCCTCACAAAAAGCACTTAAGAACATCGCTCTAAAGAAAAAAATTAGGACCGCCATTTCTAAAAGAGCTGTCACATACTTCAACGGCAGAGACATCCATAATTTTCTCTGGGTAAAATAGGAGGTTAAGGTAAAAGAATTCCATGCAATCATTTGGGATTTTCCAGTGGAGGGGGGAAAAAAAAAAAAAAAACACTTTGATATGACTGATTACCCGTAAAACAGCAAGGAACATGAAAAACAGACGAAAACACACAAATTCCTGAGATGGGGTGGGGTAGGTGGGGCTCTTCGTTAGTCATGTATATTGAAATGGGCAGGACTTGGAGACGGGTAGACAGAGGTACAGAAAGGACAGCAAGTCTGCGTCTCAGCCCTGCTCCAGAGCAGCTAGAGTCCACTGGAAATTTCCTTCAAAGTTCAGGGGAGACGCGTGAGGCCTTCTGGTAAAATGTACTCAAGCAACATAACAAAAATGAAATAAACCTCCAAAAATATCCCCTCCGACGTTCCAGTCGGCCATGCAAATTAATTGGAGATCCAATTTGCCAGCGGATTTGTGATAAACATCACGACTCCAAGGGCCCATAACGGCTACAAAGAGCACAGCTTCTAGATAGGTCTGTGGCCCCAGTCTCAGCCTGCCATTACAGGTCTGAACAGGAGAAAAATCAACACTAGCTTTGCGACAGGTCGAGAGGAAGTAACCAAACAGGAAATACCACTTTGTATAGGAACAACCTCTATACATGTCTGGGAGATACAGTCCGGTCCAGAGCCGCTGTGGCGTGACATTAAAGCCCAAATTGAATTCAACAGGCAGACAAGCTGGTCTAATTAAAAGCAAAGCACCACCATAAAAACCACAATCAGGTTTATTCAGGAAGTATGCTCACACACAGGGAATCTGTCCCTGGTTCTCAACGGCTCTCATACATACAATAGATATATACCCAGTTATGGCAAGACAATGGTCACATGCCGTTCTATTGAAAACCCCTTAAATCCCCCCCCCCCCCCAAAAAAAAAAAAAACAACAAAAAAGAATGTGCCTGTGCCATCCAACTGGAAAGCAATTTGGCATGTTCACACAAAGCAGAGACCTGCAAATCCTGAGTGGTGTAGCCCTCCCCCCCCGCCAAAGAAACTGTTCCCTTTTTCGCTTGGAGCGAGTGAGTCAGGCTGAACGAATGCGTGTCATCACCTCTCCGGAAGGCGAAGTCCAGTAGCTATCAGGAAGGCATGCGGGCCACCTAGGAGCGGGTTTGCGTCCACTGGTAGGCAGGGACTGGGTCGATTCTCAGATGCGAGTGGATTCTGGTTAGAGCAGTTGGCTGGGAATAGCCACGGGGACCGGAGCACGACTCATCTCATTTTGTATGACATTCCCAGAATTTAAGTTGCCCTGCCAAGGACAGCGCCATCTAGAGTGGAGGAGCATAAATGACACCAGGTCACAAAACTGTTAATCTGCTTCCCTCTCTGGCCTTCCCCTAGAGCTGGGGGCAGCTATGAGGGCCAAGGCCTCTCAAAACACCCCCTCCCCCGCCACATTTTTCTGAGGGGAGAAGACTAAACGAAAACAAGACCTAGAAAGGAATGTGCTGGCAGACAGCCTCCACAGTACCGTTCAGTGCAGGGACTGCGTCACCGTCATTAAAAACACACAGCAGACGAATTACCTTGATCTAGCAGAAAAGCACCAGAACCTTAATTAGGCTGCACTCTTCAACACAGAGTTAAAACTCATTCTCAGTGCTGGAGAACTCGACCCTCTGAGCCTGAGCCGTGGCGTACAGAGTCAAAGAAGAATTGCAACCGCGCCGAAAACTCATTTACTCCATGGTTATAAATAACTGATACAGACAGGCAATACCGCAAGTAAAGCCGGCTAAATTTTATGGCTGCTTTACTAAGCTGGCAGTGATCTCCCGGTGTAGCTGAATACAATTGGATTCAACTGGGATGCAGACACTCAAAGTCCAGGCATGATCTGGCAACCGCGGCAGTGGCACTCGCACAGGTTGTACTGACCTTCGCCGACAGCCGCACGTGGTCACTAGCCGCCGCGGACGGACAGGTAAAGCCCAGGTCGGGGACAAAACCTGCTAGTACGTCGTCAAAATTAATCTTCAAAAGTCCACAGGGGAAAAGAAAAAAGACAGGGATGTACTGGGCTTTTACCATGAAACACAGGAGGGGTTAATCATTAGTAGAATATAGCCGATATTTTCTAAATGACCCTGACATGCAGCAGCCACCCCTTTCCAGGACAAATAACATTTCCACTTATGTTTTTTGGATTCTGCTACCAAGTGTGGAAACTGGCCTCTATCGCAACATTCAGTCAGAAACGCTCGTCTACGAAACATCCAACACGCACGGAGGAGACACCACAGGATGTGTCATTTTTCAGTCAGTCATTGCTGACAAAGACGGGCCACTTCCGAGACAAGTGTCCACCTTCCAGGGACGGAGATAAATAAATTTACTCTACCTAAAATCAACCATCCATCAATTTACATTTGCTATTTTATCTGGCACTTTTATCCAAATCAACTTTAGGTACAGAGAAAGGCTGCAGTGTATCTGAGCTGCTCGGAACGTGAACCCACTATCATTCGCATCTTTAGCATGGGGCTCTGCCTGTCGAACTACAGGAACTAACTTATGAATTTCATTTGAATGAAGCAACTACATTACTGCACCTTAAAAAAAAAAAAAAAAAAAGCTAGCAGTCTGGTCCATCGCTGCAATTCAATCATTCCTTAGCATTTTAGCACTGAATTGATTGACACATTTTACAACTTAATTTTATTTCACCCCGCATGAGATTTTAAACAGTCATATTAATATCTGAAGTACTAAATGTCAGTCTGTTCAGCACTTCACAAGCAAGCATGAAAAAAAAAAATCCAATAAAAAAAGCTCCAAGATGTGACTCCTAGGTCAGATCTTCAGCTGGAGAATGTACTCAAGAGCAGGTGACTTCCTGCGTGTGGGCCGGGGGGGGACACAGGCAAAGCCACCTCAGTACATCCGTGGAAACACCCGGTCACGTCTGAATGGAGACAATATGGACAAGCCTGCCCTAGCGTCAGAGATTTAACACTCGCATACGGCCTGGGGTGAGGAGGGGGGAGCCGTGGGGGAAGGAGGAAGAAGGTGGCCCCAGCAGGGGGGGGGAAGGTGTTTTATTGTGAGGGTGACGCGACAACACAGGCGAGATCTGGCCCACGGGCTCGGCAGTGCCAACAGCTGTTCATTAGAAGGCGCGAGAATGAGTGTGATCTCACCTAAGGGCCTGGTCTCTGCCACGGCGCCTTCGTTAGCCGCAGTAATGAAGCTGAAGGAGCTGGTGAGTGGGCGGCTGCTTAGAGCCGGTAAGTGACAGGCGGAGCTGAGACACGGTGCGGCGGGCCAAGAATCCAAATACGCATATATCATATGTATTACATTTTATATAAGGCTAAAGGACATACGAGATAGACATATGAGAAATTCTGACCCAGTGCTGATGTAACTGGTATTAAGGGCCTTTCTCTAGGTGAAATCACTTTGATAACCATCCATTAATTTCTATGGCCAAAACCCTAATCCCAACAATGACCTTAACCCCTACCCAGCCCTAACCTTAAATAAGCATATAAAATACAAGACTCCTGCCATTTTTCGTTTTTTTTTTTTTTATTGCCGTCACAGACTTTTATAACACTGAATTTCCCCTTGTGGGGACCAAAGAAATGACCCTCACATGATCAAAATGTTAGGTTAATAATCACATTATGGGGACATTTGGTCCCCTTATGTAACTTATACGTGATCTACACACAGAGACAACAGGGATGCAGCAGCTTCTCTGGGGGCCCTTGTCTGACAGAGGTAGCCCCCTCCCCACCCCAAGGGGGCTATTTCAGCTATTGTTTGCAACCAAAAAAGAAGAGGGAATTTAAAAAGATGGAACGGTAAAAATATGCTACTGAAATTCTGAGTTTCAGCGATAAAACTCACCAACCGGGAGTGGGGCGAGATCACTGAGCCACATGCAACTCAGAAACCTGAGCACAGGAAGAACACATGTATGTGCGTGTGTGTGTGTGCGCGTGCGTATACACACACACACACACACACACACACACACACACACACAGTCTTCCTATTCCCCGTTTACACATACACAGCTAACCCACCATGAAACCACATCAGTCAGGTCACTAAACCAAAAGCACGTCTACCCAACCTTGTGAGAGTAGACCACCGCCACAGAGCGACATACCAAACGGGCATTCCACTCAGACAGCCACAATCGCCACACGCACACCGACACAGACCACTCTCACCCCAAAATAAGGTCAAAGCATGGGGGTGGGAAGAGGCCGAACCATGGCGCCCCCCCCCCCCCCGTAGGGCTTCTCTTGGGCCAAGGGATTCAGTTGAGCTTGCATCAAACGGAGCTGAGGAGTAAACAGCAACTAGATATCAAGTGGAGATTCTGATGGCCTACTGCCAGTCTGCATTACGCTGCTTATCTAAGATAGCAGCCCGTTTCTGAAGAAGCAGATCAATGGGCTGCAAATATTTGACAGGGATCAACATTCAATGAGACCACAAACCAAACCTCTGAGCTATATTCAGGTGAGACCCAATTGTCCTCACAACTTTCAGTGAAAATAGTTGTATAACTAAAACTTCTAAATAAGTAAATAAATTAAAAAAAAAATACATTGAGATGATGGCATCCCAAAAAATACGATAACTGGCGATTCACCCGCCATAACCTGGCTGTAAAGCAAATACTACTTTATTAATGAAATGTAGTATGACTGTATTACTAGAAATTTACATAATAATCCATGTTCCTGATGTACACTGCAGCTGCCCAACTTCCCACACTCATGACCACAAACCAGGAAGCAGCAAAAAGCTTTAAGACTAATAAATGTTTCGAAAGCCCGACGGCTGAAGAATTTGCTAGCAGCTGCATGGCAATTACCAGCAGTGCTGCCTAAGAGGAAAGTCCATTTCTATTTATGAAAAAGGAATTCACCAACACCCGCATGGCTGGACAGAGAGACCGGCTTTAAACACCCGCAACCTGGGGCCAATCGGCAAGACTGAAGAGTCCAGCTCATCTATGACCAATGTCTGGCAATGATACCTCCAATAACCCAGATCCATGCAACACTGCATCCCCTTCACGAGATCTACTCTGATCCTGTACAGCAGCCATTACTTCAACATCATCAAAAAATTATTTATAGGAGTATAATCCCTACTGTAAGGCATTTCCTCCAACAGGGACTGTATGTGAAGATATGGGATGCTTGGGTGGGGTTTTTTTTTAAAAACGATTCCGGAGGAGACAAGGCTGTACAGTGAGAGATACATAGGCCCGGGAACTAGGGGGTACGGATTGACAGCACAGATCAAGAGACCCAGGAAGCACATGAATGGACCCACTGTTTTCATGTTCAACACGAAGAAAAACAAACAGCAGAGTTACTCACTAGAAAATGAGACATTTAAACATAGTCCCTTTTATCACTTACGGCTTTGGAATTCAGGTGCTAACAGTTCCGATTAAATCGAGGACTCCAGTCACGTTGACGACCTAAAACGTGATAAAACCAAGAACTTCTTTCGAGGGAAACCCACATTACATATAATCAATAAATCACATTTATTTGTGCTTTTATTACATACAGTACGACAAACGCAAGGGATCGGGTCCATTTAGTCCATCTTAAGAATCCAAGCTATATGTCGAAACGTGGAATTTGATCCAGAGCAACAGCGTGGAAAATATGCCGCCCAGCTTTTGTCAATAGGACATGTGATAACGAAAGCAAAGTATCGTTAAAGCACGTACGATCGGCACAAAACAGCGATCTGCTCCCAGCGATTTTCACAGCAGATTGTAGTTGCATTGTGCATAGTGTAGTTTCTTTTTTTACTTTCACGTCGCGATACAATGTGGCAAATTGATTAAACAAACATTTAAAAACTGAGGGGAGCGTCCTGATCACACGCCGGTCCGCGCTACTCGAAATCCTCTCTACCCATATTATAGGAAACCAGCCTTTCTCCTCTAAACATTTTCTCCGAATTGTCACAAATAGGGAGGGATCGCATGGCGGATGAGGGGACTTGCATGGTTGAGATCCGATCCGCACACCTTTAAATACGGCGTACTCGGCGCTTGCTGTTGACAAACAAAGCTGGATCGGGCTCCCTTTTGATCGCAACATTGTTGCAGATGTAGCTCAGCCGCGATCCGTCGTAGCGGCTCCTACTAGTTACTCTGTAACCAGTTTGTGTTTTCCACCCTCAGATTGTTTTAATCCACGGCGTTTTTTTAAAAAAAACTTGGGCAATGGATACAGCTGATGGCCACGATAAACCTGAAAAGGCACCCAAATCTGTCCCCGACACCTTCACGTCACCAATCGAAAAACGAACAAATATAGTCGAACTCACCTTGGAAACACTATTCGTGCGTGAACACTTCTGTCGTCTTAGTTTTGTTGTTTTTTTCCCCAGAAAAAAAATCAAAAAATGTAATCCTCCAGATACGAACAATATGGATTTGGAAAAAGTTCACATCTTTCTCCTGGCAAAGCTAAGCAGAAGACAACAGGAAACAAGCATTCCCGGGGAAGGGGCAGCTTAAGAAGCACTTGGCGAGTGAGAAACGGAGACTGGCGCTGGGAACGAAACGCCGCTGAGAGACGACGAAGACTTTCTCCACGCCCAGGTACCGGATCACATGATTAATTCAGGTGTGTTTCCTCTGAAACCCGCGACTTTACCGAGGCACACCTGTGAGAGCGGCTGACATCCGCCCAGAGTTACATCGGGAACAGGAAACAGGGAAGAAGAAGGAAAAAAATGACGATGAAGGAGAGAATGGGGCTTCTCCTCCCCCTTACTCAGTACAAAAGGCTTTGCCCGGAGGAGATCGTTTTACACGGGCTGGGGAAAGAAGCAAAAATTTCTCAGGAAGCTAGATGGGGGGAAAAATCCACGTCGCCGTTCACTCCCGTTTGCTTCCTAGTAAAAATAATTTAAAAAACAACAATAATAAAAGCACCTTTTACAGACTACTGTCGTGATCTCTTGGGTGTTTGTCTCGTGCACATCTTAAAATCAAGCGATGTTTTATCCCGTTTCAAATTACTGAAAGAGGCAGGCTGTGGGGGCGTTATTTTCCCAGAAATCTGAATTACTAATACAGGAACTGTAGGAACACCTGGATTATGCACAGAAACTCAAACTGCCCTGCTTGGATCCACCGAGTGGATGGGGTCGGATTATACTCTATTAAAAATGCAATCAGCATGTAATACTGGCGCGGTGGACGCCTCTCTCATGGTAGCGTGAAAGTAAACATGTACTATGAGCAAGTAGTGGAAAATATAATGGGCGCAAAAATGGGGAGAATTACCATAATCGCACATTGCCTAGTCTTCTGGAATTTACTATTGCTAAATCCTGTTACTTAATATATGAAATTAAATTGAACACACCCCTCGGATATGTCAGCGCGGTTAATATTACAAAAAGAAATGTATACTGGCTCTTCTGTACGTGTAGATACGTGTAATAAGGCCATGTACGGTATTTCTACGTTCACAATTCCGGAATTTTCTAATTTTTTCATGGTATTATTGACGTTTCATATTCATTAAAAATGCGGTGTCCCTATCATTGTGGTTAACAAGGATAAAGCACTATTGGTCTTCATTTAGTGTTGTGTTTTTTTGTGTGTGGTTATTTTTTCCACAGAACCTGTAGGTACCACGTTTTTCACGTTCTGCTTTGACATACGTGCAGTTTCAAACTTGAATCTCAGAGTTAATTTCTAATGAGAAAGAGGAACATAAAGGACACAAGTTACGTTTAGACCCATGATGTTCACGTTCCATCTATGCAATTTAGCTCTTTCAAACTCCAGCTCCTAAAATAATATCATAATCTGCCAAATACAAAAGCTTTACAATCCGTATGACGGGATTATCCTGCACTGTTAGAAAAAAAGGAACCAGTTTGTTTGTCACATGGGGCTATACCTTACAATTCGGTACATTTTAAGATAAGGGTACAATTGGCAGACCCTTGAGGGTACAGCCCCATTGACAAGCAAAGGTACAAACCGGTACTATTTTCTTTCTGAGAGTTTGGGGAAAGGGCTCTTGGTCCCACGCATTTGTGTGAACCTATCACATTTTCTGGAAGGACACTCTAAATCTGTAGTTGCTTTTTCTTTTTTATTTAGGAAGAGCCAGAAAATGCACATTGGTGTCTTTTACCCCAAATAGAGATGTGCAGAGGGGCCTTTTAAGTTAACAGCCTCTTTAAAACTAAAACTTGCTAATTATGTTCCCCAGTACCCTGGCAGGTCCTTGACTCCATGATTCTCCTAGGTCTGCTGAAGCTCATCCTATGAAAAGCTTGGCCCTATTCTGTGCATTGTATGGACAGCCTGGGGAGGGGGGAGGGGCCTGTCTTAAAAAGATAAAAAAACATAGCCAACTCCTTGTTGACACTGCTTCTTGGTTTCACCAGCGTTGTTGCAATTTCCCATGTCTGTTTCCTATGTCCTGGGCCCACAGATACGGATCAGAGCCCAATAGGTCTGGCCTTCCACAGCCTTTCACACTGACTGATGGGACAGAGAAAGTGGGCCAGCTCACACTAATGGCTTCGCAAACGACAATGGACGGGGCGGGGGGGCGAGCAACCACAGAACCTGAACTGGCTAATAGGCAGAGAAACTCGTCCAAGGAAATAATTAAAGCAATTGTGTTGGTGCCACAGTTGCTGGCCTGCTGCTCCCAGCTATTATCGCGAACGCCATTGTGTCAACACTGGCGCGGATCAGCTGCAAATCACAAAGCGAACAGGTATGTGAAATTAATAGGAAAGTATACGGCTGGCACTTTGCATTATGGGAAAAACAAATAGTAATTCCCATAAAGTATTTACAATGTTGAGACGTCATACAATAATACCGTAGCAAGCAAGACTAGTAATCATCACCGATAAAATGCCATTTTAATGCAAATGCAAGACATTCTTTCTAGTGTATTTTTTTGCTGGTAAAGTTTGCTAACATTAATCTGACAGGTGGTATATGGTCACAGCGCCCTCTGCCGTTGAGAAAAAAAACGCTGTAGGAGATGAGAATTTGTGCGTTACCACAGTGCCGAGGGCCAGTACGTGGAAAGCTCTCATATATGTAAAATGTGGCCTTTGAAGGTCAGTGATTGTAGTTTTTTGGATTGTAGGATCACCATAAATTGGTCTTCAAGGACACATCTTACCATCTCACAGTTTATTTAAATAATTTGTTTCAGGGCACAGATTCAGATCCTTTAAAATGAAGCTGGAGATTGTTTAGACAGCCGTAACCATCTTATTTCTTTTCTACAAATAGGCTGACGGTTCCTTGGACATAGTGCTTTGGGATGCGAGGCAGACACTAGGAAACAGATATGCAATCTCAAAATTATCAGGTGCGCAACAGGCAGCACGGAAAGGGATGCTTTATTAATAGATCACAGAAGGAAAAAAACGTGTTACTTACTGAAGGAGATTCTCAGCCGTTAATGAGATTTGTTGGCTCAAACATAGTCTCCCGTGATTAATTATTATTATTACTCTACTTATCACACCCCACTAAATAAACTGAAAGAGAGCGGTTCATGACTAATGTCAAAGACGAAAAGGGAATCTGCGGTGAAATGATAGTTTAGGAGTGCGAATGGCTGTTTCACTTCTCAACCATCTGTGCAAGTCTGCAGTCACGCCATTTGGTCACAGGGGGAAGGACCTGTTGTATGTAGGACTGAAACTGGGAGGAGACTTGCATGAAGTTTCCTGGAGAAAGACCACAGGCTGGTTTTGAGGCCCCGTCGAGTGACGGCGTTTGTGCTCTGTTACTGGGACCCGTGAGGCAAAGGTGGCTTGCAGAGTGATACTTCTGACGGGACAAAATCTCTGATCTTTGACGCCCCAGCGTTTGGCAGCCATGACGAATACCAGCTTTTGACACAGTTCTTGTCCTCCGGGGCCTAATCGCAGTTTGTACAGCCAGTGGCCTCGCTGAGCTTCGAGCAGGAAGGGGGTGGGGCACAGTGGCACCAATTGTCACCCAAATGTCTATGTCCTTGTGGTGTCTGGGACAGCGCTGACACGCTCGCGTCCGCCCCTCGCCCCCACACCCTTTAGCTAGCAATTAAACGGCCTGGTCAGTAATTACATAAGCCAGTCGCACAGCAACTTGTGGCGGGTGCTCAGAAGTAATAGTGAAAGTGTAATGCTAAATAACACTAATGCAAGAAAAGAAGATGGGCTGAATGCAGACGACAAGCTGTCGACGTGGATGTGAACAGGTTATGCCAGGACATGTTAGCCCTGCGCAGTGCCCCGGGGATGGACGCAGGCTCTCTGACATTTAAGCAAACGCCTGGGGGGGGGGGGGTTTCGATCATGCAATAAACAGCACAGCTCCTCCGAGCAGGAGAAAAACACCCGAGCACTCGCCACCAGCCGCCATCAGAGATCATGACGAGTCGCCGGGGACAGGGACAGGGCCCAAGCCTTATCCCCGCCATCCTACTTGAAACTGCGCCATCGCTGAGCCATCTGCCGCCCTTCTAGATTATTCCAGAGCTCAATGGTGCGCGACCTGATGGCAGGCTCCGGCTCCCCCTCACCGCTAGTCCCGTGTCTCGGTGACGGTGACACGCACCGGGGAGGCCCGGTCACCTGGTGGTCACTTTCAGCCCGTAGCTGGTGGCTGATGCTGCAATTAAGCGGGTTTTTTTCTTCTTTTTTTTGATGAGCACACAGGTGACTCTGCAGCAGGAGCAAAGGAAGACAGACGAGGGGGCGCGACAAATCAAAGAGCACGGTTCCGGAACACTCTCAGTCTGCAGCACACAATTTTGAGAAAATTTCTGTGGACTCAGTGAGTTTTTGAAATTTAATGTTAATTATATGTTGTATTACAAGGGGATTGAGTGAGTTTTGACTTCCAGTACTGTAACATATGACGGGGAAACCTGATCACTGCTGGCCTCATCTCAGAAAACAACAAAAGATGGAGTGAATGACTCTTCAGTTCAGAATTGCAGAATCAGTGGCATCGCATGTCTCTGGACCAAATTGTGGGCTGGGAAAGACATGATAAATACTGCCCAAACTCTGAAACGCTGAGCTCAGCTTTAAAGTGACACAACTCACAGAAAACTCTTGTTCTTCATGTAACCTTTCTGCCACATATATGCTGCAATAACCCAGTGAGAAATATCCCAGAATATGCCTGTAGGGTTATGTAGTGCACAGTGGGCTGTCACTGTCTGAACTCCAAGGGGATTATTGTACCAACCCTGTGTAATCCGTTCATTTGCATACCTGTAACCTGTGCTTGATTTATTGTAATTCTGATAGCGGCTTAAACAGAGACACTTGCCAGCCCTTCCTTGACAAGAGAAAATCCTCTGCAGACTCGTCAGAGTCATACCGCCTCCCAACCCTGCCCTAGCAAATTCACAGTGTCGAGGAAAGGCCCCATTTTAGGGCAAAGGGCTACCTCAGGAACAATGTTAGCCATGAAACCAAATCAAAGTTCATCTGTCTTCCAGATGAAAGTCCCAGCCGTCATCTTTGGGTTTACGACTTTGTGAAGTTGATTTGAATGCATGTTTTTACTGGACGACTCCAGGTCGTCACACCAAAGCGAAAGCAAATTCAATGAGTCGTTATGAAAAAGCAAAATAAGCAAATGTGTTTCCCATGGCGGGGTAGCAAATCCTATAAGGCCAGAGTATTTCCCAGGTTGGGACATGAATTACACCTGATACTAGCTCATAAAAGACCATGGTCAACTGGATTTTCCAGGAAACCCAGTCAACTCAGAATGAACAGTATAATCTATAGCCAGAGTAATGTTTACTCACTTCCACCAGAAAGTTACCTTGTCTTATAAGTTTTGTATAGAAAATAATCCAATGCATGACCAGGGGTATAAGAGACATGGGTACCTTGGCAAATTCCGGGGCCCTGCACTTTACAGGGGCCAGTGAATACGAAACATTATTAATTTTATTTGGCAGGTGGGGCCCAAGGTGACATTTTGTCAGGGGGCCCAGAATTTCTAGCTATGCCCCTCAGTGTGACAGTGTCCCTGTAACCTGTCCTAGGAAAGCAGGGCACATGGCCAGGGACACCCTGGATGGGGGGCCAGTCTGTGGCAGGAAATCACACTGCTGGAAATTTTGAGACACCTGTTCATCTAACCATGAGTTACTAGACTGTAGGAGGATCCAAAAGATGTCTAGAAAATACAGAGAGAACATGCAGAATGCGGGGAGAATGTGCAACATACAAAAAGAACATACAAAATTCACACAGAACAGAAATTTCAGTGCTAACTGCTAAACCACTATACCATTTCTTTTCTGTAACAAAATTGTAAATTTGCAAAAAATGTTGGTATTACTGATGCTCCTTAGAGCAATGTGCCTTCACCCTGATACAAAGGATAGGCCTGTTGGAAATTATTTTTTATTTCCTGTACCCTCTCAGGGCAGTGAAGAATTTATGTTGACCTTAATCAGATTTTGCAAAATTACAAATCATGAACAAGTCTGTTGCCGGCAGAACAAGCCTGCATTTGATCTTTTAACTGTATTTTGGAGAGGAATCATTGCATAGATGTTGTATCCCTTATCATAAAAAAATTCAGTTGGAAAACTCTCAGCTTTGTGATATGACCATGCTCTGATAAAAAGGAATTCAAAGAAAACCGGAGGGCTATTCTTTAATGGCAAATATACTCATAATTCTGCACAATTTTGCTATATATTTTACAGAAGTTTTGCTTGTCAACACTGAGGATTTTCAAAACTTTTGCTTGTTAATGTTGATGGCTAATTGTAATCGATCTTCAAAGCTACAAGGTATATAATCAATAGTTAATGGCATCAGGAACATTCATAGTCCCTCCAGTCATCATATGCAATATTAATAGTAATGATAATGGTTAGTCTGTCAATCATCTTCCATATCAGAAGAAAGCGCAGGAACTTCTCATGGAAGGTCACACTCGTAAGTAAATGCTAATAGCACTTTCTGAAGAATTGTGTTACATTTCCGATCGTTTTACAATTTATACTTTCTCTGTACTACTTGTGAATGCATTATCAGCATCCTTTGTTAAAAGCAATGGTTGCTGATTGCTGTAAATCTGTATATAGTGCATAAAGCACTACGCTGAGAAAAACACAGAACCCAATATTTTATGTCCAGCAATAAGACGTGTGGAGTCAATGAATTTTTGTGTCATCTAAGTGCAATCACTAACCCAGAATTGTATAGTAGGCCTATAGTACTGAAAGAATGCAAATTACAATTAAATTTATGACAGTACCATACCACAGGTACAGATGGAAATTGTTATTATTTCAGAATTTATCAATCCTTTTGGGTTCATTCAGCTAAAAAATTAATTCAGACTCATTTATTAATTGGATCACAGTAGACAAAAACAGCAATTACAAATCATGGTGTTCACGGTTCGTTCATGAAGGACACAAGTTGATTTTGAAATATGGAGGCATTGATTTGAAAAGTCTCGCATTCCACACTTAAAAACCATAAAAGCTGTGCTATTTTTAGTATTAACTTGGGGGGCACTACAGTGCTGACAGAATATAACATACAGCATCCCCATCAGAATCCTACCCTTCTGAAAGACGAGGGAAACTCAGAATGAACAGATGCATTGCTGGCAGGACAGAGGAAACAGCAATGCTTTTTTAATCACGAGTTTCTTTTATTTATCGTTCTTGGTGAACCGTACATGGATTGACTGCATAAACTGCATTGTCAGGCAGTGATAGGGCTACCTTACTGCAGCTGAGATGGCAGGCAGATGACGTTCTGTTTGCTCGCACTGTCCCAGTTTGTGACCATGGTCACCATTTTGTCACCGCTTTTCCTGGTGAGGGTCACAGTGGCAGCATGTCAAGCAGCCCAAACCAGACATCTCTGGTTCATTGTGGTGATGCCATAGATGTCCCTAAGCTAGTTTATCCTGCATCTTCCCCAGGTCCTCTGCCCAGCAGGATATCCCTTCAGTGTCTCCCTTGGGAACCATCCATATGGCGTCTTTATAAGACGGCCAACCAACTCGGCTAGCTAATCTTGATCCGAAGGAGCAGCTGCTCTATTTCAAGGTCTCTGCGGTTCTCTGATCTCCTCACCGTGTCACGGAGAGTCAGTCCAGCAACCCTGCAGAGAAACCTGCTTTTGGCTGTTTCTGCTTGTGACCTGGTTCTTTCAGTCATTACCCACAGCTCTTGACCATAGATGAGGACACAGGCAAAGACTGACTGGTACACTCGTGTTAGAACTTAACTCACACTTTACCACAGGTGTCCACAGAAATGGAGTCACTGAACCAAACTGCTTGTCCACCTTGCATTTCCCTTTGCCAACACTTATGAACAAGATCTCAAGACACTAAAACTCCTTTGCTCTTGCTCCTTGCCTGAATGGAGCAGTTTATTCTTTTCCCCAGGAGTATAATCTTTGGATTTTGCAGTGCTGATCTCACGCTAACTGAAACTCACCTTCTGGTTCCCAGCACTGTATAGAGACACTTGGAGGGAAAGGGCATTCCGGACTCAGAAGGGGGGCACATCCAGTCATTTGTGCAAAAGGGCCAGGTGCTCAGGCACCGCCAACCCCCACCTCTCTGTACGTCCCTGCTGCTTCTCCTTTGTAAAAATAAAGCCAACCTCCCTGGTTTCACAGTCCAGAGGTACTTCATCTCCTTCCTGCAACAATGTCAACCACCACAGCCCAACAACACCCATTGCTTTCATCATCCCTTAATGGGTTTTATATACCCCTGCAAGCTTTCCATTACAGCAGCCTCTGGCCACCATAGTGATGGACTCTGACTCACCAGAGGTTTCCAACACTGCCTCCTGATTAGTGGGTGTATCTACTCTGTTAGAGAGCTCCTCAAAGTGTTTAGATAATATCCACAGAGTTGGTCAGCAAGGTCACGGTTCTACCTTCTGAGGTGCTGAATGAATTGTCAAAATGTCAGGATCAGCCTCTGCCTGACAAGCAGGTGTTTGCTGGTCACCCCTTAGTATTAGTATTTACTCCTAGTATTTGAGTCTTTTGTGATTATGATTCTACCCTGTGTCTTGTTGCTCTAAGCTCTAGTGTTTGGTTGATTGTAATTGGCCCACACCTGTCCCTTATCTTAACCTGTTTTTTCCATGAAAGTGTATGCCTGCTCTTGCCCTTATTACTCAGTTGGTCATTGTGTGTTTGTAGCTGCTGCTTGCTGCTGTTTTTCTTGTGTTGCTCCCTGCCTTAGTTTTGTTTACCTACTTTGTTTTTGATCCCTTGTGGTCTGTTTGCTTCTTGTTCTTTTGGAGTTTTAATGAAGTCCAGTTTTGTGATCCACAACATGGATCGTCCATCCTTCATCATGCCCATCGATAATACTGAAACATTTTTGAGGCCAGCTAATAGTCTGTCATACTTAGCCTTTCCAAAATCTACGAATGCTCGAGCTTTCGCCCCTGCCTGCCTTTGTGGCAACCTTTCTGGCCCGTCAGTACCTTTCATTCATTTCAGGAGACCCCCATGCAACCCTATTCTCCTTCTTCAACTTGACAGCTTCACTTATCAGGGTTTCATTATATGATCATGCTCTTATAAGCACCACTGATGTTCTGCAGTTGCTTTTGAGGATACCCTGTATGGGGGAAACTACTGATACTGGAAAATGAACATTGCACTGCAGTGTGTCCATATGTAGGTGATGTATGATCAGCCTGTTTGTGCGTTCAGAATGTATCTTGCTATCCTGCTTATGTAAGTGTAGAAAAATCTTGAAGGTGTTGTTAATGTGTTATTAGCAACGTATAGATTTTCTTGGTTGAGCCCACTTGAGATTGGACTTTATCCAAGGTGGCGCGTTAACTGAGATGATCATAACACCCCGGCTTTAAACCCCCCACACTTAATATTCACAGTGCTCTGGGGGAGTAGCTAACTGTAATAAGCTACCTTACAGCCTTCCTTTTGACAACCAGCTTCTATAGCAGCCTTTTCTGTCCGAACTCAAGGCCAGATCCAGGTCCAGGCAAACCTGCCAGCTGCTTTGGGCATTATTGGCACTAAGGGGACATTCAAAGTCATGGAAAAATATATGTATATCAGCCATATCATTAAAACCGCTGACAGCTGAAATTAATAACGTTATCTCATTATAATGGCACCTGTTAAGGGTGCCAATATGTATTAGACAAATGAACAGTCAGTTCTTGAAATTGATTTGTTGGAAGCAGGAAAAATGGACAAGGGGCAAATTGTGATGGTGAGACAATTGGGTCAGAGCATCTCCAAAACGGCAGGTCTTGTGGAGTGTTCTCGTATGCAGTGGTCAGTACCAACCGAAAGTGATCTAAGGAAGGCCAACTGGTTAAACAGCAATGAGGTCATGGGCACCCAAAGGCTCATTGATGCTTGTGGGGAGTGAAGGTTAACTGTCTGGTCTGATCCCACAGGAAAGCTGCTGTAGCTCAAATTGCTGAAATAGTTCATGCTGGCTGTGATGGAAAGGTGTCAGGGCAGAAATGTCACAGTTCCTATTGTGCTTTGGGAAAATACACATAAATGTATATAGGAACTAGAAAAGTTCCAGACAAGATGGCCCACAAACTTGGAACCAGGAACTAGGTTTGTGAAATTCAGTGGGAAGCCAACTTATATTCTTCTATTCATGTTTACTAGTTAAACACTGCTGTCCAGTGCTGCCAACAGGAAAAAGGAAACATGACGCAGAAGGAAAAAAACAGGCGTCCGATGGAAAAATTTCTTTCTCCTGTCACAGTGGAATGATGGAGTAATTACACTCAGGGTCGGCTCTAGCTATAGGCAAAAACAGGGCCAGCTTTAGCTATAGGCAGAAACATGGCAGGCTCTCAGGAACAGGGCCGGCTCTAGCTATAGGCAGACACAGGTCCGGCTGTACCTACAGGCAGAAACTTGGCAGGCTCTCAGGAACAGGGCCGGCTCTAGCTATAGGCAGACACAGGTCCGGCTGTAGCTACAGGCAGAAACTTGGCAGGCTCTCAGGAACAGGGCCGGCTCTAGCTATAGGCTGAAACATGGCAGGCTCTCAGGAACAGGGCAGGCTCTAGCTATAGGCAGACACAGGTCCGGCTGTAGCTACAGGCAGAAACATGGCAGGCTCTCAGGAACAGGGCCGGCTCTAGCTATAGGCAGACACAGGTCCGGCTGTAGCTATAGCCAGAAACATGGCAGGCTCTCAGGAACAGGGCCGGCTCTAGCTATAGGCAGACACAGGTCCGGCTGTAGCTACAGGCAGAAACATGGCAGGCTCTCAGGACCAGGGCCGGCTCTAGCTATAGGCAGACACAGGTCCGGCTGTAGCTACAGGCAGAAACATGGCAGACTCTCAGGAACAGGGCCGGCTCTAGCTATAGGCAGAAACATGGCAGGTTCTCAGAAACAGGGCCGGCTCTAGCTATAGGCAGACACAGGTCTGGCTCTAGCTATAGCCTTAGTTCTAGCTGTAGGCAGAAACATGGCCAGCTCTAGTCATATGCAGAGTAAGCAGTTGTCTGGGCCCCCAAATTACATGCATTTCAGAGGAATCAATTTTCTAGGCAGGTGGGCCTCCCAAGTAAAGCTTTACCTAGGCCCCCTGAAAAGGTAGATCTTGTCCCATCCATGTTATTTATTGGTTGCGCTTCAAGCACTGTTATATGTACACAGCGGCCATGCCAAAGCTCTTAGTGGGAAATAGGAGTACGTGGTCACAGGAGAATCTCCGAGCCACTGAAGGCAGCGTCTGAATGAGACTCCACCTGTCCCTCCATTTAAATCCACCCTGAGCTTAGAACAGTGGTTCTCAAACTGGTGGGTGTCCCAATAGGATAGCCTCAGGGGCATGTTCCACCCTAAAATAATCTTTTCACAGACTGGACGATTAAACAAATAAAGCAGCGCAGCATTACAGTAACTAACAATAAATGAACCACTAACTTAGGTGTACTATTAGAGCATTTATGCGATTTATTTAAACTTTTATTTTGCCAGGTAAATTAACTGAAAACCAGTTCTCACTGCTTTACGTGATATTCGGGAGAAATAGCAGATAATGCATCGCAACTTCCTGGGATACAAAAGTCATACAAATGACACATTCTTCAGCAATAAGGGCAAAGTTGTGTCATCACTGAGGCTGTTCCAGTTTGTTCAGCTGGCTGAGAGGTGCTGTACAATCTGTCTTAAGTCGTCTTGCTCTTGCAAGGTTTTTGTACCATGTGACATGGTGACCAGTGACGACGTTTTGCAGCGCCGGACAAAAAAAATCTAACCATATCATGAAAAACAAGGTTTCAAATTTTCTACATAAAGTGCAGGGGGACAATTAAATGGTATGATTTAGTGTTGCTTTGTGCTATAGTATAGACTGAAAACTGTGGTTATCATAAAAAATAAAATGCGGTAATCGTAAAACAAACTTAAATTTCTGTACGCCAATGAATATTAGCAGGGACGTTAAATCTGCATTTGCATAATTTCAAACTTATGCTGGACTTTTTTTAAAATTGATTTTGCTCTTTTTTCTTCCACAGTGGTGAAATTGCACTTGTACTGAAATTGCAGTGGAGAGTTGCATTTCAAATAAAGTTTGAATCTGAACCTGTGTAGTTTGAATGTGGGGGGCTCAATAATGTTCCTATGTAGAAAAGGGGGTGCCTGCAGAGAAAAATTGGGAACCCCTGGCTTAAAAGAACATGGATTGGCCTGCTGGTTTGCACAGTTCCGCTCCACTAGCTGAATGAACTGGTTCTGCAAGCATCCAAAGTTTTTAGCCAAACAGATGCTATCATTGCTAAAAATGTGCCGCATAATTTTCAGTACAAGTGGACTAGGTTAACCTTTTTAAAGACACATAAGGTGATGCAACGGATGGGATCTTTTGTACCGTTTCAGACCCGCGTAAACAAGTCTGATGACCCAGTTCCGCATCTTGTCAAGGTTATACCGTCTGTTAGTGTTTCTGGCTTACAAATTCATGCACATAACTACAGCTCGACTGAATAGTGTATGAGATTTCTTTTTCCCCAAAACTGTATTAAATCATTCCCCGTTTAAATGATACAGCTGTTTTTTTTTTTAAACCCAAAGTAGGCCATGCATTTCTTGCCCAATTTAAGAAAACTTCTGCTGTGAGGTACAAAACACATAGTGGTGCCAAGCATGTGGAGAAATAGTCCCTGGATGTTTGCTATTTCATTTCTGCTGGGAGGGAGGTCTCCAGGTGTTCAGTTAATAAACCATATATTACCCTAATGGTAACAGGCGGCTGAAGCTTTTCTCCTAAATTATTGTCTCACTCTCGCTTTCTCTTACGCCACAGACACACACTCACAGAAATTTACAGGCCTCTTCTCCTTACAATGAAAGATGAATAATGTTTTTTAAACACCTCCTTTTCGGAATAGTTCCCCTTCTCCTGCGCCTTCTATATGCACAAATAGTCACATCTATGCCATTTATAAGCACTCATTTTATCGACACTATTCAGATACCCAATGTCTGTTTTTCTTTTGTTCCTCACTCGTAAATGTATGGACTGCTAGCTGGACGAGTAGGTGGGCTGAAAATGGTAGCTGTTGCAGATATATCAGTATTTCCTGGGTAAATTAAAAAAAAATATCTGAATATGGGCCCATTGCCACGAGTTGTAAAGCCCAGCCAGGAGGGAAAAGAAACCTATACACAAATAATAATCAGTGACGGCGAGTTCTCAGCCATGACAGTGAAAGCCCAACATGTACGCATTGATGCCATCCAGCAGCCAGTGGACCTTGTGCTTGTGTTGGCAAGGAAGAGGAACCAAAGCCAGAGGAGCCCAGGAGGAAGAGTGAGGCGGCAGGAATCAGTATAGGAAACACTATACTTTCTGAATAAATCTTGCATAGGGGTGAGTGTACTGTACATTACATGGGGCTTTTATTTTTTTCTATTATTGCTTATTTATTGACTATTTTAAACATGAAAGGAAGCTTTATTTGGCATTTGCACAAGCACAGATATATTGGAATGCTTATTTTAGTGCAGTGTTCTTCAAGGGACCCGCAGACAGTCCACATTTTTGTTTGTGAGCTAGGAGGGAGCAAAAATGTGGACCATCTGTGGGTCCCCAAGGAGCGGATTGGGAAGCACTGCTTTAGCATATCCCATCATGCTCTCCTTTGAGACACATGCATACACACAGAGTTGAGATTGAAGGGTCATATTACTCATTGCAGAAAAAAAAATAATAGAAAGGGATTGTAAGAGGTCTTTACCTTTTAGAATGAGTTCCAGGATGTCTGTGAATCGTCAGTGACTTGGATCTAATGCTGCTCTTTATTCTGCTGGGAGTATATGCAGCTCATTATGAAAGAACTATGTGTTGTAAGAGACTCTGTTTCTCAATTGAGACAATCAGTCAAGCAAACACAGAGGAAAAGGTCATTTGTCAGTGCATGTCTGAGCAGTGGGCTGAGATCCTGTTGTTGTCCCAGACAAGGTGCACTTCAGGAGATCACAACTGCAAACATCTATTAGTATGCAGCATACAATGGGAACCGGATACCTCCATTTTTTAATCATAACTTACCCAGTGGGGAGAGAGAGTCTGGACCATGTTCCAAGAAAAACGGAGCATAATGCAGGGTACACCGTGGATGGGATGCCAGCCCATCACAGGGCACATGCACAAAAGGAAATTTAGAGACAATAATTCACCAAAACAAAAAAAAACATTTTTGGTTCTTAAGGAAACCCACAGAACCAAAAGGAAAATTTGCTCCACAGACACATACAGATCCTGAGAGAAAACCCTGGACTACAAGCATGCAGGTGTGAAGCCACCATGCTTGCTGCTGAAGCGAAGTGCCCCCTTGCGGATTCCATTGCTGCACATAAAACAGGTTTATTATGACGAGTCATATATTTGGGCAATTTAAGGTGACTTTTCTTGGCCACAAACAACACAAACAAGCTTCTACTGGTTAACAGTGCCAATGGCTCGCTATGAGGAATGTGGAAGCCTGTTCAGGGGTCTCTGTTCTCTGATGAACCTCAGAGATGTTGAGCAGCAGATCTACTACAATGACAACAAGGGTGAGAAGACTTACGTGGCCAGCATTGAGGAGACTGTGTCTGTGGTCGGCGTG
>JABFEA020000001.1:4740494-4756862 GCA_019775915.2 Cyphomyrus plagiostoma | reverse complement strand
CGGGCAACTTAGCTCCTGGGATCATTGGAACACGCAAACCCCTCCACCACGATAAGGTGTCGGCTCCAGGAGGGGACGCTTTCAGTTATTTCACCTTTTTTTGTTAAGTACATAACTCCACATGTGTTCATTCATAGTTTTGATGTCTTCAGCGAGAATCTAACAATGGTCATGAAAATAAAGAAAACACATTGAATGTGAAGGTGTGTCCAAACTTTTGGCCTGTACTGTAAGTTTGCAGCTTTTAAGCCATTTCGCCATGTTTTCGTTTAAGAATGACTGCATGTAGGCCTAATGATGACCTATATATGTACCCAGAGAGACAGTGAATTTCTTTGCTGTCTCTCCCCCCTACCCCATTTAGGTTGGGGCACCCAGAGCTCCAAGGTACAAATCCATCACAATACATGGTTGCACTTTCCCGGACACAACATTCGATGGGTTCTGACGTTCACCCTGCTGTTCGTGCATGTGTGCGAGATCGCCGAGGGAATCGTCTCCAATGGGTGGGGCTTCAGCTGTCCTTACTGTCCCTGGATATATGTTTTACAAGCTCTGTCATGCCCAGCAAGGCAGAGAAGATGAGATGTTGGCCTGAGAGTCACAAATCATTGTAAATGTTAAGAGTTTGTTTGAGTTATTCTAAGCCTTATGTGGTGAGGTTAATATCTGAGGAAAATTCATGTTTTTATCCTTATTTGCAATGCCACCAATTGCAAAAGTTACTTCAGACTAATAACTCACTGCTTAATGGTTCATTTCAGCAATTTATCAGTATGTATTGGGTTAGCATTGGCATGTTCCATTCATTAGTTTGAAGACTACTTAGTAGTTTGAAGAACGAAAAATGTGTTTGCCCAGATAAAACTGTCCCCCTATAGCCAGACTCCAGGTCTTCTGTGACCATTGTTGAGGTTATGAAGTTTGAGAAATGGTCATAAAATAATTATGGCACTTATTAGTTTCCCATATATTGAAAAGGACAATGTGTAAGAAATAGCTCCGTTTGCAGGATGGGCCATTGTGTAATGACAAATGGTGTTTTTGTTCTTCTCACCGACTGCCAGTCACATGACCACGAACCACCTCCATCTCTTCATGCCCGCGTTCATAGGCTTCATAGCCGCCACCACGTCAGTGATTTACTATCACAACATTGAAACCTCGAACTTCCCCAAATTACTTCTAGGTGAGTCAACCATAGGCTATATACTATATGTGAAAATTTGAGCTTTTCTTTCGAGAGATACCAAACGGTGATTAGAGGAGTGAGGTGCCATACATCACTTCATTACATAAAGTATTGCTTGATTCCTTTAGTGATTGTTCAGCCAGCTACTTGTTTCTACAGTTTGAGTCTTCAGTTCCTCAGATAGATAATCAATTGTAGTAATAAGTCAGTAAGCGTCAGTGACATGTTTATAACAATTCAAAACAAAGCTTTCAGTGGTGAAATAATGACCTTCTTCATGAATTCCATTTGCAAATGCTGTCCAGCACTCTTCATTTACTGGGTGCTGGCCTTCATCACCAAGTCCATCAAGCTGTGGAAGTACGCCGAGTACGAGCTGGGCATCCAGCATCTGAGGTTCTGCATAACAGCGCTGCTGGTCATTCTGTATGGGCTGCTGATGGGCGTGGAGATCAATGTCATCCGAGTGAGGGTATGCCTTCCTTTCTCTGGCTGTCGTCCGCTCTCCCAGTGGCCTGGCCTGGATGCTGTAATTGTAATAATATGAAAGATTTTCTTCTCACAATCAAACCTTATTTTATTGTCCATGCGATAAAATGACAGTAAAGTTGACTCTGACTTTGATGTAGCTCCTTGAGTTGGGTCAACAGACAAAAGTGATGCCTAGACATTTTCTTTCAAAGTGATTAAGTTACATGAAATGCATGAAACCATGCAGGACCCACTAAAACATTTAGCAGAACATATCACATCATTTGGGCTTTGCCTTCAACCCTGTCTTGCAGAAGTACGTCTTCTTTACCAACCCCCAGAAGGTCAAGCCACCCGAGGACTTGCAGGACCTGGGGGTGCGTTTTCTGCAGCCCTTTGTCAACCTCCTGTCCAAAGCCACCTACTGGTGGATGAATCCTCTCATCATTGGTGCCCACAAGAGACCTATTGAGCTGAAAAAGATTGGCAAGCTGCCTATCGCCATGCGAGCTCTGACCAACTACCTAAGTCTGAAGGACGCCTATGAGGAGCAGAGGGTGAGTGGCTTCCACTCATGGGTCAGAAGTAGCTTAGTAGTTCAAGTTTTTCCCTGGGAAACAGAAAGCTGCAAGTTCAAGCTATGATTTTGAGCTCCGGTTCTTGACCTGAATTGCTTCAGCATCTGGCTGAATCCAGTTATGCAAATCAACAGGAGCATGTTATTGTAAGCTTTGTATAGCTAAGTCATTGAAGCGGAAAGCTTGCTATGTACTGGAAATTGCACGAAAACTGCTATGATATCCTGAGACCCAAGGGAAAAAGTCTCCTTCAATTATAGGGTATTTGTCTTTGGAGGAAATAAGACAGCTTACAATTTAGATTTTTTCAAATTTATTTTAATTTTTTATTTCACAGTACGGCCTCTTTAGTGTACAACAGGAATAGATACGTTTCCTAACATCAGTGAAAAGATACAAAAGCAAAGTAAAGTTTCTAATACAGAACATCCAAAGAGCAGATATACAGGCTTCTTCCCTTTATTTATCCGGACAGCAGAATTTCGATGATCCCGAGAAGGCCCCCTCCATCTGGAGGTCCATATACCGAGCGTTCGGGAGGGCCATCCTGCTTAGCAGCACCTTCCGCTACCTGGCTGACCTGCTCGGCTTTGCCGGCCCGCTGTGCATTTTGGGTATCGTCAAGGGCCTGAAGAATGAAACTGCGACCTTGGATGTGGATAAGGTGCGTATATCTGATCCTTTCGGCCACTACACTACAAGGGTAGAGGTCAGTTATCAATAGCTCAGACAACAAGGATTAATAAGAAATGTAATTTTTTTGGTTGTTAAGTGTTTTTTGGGAATTCAGTGTAGGTCATATGGTGATGTTTTTCGTATGTCATCAGTGTTTCCTTGCTTTTACTCTGGAGCTGTCTTTTGCACACTTGAACTCTTTCCCTTGTTGAGTTCATCTCTGAGGTCAGTGACTCATAGAGCCAAGCAGCCCTCACTGTCTGTAGCTGCGCTGAGGTTCTCACCATAATTTTGCACAAGTTGTCCTCACCAGTGCTTCTCGAGTAATCCGGACTCACTAATTCGCTCACACGTGGCAGACGTTAATTTCACTGCTTGCACAGTGATTTACCAAAGTTGCTTATCGTTAAGAGAAATGTAATGTGTAACTAAGGGAAGCGCTCAAGAAATGGCTAGCCTTGCGTGTGGCATTTTTCCCAGGACGCCGCTTCTATCCAAATCAACTATTTTTTTCTGATGCCAGTAGAAGGAAGCGGGATTTGATTCTGGAGCAGTAAAGAAGGTTTTATGCTCTCTCTATAAGTCGGGAAAACACGTGAGCAATCCAAGTTGAGCCAGTGTGGTGAGTGCAGTTCTGCGCTCATGGGGCTGGGCACTGTCTCCATGTCTGGATTGGAGTGACCTCCAAGGCTGAGCACGGAGAAGCCAGACTGCTGGAAGGTAAACAGGCGCGGAGGCAGAGGCCGAGCAGATCCGCATACCTGTGTGACATGGAAAATTCCCCCATCAGGTCACACTCTCTGAGTGGTTCCCCGCCCTCTTCCCAGGGCCTCGATGGGAATGCTGGAGACAGAGTTTTATGGGCCCTTTTATGTGACACCTGTTGTGCCAACTCTGAGAAAGTGATGAATCTTCTCCTTTGCTTTTTTTGCGTCAGGGTTGTTTTTTTGGGGTCTACTTCCTGTCAACCAGTGAGCTGCTCCAGAAGACGACGGTCCTCGCCGTGCTACTGTTCCTGGCCCTGATCCTGCAGAGGACCTTCCTGCAGGCCTCGTATTACGTCACTATCGAGACAGGCATCAACCTTCGGGGAGCACTTCTGGTGAGCAGGGCCCATTTTCCATCACGTGAGACAGCCAAACTTCAGTGGAAACACGGCCAGAAACAGGCGCCCCACTTAAGAGTCCGGGATTCCAGTGAGCTAGAGTTGAAGAGAGTGACATATTTCCATTGAAGTGGTCTTATGAATGTGGGTGTAGTATAAAGTTGTCAAATTTGACATACAATTAACTGAAGACTAAACAGCATTGTTGCAGAGTCTGGGAATGCTTTGGAAGAAAAGTGAAGTGAACTGTTTGGTAAAGTAGATGTTAAGTGTGGTCACTCCAGTGACCCTGCTTTGTCTTAGGCCATGATCTACAACAAGATCCTGCGCTTGTCTACATCCAACATGTCCATGGGAGAGATGACCCTTGGCCAGATCAACAACCTGGTTGCTATAGAGACCAACCAGCTGATGTGGTTCCTGTTTCTGTGTCCCAACCTCTGGGCCATGCCAGTGCAGGTACCTGGACACATCCTGTACCTTTTCCTCCTGCGGTCCAGTATAGCTCTAAAGAAGATATGTGCATGCATAAAGCAACCAGATCAAACAAGCAACTTATCACATTTACGAAATATTACTATGTTTAAAATGAATGTAGTGTCATAATAGTCAAACCTGGTGGTTCTTCGGCTGGTGCTGTGGATTTGAGCTGTGTTTGGTTCTCCGTGATCCACAGATCATCATGGGCGTGATTCTGCTATACCAGTTGCTGGGTTACAGTGCATTAATAGGCGCCTCAGTCATCGTGCTGCTGGCTCCTGTGCAGTACTTCATCGCCACCAAGCTGGCAGACACGCAGAAGAGCACGCTGGTGTGTACTCTGGCTGCTCCATACCCTGGCTGCTCCGTACCCTGCCTGCTCTATACCTTGGCTGTTCCATACTCGCTTTTCTGGTTGAGTTCTGTTTAAAAGATGATTGACAGCTCTCATATTGTTGTGGGAGGAGTTAGAATCCCCTGATGTTCCCATCTAAACTGCTGAACCTTTAAGCCACTCCTCCCGCCCACTCGGTCCTGTACTGTGTTTCCAAGGATTATTCCACAGACCGGCTGAAGAAGACCACGGAGATTCTGAAGGGTATTAAGCTGCTCAAGCTCTACGCTTGGGAGAATGTCTTCTGCGACAGTGTGGAGCACACCCGGAAGAAGGAGCTCACCAGCCTGAAGACCTTTGCCCTGTACACCTCTATGTCCAGTGAGGGGCTTGCTGAATATCTGGGGCTTTAACAGTACACAGGGGTCCTCGCGGAATGCAGCCCCTTCATTACTATATTAACAAAACAGTGACATTTTCCTAATGTCAACGAATATAGGATGATCACTTTTGCCTTGAACCTAACAAATAATGAGATTTCCATTCATGAAGAATGCATACATTGTAGGTTTGATGAAATCAAAGTTGGGCAGGTTAGTTTGGGGGAATAGATTCAGATGACCGGCTGCAAAAGTACAGCCTGCTTGTTTTACATCGTTGACTGTGCTAAGCATCAGTAACCCTCAATCTCCTCCTTCACTCAGTTTTCATGAATGCTGCCATCCCTATAGCGGCAGTACTTGCGGTAAGACCCTCTTGCAGCTTAGATTTCAGAATCTACCTTCTATCCATCGTTTGCATGTTTCTTTGTCTGTTTGCTTCTGCCCTCATAAGTTTTGAGATGCTTCAGCTTTGCGTGTGAATGCGGTATCATTCATTCATTATTTGATTTTGTGGACTTGGGTTCCATGGTGGCGCCCCCTGGCTGCAGACCTTCGTCACGCACGCTTATACCAGCAGAGACGTGCTCAGCCCTTCCGTGGCCTTCGCCTCGCTGGCTCTCTTCCACATTTTGGTCACCCCCCTTTTCCTTCTCTCCACCGTGGTCAGATTCGCAGTCAAGGCCCTGGTCAGGTGAGGCGGCCTCCATGCAGTCATTTTAATAATTTATTCAGCTTTGATATCCCAGGCTGTTTTGGTATCTGTTTGCAAAGCCCATCACACCCTATTGATGCCTCAGAAACTTCTTCAAAACACATATCTCCAGCTGTCTTTACTGTCTGCATCGCTACTCTACATGTATGAAAGATTCATTATTTGGAGAAATCTATGAGCCTGCCTTTAAGGCTGCAGGGACCTCTGTTAGAGGCAGTAGCCACACAGTTTAAGAATGCTGTGTGCTGTCAATAACTAGCTGTTTAAGGCAGTGATGAGTCAGTGATTGACAGCACATAATTATCTCACCACCTGTGGCATTTTTCTTCTCTCAGTAACATTAAACTCTCTGTTCTGCAGCAGAAATTGTCTATAATAGCTGGCCACTGGAGGACATCAATAGTTGATGGTACAGCATGAATTATAATGGACTTTTGAGCCTTGGGCCTGAAAAAGCGCAAGGATTTTCTTTAATAAATCCACTGAAGGAAGGCTCGGGAAATGCTATTCCTGAGGTGTGGGTCCAACTCACCGGGGGGGGGGGCGGTTGGGGGTGTGCGGGGTTTGCCGGAAGAGAGATGTGTGTCACCATGACAGCATGGCCGGGTGTCGATGTCTCGCCAGCGTGCAGAAGCTGGGCGAATTCCTCCAAAGTGATGAGATTGGGGAGGACAGCTGGAGAAATGGGGACATGTCCATCTCCCTGGACTCCTGCAAGAAGCATCCAGGAGGGGTGAGTCGAGCTGCCCCCCGGGCTTCCCCACATCCTCTCCCCTTCTTTGCCACCTCTAATTTGGGTCCGCTGACTCACTCGAGAGGAGCTGGATTTTGTTTCAGTTTTGAATAACTCAGATCAACAGCAGACTTGGATGCAAGCCTGATGGGGTCGTTATCATAATTTATTCGCTCATTTAGTTGGATAAATTGTTTATTCGGTTTGTGGCTATGTGAGCATTCCTCTGGTAAACATAACATATAGCTAAATGCGTAGCTGTATATTCAAACCCGTATAAGCTGCCTTACTTTCTAGCTGTGAAGAATTTTAATGAAACCAGTTTGCTGCAGGAAGTTCTCAGCCAGGAGCTGTGTTCAGTGGGAAACGGTTCCTTCTTAAAGTTTCTCCCAGGCAAAAAATGAATGAAGCGCTGTCGAGAGAGTGGGGGGTGCTGGGGTTGGGGTGCTGGGACGTCCCCTCTTGAGCACGGTCTCTTGAGCTAGGGGGTTCCTTCCGGCCCCAAGTTTCTCACGTATCTTCTCTCCTGTGTCATCCTGCCCCCGCCCCCCCCCCCATGGCAGACCAAAGCGGTGAACAGGAAGCAGCCACTCCGCTACCAGCTCGACAGTTATGAGCAGCCAGCGCGCAGGAATCTGCGCCCAAGTGAGATGGAGGACGCCGCCGTCAAGGTCAGAGGTCACCGTCGTCTGTGCGCTCCTTCTGGGGTTCATTCCCAGGCCCCGTGTCCCACACTGCGTGATCGCAGAAGCGCACATACATGACGCACACGCTTGTCCCGTGAGCCCGTTTTAATTACTCAGAGTAAGCTTTGCTCTTTGCTTATCACTGGTTCATGGAGTGCATGACGACGTGTATATATAACTCTGATATCTTCAGAGCACCCTTTCCTTGGCAACTGGAAGTCTATCCTTTTCCTGGGTCAGTGTGTTTAAGTGCCCACTGCGACAAGTCCAGGGTTTCATGAGAATGAAGATCATTACAATGACTGTTTGTTTTTGACATAAATGTTGGTCTTTGACCTCTGTTCCCTATGGAAGTCTGACTGTGACAATGAACCCAGTGACCTCGGTCAAGCTCTAAGTGCCTCGCGACATGTCAGCCCAGCGTGCCGTTATAATAATACACGCTGTTCTGACATTTTGTTCAGTTTCTCCGCTGACTTTTAAAACCACAGTCCATTTTCTCAGGATATTGCACATCTGTTCCTAATTTATTTTCAGCTTGTTTTTTTTTTTCTCACAAACACAATAATGGGAATCTGAGTAGGTTCTTCACCCCAGTACAAATTCTGTGCTGCACATTAAAGGATGGAGTTTGGAGAGTGTAGGCAGATGATTGGATCTGAAATAAAATAGGTAAACAAAAGCTCAGTGAAAATGGTGTAGATTTTCTTTTTCAGACTAAAACGTAGAAGATGCTTGTCATTTTACTTTATATTACTGTTAATTGGTGGGGTTTGATTTGTGTATTTTCACTGGAATGGAAGCCTGTTTCTAACAATGCTCTGATTAGATTAAACTTAATTTAATCAAACCCAGTTTTACATTTTACAAGTAATTCAAATGCTTGGGGAGGTAACTGATTGCTCATTTATCAATATGACTCACATGACTCACGAGTCACAGTAGGTCTCGATGAGCAGAACTTCCATCCACCCATCCATTGTCCAAACCGCTTATCCTACTGGGCCGCGGGGGGGTCCGGAGCCTATCCTGGAAGCAACGGGCACGAGGCAGGGTGAGCAGAACTTCCCCTCTAAAAATCCATACCTCGTAATGTCTTTTCCTTTGCCACCCTTTTTATTTTCTCAGGTGACCAACGGCTTTTTCACCTGGGGGGGAAACCTGTCGACGCTGTCAGACATCAATATCTGCATCCCTACAGGTAATGTGGAGGGGTGTCGGGTGCCCATGTCCGGCGAGCTGCCTGCGGTGGACTCTCAGCTCTGGTGTTGGACAGATATCCAGTTCCATTGTTTAAAATGAAAGCCCTCTGACACGATGCTGACATTGCCAAAAAGGACCAGAACACGTAACATAATATAAATCAGGGGTTCTCAAAGTCCCGGCCGTGGTCCTGGTGCAGACCAAACTGCAAGTTAATCCGGACTCAGGTGATAATGAACCTGATGAATCAGTGTGCTTATATGTTTATGTCTATATGGAAAGTTATTGTTTGAAAGTTATTCATTGAAGTTCATAAAATACTTTTGTTACTGAATATTGTTCCGGACCTCTGACTTTGAACAAAAGCGGGCCGTTTATCAGAAAGTTTGTGACATTTGGGCATCTGTGGGAATATCAACTGAAATGCAATGAGTAAGTCAGTTTACCGTGGTATTTTTTCCAACCACTTTTCCTGGTGAGGGTCATACAAGACCTCGCTTTCCATGTTCCACCAATAACACTTTCTGTGAATTCCATGTCTACAAGAATCTATGAACACATTTATGACACATTAGAAGGCATTCATAAAGCATAATAAACACGACTACAAATATTTATAAAAAGGCATCACACATTATAGGCATGTTTATTATGCATTATGAATGCTTTACAAAGCGGTCACCTATAATGCACTATAGATAATGTATCACAAAACATTCTTAATTCTAATACTGACCATTATGCTTAATTCTGAAGGTATCTATAGTGTATTATAGATGAGACCATCATTGTAGCTTATGAAGTATTATAATTGACACTATAATGCCCTATGACTGTCAATAGAAGATGCTGTAATGCTTTATTAATTTAATTTACTATTGTATTGCATTATGAAGGTATCTATAGTGCATTATAGAGCTTCAAGTGTTACCGGTCTACCTTGTGAGGGATCTCCAGTCATTTCCACACCAGCTAGCAGACACAGCCCCTCCCAACTGTCCTATAGCTGCCTCGTGTTTCTTCACATTCAGCAGAATCTCATTGTTTTACCCTACACCCAGCTACAGGCCTCTGTTTCAGTAGGTAGGTCTTCTATCCAGAAGTTTTGGTTAATGCAGAATTAAAATGACAGCCTGTATTCAAAATGCAGGTGAAAAAAATAGAATGTTTTTTGGGTTACATCTTTTTATTTTCCTGTATCTAGGTCTGCTATGGTCTAAATAATCCTCCATTCTCTAAAAATATTTCAAACTACGCTTGTTCCCCAGGGCAACTGACCATGATCGTGGGCCAGGTGGGCTGTGGAAAGTCTTCGCTCCTACTGGCCATGCTTGGGGAGATGCAGACTGTCAGAGGTGAAGTGTATTGGAGCAAGTAAGTGCTGCCTGATTCCACTGATCTCAAGCCAATCGAGGGCAGACTGTCCTTCAGAACACAAACCGGACCTAAGCTGCAAATGCTCCGTTCTGCCACTTGTTGGTGATAATCTATGTATTACAGATGGGAAATATAAAAGAAGAGCCTTTAGATTTTATCGTTTCAGATCTACGCCGTAGTGGTGAGAGCTGCAATACATCTTGACAGTCGTTCTTTGGAAATATGAAGTCATTGACTCACTGAGTTTCTTTGTTTAACTGATGTCGATAGTTTGACGTCAACGCTTTTAAGGAAAGTACCTTGTCTTCTTCTCAGGTCTTTTCAATCATGCTATATGGTTCTTTGGGTTTTTCTCTATCTCTAGCTAGATTCCCGCCCAGTTGTTCCACGGCTCTGGTTTTTGTCCTCCTTGCGGGCGCTTGGGCCGTCAGATTTCCCCTGAAACTTTTCCCACTCTTATTCAATTCCTTTGAGTGCAACCCAAACACCCACTGCCGCCCCCCCCCCCCCCCGGCCTTCAAGACCACTTCCTGCTATAATAATGCTCTCAGTCCATACTCTCCCCGAGGATTTGTGTTGAGAGACGGTTCTGTGTGTTCCTGCGTTGCTTCTGATCCCTGTTAGGAAGCAGAACTGTTTTGCATCTGTCTTTGAGTAGCGAAGCTAGAACTAATACATCACCGGATTGAGGTCCACATCATTGATGTATAGATAGTTGGCGAGTGTGTAGTTTGATTTCATTTAAATGTCATTACTTTTAAAGTCACCTAGTGTCTTAGCTTAGCTTATTTTTAGCAAATAATATTGTACTTAATGGTTAACATCACATGGTTAATGTTAATGGCAATCGAATGCGTTGCATTTTGAAATCTCTAAAAGGCCTTGGAATGTGCCTGATATTTCCATTTTGCTTGTGTCAGCGGTGTTATGCATTCAGCCACTTTAAAGATGGAGGTCTGCCATCATCTCCTGTGGCCTCTTGCGTGGGTGGTTTTTAGTGGCTCCTCATGGCCGCAGTTGATAGGGCCTGGAGTTTAGGGCCTTCAGTTTTGGTATGCGAGCATCAAACCCTGGATGCTGTGAACTCACCTTAGTGAAAGGGCTACATAGCTCAGGTTACGCGGGTTTGCTTGGGGACAGGTGTTGGGTCTTCTGACAGCTGAAGCATGTTTAGGAGTCTCGGTCATCACTCTAACCAAGGTCACGTCTGTTCTGTTTTCTCTTTGGTTCTCTGTTGAATCAGACTGCCTGAGTGTGAGATGGTCCACGAGGGGACTATAAGGTATTTCCTCATGGGTATTCTTCCCATTCTGTCTTCCAGTTAGACCACCCATGCGTACATTGTCCCAGGAGAGGCCATAACTCAATTAGACTTGCACCACACGACGGGTCACAGGCAGTTACGACATAGATAATGAAATTTAGCGGGAAGGAGCAGGAAAACAAATTAAAAAGTTATATCAAACAGATGGATTTTTCCACCCATAGATAGTCAGAAATGTCACAGCTAGCCAATTATGCAGTAACAGAAAATCACTGTAATCTAAAAATCCAATTACTGAACTGAGAGACTGATAAAGAAAGAGTGAATTATTCACTGTCCATCTAGAAGACTATATTGTTGTGAGCATGAAAAGTGTCTTTTTGGTTTCCTTGAATGTGTTGACGTGACTTACAGTTGGAGCAACATGGATCCCGCTTCTGTGAGGTACACCTTTCTCACTTCCTCTTTTGAAACGAACCCCATCCGCCCTCACCGCCATTAGCAATCGGGTCCACCTCCCCCAGTCTTCATGGCAGACGTCCTCATAAGGATTTGGGTTCAGGGGTGTCCCATCTTCACATCCATATCCATACATGTTTTTTTTTTGTCTTGGAACCTGATTTCATTTACCTCTGATTTCATTTACCTCTGGTTTTAAGGGGCAAACATTTCCTTTAATTGGGGGAGCAATGCATGGCATGAACTGTGGGCTGAACAGATAAATTGTACAATCATTTATTGTAGTTGTGTTGTTTTTACTGAACTATGCAGAGCCAATAAGCAGTTTTTAACTCTCAGCACTGACTTGTCTGTTCAGCGGTGTTTACCTGTGTTGACCTGTGTGCTGTAGCATCCCATCAGTGCGTGCCTGCTGTTCTATTGTTGTGGAGTCGCTTGTTGCCCTCATTGCTTTTGATGTTCCTTGCTTTGAGGCCTGCCTCAGGTTTACCTTCCAGCACCTTGTCTCAGGTCCGTCTCCCTTCTTCACGCCCCTTCCTCCGCATCTCTTTCCACACTTCAGCAAGAACAGAAACTCTGTGGCCTACGCAACCCAGAAGTCCTGGCTGCTCAATGCCACCGTGGAGGAAAACATAACGTTTGGAAGCCCTTTCAACAAGCAGAGGTATCCCTGAGTGAGGAAAATGAGGGTCTGATCCAGAGCATTCTTTCAATACTGCATTTTATTGTAAAATGGTGTCACAGTGAAAGCGCATTTACCATTTATATTTCTTCATGCCACGTATGGTGGGTGGAGTTAGTACCCATATTTATAACGATTCTGGTAAGAAATATAGTAGTGCTAAATTTTAATGTAGCTTCATGTAGAATTTGATTGTGTATTTCAAAGGGGTAATGATACTTACATTTTAGCCATGAGTCTAGGAAGCCCTTCGGTCTTGGTGCGTCTTTGTGGTGGAGGTGATGTCGTAAGCCATACCTGGGAAGGAAGTCCCAGGTCAGTGATAAACACATTTTCCAGATATAAGGCTGTCATCGATGCTTGCTGCCTCCAGCCGGATATAGACCTCTTGCCCTTTGGAGACCAGACTGAAATTGGAGAAAGGGTAGGAATCCTCCCCTTCTGTGTCTTTTGATTCTAACCCCCTGGATCTAACTCAACCCTGTTACCTTCGTGACGTAGACTCTTTAAACAAAATCGTATTATACGCCATTTTTGGAAAGTACCATTAAGGACAAGCATGGACCTTTTGCAGTGTGTAAGTCCAAGATAGTTTTCAGTTAGCTTTTAATACCTTCCTATTATTGCTTCTTTAATAATGGTTTTTCCATGTTGACATTGCACATGATGTGTTTCCTTCAGGGGATTAACCTAAGTGGAGGCCAAAGACAGAGGATCTGCGTGGCTCGAGCACTCTACCAGAACACCAACATTGTCTTCCTGGTGAGGTTTGCTAAGCTGGTTGCAAGCTCAGCATAGTTTGTAGAGTGTATGTGTGTGTGCGTGTGTGTGTGCGTGCATGTGTGTGTGTGTGTGTGTGTGTGTGTGTGTGTGGAGGAGGATGAGAAAAACTTGCTATGTCGTCTTCAAGAGGAAGAGGAAGTTGGCATTATCCATTTTTGGGGGTGTCAGTAGCAGATATACATGATTACTTGTAAATATGAGTTTTGTAAACCAAGCTTAGACAGCACGTTAGGTATGCAGGTGAGATAGCGTCGCACATTTCGAAACAGCAAGGGCACTTGTGGGTAGAGAGGTCGAAGGTAGGTCACAAGGGGACACTGCTTGGAGACAGTAGTTAGAATGAGATTGTTGGCCCAGCTTTTCTGCAGTGGAAACAGGGAGACTCTCCAGACAAGCAGGTTGGATGGATCAGGATTGTCAGGCCAAGGGAGCTGGGCTTGGTCTGCTCCACAGCCCTGTGCCAGAAACCGTCACAGTGAAAGCATCTCCTACCATCTGTCTACACAGCAGTGCACTGGTGTCGTGTTCCCCCAGAAGGAAATGCTTTACATCACGGTCCTCTGTCATTAGTTTGTTTTCTCAGATCATTTTCTGTGGCCACAACAGATTTTAATTCAGTTTTTTTTCCTTGGGTGTCACCAGTGAGCTGGTGCACATTTTGGCAAATGCGGTACACATAGGAAGTACAAGATAAATACACACACACACGTACGCACGCACGCACAAAGATGCTCCCCAGCTTGTGATGGAGTTATGTTCCGATAAACCTATCATAAGGTGAAATGCCATTTCTATACAGCAGGCCAAACCTTACACACCTCATGGCTGGCCTTAGTCTGGCTTTAACATGCTTAGAACACTTACATTAGCTTACAACTGGGCAAAATCATAAACAGGAAACCTACTGTATAATAAAGTGTTGAATATTTCTTGTAATTTATTGAGTAATGTACTGAAAGTGAACAACAGAACGCAAATGGTATACACATCGTAAAATCAAAATATCATAACACAGACCATCATAACCTGGGGAGTGTCTGTATATATTATTCATATCCGGTAAAGAACAGATGCACTATTGCCAGAGTAAAATGTTATTGTGTATGATGCACAGTCTACCAGAGTTTAGTGACTATCTAGTTTCTTCCAGAGTAAATTCATATTATTCTGATCTGAAAGGCTTTTTAATTAGTGAAACTGCAAAATAATTAGATGGCAGCTGTTGTGAACAGAGCTGACTTTGTCACAAGCTGCCCAACCCACCGTGTCTGCCCCAGGATGACCCCTTCTCTGCTCTGGACATCCATCTGAGCGACCACCTGATGCAGGAGGGCATTCTGAAGTTCCTGCAGGATGACAGGAGAACCATGGTGCTGGTGACCCACAAGCTGCAGTACCTGATCCACGCAGACTGGGTGGGTGTGGGCCACTTGGATGAAGATGAAGGAGGATGTAGACAGGTCCTGAGGGACCTCATTGTCTGTCTGTGTCAGTCTGTTTTTTGGCTTAGCATCCTGCTCTGGATACAATCCAAGGAACCAGGAAGAATATGTAATGCTCCACAGATGGACATTTTTAAAATTTAATTAAATAAACAGTTAATTCTGTATTAAAATAGGTTTAAATATATTAAGCGTGATTGATACTGGTTCTCCATAGAATAAATGATTCTGTTGGCTGCTGCCTCTTGATTCAGATCATTGCTATGAAAGATGGTTCTGTGCTGAGAGAGGGAACCCTGAAGGACATCCAAAACAAGGACGTGGAGCTGTATGAGCACTGGAAGACTCTCATGAACAGGCAGGACCAGGAGCTGGAGAAGGTCATTTTCATGCAGCATGTGGCGTAATGGTTGCGGGAAAGCCAGAAGCAGGCACACGCGAACGGGCACTTTTCTGAACTTAATGTCACCTTAGTCTGTAAATGGGAGTTTGAGCTGAACCGGACAGAGAGCATTACTTGTCACGTCTCATGGTGCACGTGATCTTCAGTTGTATGCATCGGCAATGCATGTAACCTGAGGTGTTTCAGTAAATACCCAGTTATATAAAATATACCTCGTATTCAGATCACTTTTGGAAGACTTCTGCTTGAATTATAGATTGTGAACTATAGTTGCAACCTGAAGCATAGCATAAACGTTTGAGCCAGATTTCAGTTACGGCAACACTTTTTAATTCAGTTAAAACCGGAAGCTTTTGAAATAACTTTGGGTTTTGGAAGCACTTAGTTTCAGCTTGGGGTTCAAACCTGTACCAGCTGCTGTAGTAGCGTGTCCGACAGGGATGCTAAAACTTAATAATCAGACTTGTTTCTTTTGTATTGCAGGATACTGAAGAGGACAACCAGACTATCCTTGAAAGGAAGACTTTGAGAAGAGCTTTCTACTCTAGAGAAGCTAAGGGTCAGATAGATGATGAAGATGAAGGTATGATGTTCCAGATGGTACCAGCAGGGTTGAGGGCATTGTGTTCTGTGCTCTGCAAGTGCTGATAAAGACCATATTAAGTCATTCCTGCTACAATGCAAGTAATGTGTTCCTGAAAAACCTCACATTCATTAAAATCGTGTACTAAAATACGCATATCCAAAGGGAAAAGTAGAGCTAGGGGAATGCCACTCCAAAACTCAGTAACGTACAGTACACTGAACAAAATAAGTAATAAAAACAGTGATACCAGTGGCCAATAATGTAATCATATGCATTTTAAATATAACATAATAATTTGACATTAATAAATAATATTATAAACATCTCCTATGGGTCTTATGAGTCTCAGGAGAATTTCCTAATAACCGCTTCATCTGAACATGCTGAACTTGCTAACTTTCCGAGAGTTTGGGAGTAGTGTGCCACAGCCACCATGCGGCCGGGCATACACACAGCGGAAACACAACGGACTGCAATATGCGGAGGGGCACCATGCGGCCGGGCATGCACACAGCAGAAACACAACGGATCGCAATATGCGGAGGGGCACCATGCGGCCGGGCATGCACACAGCAGAAACACAACGGATTGCAATATGCGGAGGGGCACCATGTGGCCGGGCATGCATACAGCAGAAACACAACAGATTGCGGTATACAGAGAGGCACCATGCAGCCGGGCATGCACACAGCAGAAACACAACGGATTGTTGTATACGGAGGGGCACTATGCGGCCGGGCATGCACACAGCGGAAACACAACGGACTGCAATATGCGGAGGGGCACCATGCGGCCGGGCATGCACACAGCAGAAACACAA
>JABFEA020000001.1:4708411-4736965 GCA_019775915.2 Cyphomyrus plagiostoma | reverse complement strand
GCAAGCACAGGAGGTAACGAGGGGGGCGTGGCACACATGGGGCTGGAACAGGAGCGGACGTCGCGGGGTGTAACAATTTGTTTAAGCTGGTCCTATTTGCCTGTCATTAGTTTGGAAAGCTTTAGTAATGCCTTAACTGAATGTCTCCAAGACTATATATAGATGTTTTTTTCTGTGCCAAAATATGGAATGTCATTTACTTTTACAAAAATAAAATGATGAAATTATCTACAAAGAAAGTAAAAACAATGCAAGTAATTTTCAAGTCTTTCCAAAAAAGTAAACATTTTCCTGCAAAGTAAACATTATGGACTTTTAATACTTTATTCTCTTCACGGTTGCTTTCCAAACCCTAAAAGCGCTCAGTGCCACCATCCAGCTAGATAGAACCTGTTCACTCTTGGTTTTCATTCACTCCTGGTCTCCATTTACTCCTGGTCTCCGTTCACTCCCGGTCTTCCTTCAATTCCAGTCTCTGTTCACTCAAGTTCTTTGTTACTCCCGGTCTTCATAAATCCCGTTCTTCGTTCACTTCCGGTCTTTGTTCACTCCCAGTCTTTGTTCACTCCCGGGTCTCCGTTCACTCCTGGTCTTTGTTCACACTTAGTCTTCATTCACTCCAGGTCACAAATTACCTGAACTGGGTTGTGAGGAACTTGGCTGACTTAGAGGTCCAGATGGCTGCAGTGAAGAAGGTCAACAGCTTCCTCAGCACCGAGTCGGAGAACTATGAAGGCTCTATGGGTAAATATTACTTTGCAAAATATGCTTGGCTTCCCAGGTGGGTGACCTACGTTTTAACGCCCCAGCAGAAAACCTTTTTTGACAACTTTCAGTTCTGTTGGCTAGTCGCTCCACTTCCATCTATAGACCAAGCTAGCTTGATCTGCTGACTTACTTTCCAAATGTTTACATTGTATTACTATGGGGAGGGATTCTGAGTTTTTTTAGGCTTGTTCCAAAGCCCAGTACACTATCAGTTTGCGTGAGCCATTGCCATGACATTATGATAAGACAGAAAGACCAGTTTCTAGGGATGTAAATATATGTCTGAGATGATGGGATAGACTTGTCTGACAGAAGTGTTCAGTGTAGCAAGGTCATCTCAGGAACCACAGTGTAACCTGTGATTCATTCCAGTCTATTTTCACCCTAAAATGTCTCCCTGCTTATATGACATAGTGGAAAAATGTCTCCAACTGTGGTTCCAAATTGTGGAATCCAGCTCATTAATTTACAATTTATCCAAAATGTATTACTTTAATTAGCTACACTCTGTAGATATGTTTTGTAAGATTATTTAGTAAGGTAAACAAGTGAAAGAGCTGGAAGGCAGTGTACTTTAATCATGCTGGTATTTAGATCAGGATAATCCTCTTTAAAAACGTGTTCGGTTAAACAGATTGAGGCGTGCGGGCACAGATGTTGACAGCTGTTGGTGTAGATGTTTACAAAGTCATCATGCGGCCACGTAAACATCCCCCGATGCCATCAGCAGCACGCCATCTTTTGGGCTGCACCGGTGTTACCACAGCATAGCTTTGGAGCTGGAGCTGCCAGGAGATTACTGTGGAGTTAGATCTCTGCTCCCTTCAGACACCGCCCAGGTACCCGAGGACTGGCCCCAGCGCGGGGAGATTAAGATACAGAACCTCTGTGTGCGCTATGACCCATCACTGAAGCCCGTCCTCAAGCACGTCAACGCCTTCATCAAGCCAGGACAAAAGGTGCCTCCACGCTGCTCAAGGGAATGTTGTTCTTATTTTAACAGCTGTTTTTCTAGATCATGCACTGCACTTGCTTGGCTCTTTTTTGTTGTAATCTACTAACTAGAAACCATCTTCTTCTACTTTGAGATGATCGAAGTCAGGCTCCACTAGCTCATATTAGATGTGCTGTGGTACCTGAACGGCAGCGGAACTGGGGCAGGCTTTCTGCGTCCCTTTAGCAGATGCTCTAGTTCCTACGGTTCCGCTGACGTTCTGCCGTGTCATTTGGCTTCCCGCTGCTCTCAAGCAGGATCTGGAAGGCAGGTCAAAGGTCATGGGGTCTTTCGGCCTGCAGGGAGGCTCAAAGCTGTAGGGAGAATTGGCTGCCAGGGCAGAACGTGGGCGCACAGATGCCCGTGGCTGCTGGCAGAAGGAGAAGCAGGCTGTCGGCCGGTGTATGAGTGCTCTGTGATCATAGGTCCTGGCGATTCACAAATGCCCCCTACCTGCCCACCCACACATCGTCTGCCTTTCAGGTGGGCATCTGCGGACGCACTGGTAGTGGGAAATCCTCCCTGTCTCTGGCCTTCTTCAACATGGTGGACATGTTCGAAGGTGGGTGTCTGTGAGTCACGGCCCGCCGAGATAAATCCCACTCCAAGCACCGTGGGGGCCGTTTACACCAGTCGCAGCCCTTTCTCTATATTCAGCTCCGCGCCTGTTATAAATGTCTAGCCATTTCCCGCAGCAACATTATGTAACACGACTGCAATGGCTCACAGTACTGCTGTGCACCGTCACGAAGATTTAGGCCATTGCCTGGATACACTTCGGTATGTCGGAGTGCATTGTTGCCATACAGTCCTGTCAGCGAGAACACACTGAAAATATTTATCCGCCATGTCAGTATCGAACAATGCAATCATCTTTTATACTCACATACAGAAAAAAGATTTTTACTAAGGAAGGCCTTGAAATATTTGCCCTGTATCAGTAAGCAATGTATAAACAATCAGCCTACAGTGGATATAAATGTCTGTCATGCTACTATTGCCATCCCTCAGGGAAAATCGTCATTGACGGCATTGATATTTGCAAGCTGCCACTCCATACACTGCGTTCCCGGCTCTCCATCATCCTTCAGGACCCGGTTCTGTTCAGCGGATCCATCCGGTATGTGTGTCATTGTGGGGATCACAGGCAAAACGTTAGCATGTCTGCTTCTATGATATTCAGCCATGATCACAGACAGTAAACCAATAGATAAATTTATGAATCTATCTGACATTTTTATTAAAAAATACTTACACGTACAGTAAGACACAGGTTACAATTTACGCGTGTTTCTGGCGATTCAAACCCAGGTCCTTCATTTTGCAAGTGCAGTACACCATTTACTGAGCCACAGAAGCTAGTGGTGACCCTGGGTGATGCTCTGTATTGTTTGCAGCATTCCATTCCAATCCTTTTCCGCTTGCCCGTAATCATGTGATCGCGATGACCCTGGTAGCCACAAATGTTTGGGTCCATAACAAACACACGGTCTGCCTTTGCTCAGGAAGGTATGAAACATCCAGAAACCTCAGTTGAACTGGCACCAGTCCAGGTTGTGTTTCCCGCCAGGCCTCTTCGCTAACGCTAAGCACTCACCTCATCCATCACGGACTCTCGCGCAACTATCAGCAGATAAATCAGTTAACCGCATAAACCCCAGAATTAATGCGCCTCGCAGGTGGGAAAACCTCAAACCCTTTTTTTATCTTGCTGACAACACGAGGGTTTGTGGTGAAGTAACAGCAGTCCTCAAGTTGGTTATAATTAATGGAGGCAGCCCTGTCTAACCTCACCAAACACAGTTGTTAGAATCTCGTCTCTAGCGCACATTGAAAAGAATATATTAGCCGTTAACTATCCAGATATGAGCTTTGCCTATTATGGTTATTCGCTGTGTTATCTGTAGCCAGTTAAATTAGAGGAATGACCTGTACAGTGTGTGTCTTTTTTTTCGTAAACATGAAATGGTATTTCAAACCAGTAGTATTTCGCATTATTTTAATGTAGAATAATTTTACAGTAAATGATTTATTTATTACCTAAGTTTGGTTTATTTTTTTATTGTAAATCTTCCAGTCCAATAAAAACAACCCCCAAGTCACGTTGTGATAAAAGTAATCATATATGATATGGTAGGTTTAATTTGGATCCTGAGCGCAAATGTACCGACGACCGTCTGTGGGAGGCACTGGAGATTGCCCAACTGAAGAACATGGTCAAGGCACTCCCTGGGGGCTTGGGTAAATATGACCGTAGACCGACTGGTCTTGGGCAGATCATTCTCAGGAGAAAGGAATGGGGATGTTTCTGTAACCTGGGTGTCGGAGAATTCAAACACAAATAAGGATGAGCCATGTTGTATGTTTGCTTAGTGGAGGAGGAATGATTTTCTTATCAATAAATATGATGCAGGCATCTCCCGACTTACATAAACCATCTTACATAAATGTGGACTTGCGCAAAAAATATATAAGATACATAGAGCTGGTGGAAGCACTTAAGGCAATATACACCTGTAAGTGTACACTTTATCATTTTATTTAATATGTGTTTTTAAGTATATATTACTAGTATATTTTTGGTATATGTGATTTTTGTTATAACAATGTTTCCCAATCCGGTCCTTGGGGACCCACAGACTCCTGGAGATGGGAGGGATCAAAACTGTGGACTATTTGGCTGGGGGCTGGGAGGGACCAAAAACTTGGACTAGGTCCCCGAGGACCGGGTTGGGAAACACTGTGCTATATGGTATCTTCAATGGTATGGGAATCCGATTTATGTAACATTTGTCTCATGTAAGGGTTTGTGGAATGCATTACTACATAATTTGAGAAATAGTGTGCTAAGTGTACCTGTATCACAGACGCTGTGGTGACAGAGGGAGGCGAGAACTTCAGCGTGGGGCAGCGGCAGCTCTTCTGCCTGGCCAGGGCCTTCGTCCGTAAGAGCAGCATCCTCATCATGGATGAGGCCACGGCCTCTATCGACATGGCAACGGTGAGAGCACTTCTGTGTTGTTTCCATGGCGCATTCACCTTTGTGTGAAACAGGGTTATTGTGGCTTTGATCATCTTATTCTATTATTTTGATTTATTTTCAATTGTTTTGTTTTTCAATTGTTTGAAATCTAATATTGTTTTACTTATTTTCAGTGTGGTTTTAGTTTTCTTAGTTTTTATTTTCAAGATATATTTTAGTTCAGTCCTACAGAGGGGTGACATCACAAATGGGCCGTACGAACTGTATCATGGTGGGTGCAGCCTTCAGTGCCACCTGGTGCTGCCCATCGTAGAGAAACGACTTTGGTCACCCTTCACAGGCTAACAAAGAAAACGGACTCATTGATGGACTTTGCCTTCATTGTTAATTCCAGAATATACCTCCCTTTTAGCAAGCATGTCCAGTCTTTTCTGTTTTTGGTAATATTAGTATCACAGGAGGTTGGGCAGCCAGTTGACCTTGGATCCCCATCGTTTTTTTTTCTCCTTACGTGGGAGTTTTTGGTTTCTCTCCTCCATTGTCATCTGGCTTTCTTCATTTAATTTCTTTCCTTCCTTTTCCCGTCCTGTGTCTCCCACTACTTCTGTTTCATGTATCACAACACAACCCTTTAAAGCGCTTTGGGACGACTCTGTTGTGAAAGGTGCTATATAAAAATAAATTGAATTGGACTGAATGTATTTCTGTTTAGTTTTTATATATTTTAGTTTAAATTTTAGTAATTTTATTTCTAGGAGGAAAGATAAACAACATTTGTTTTTGTTATGTTTCAGTTAGTTTTCATTGCAATATTCATAGTTTTTTTTAGTTGTGGGTTTTTAATCTTATTCTTGTTTATTGATTTATTTCAGTTTATGAAAATGTTTTCTTAAACTCTTAGTTTAAGCTTTAGTGGAGATTCTGCAGTGTTATGGAAATCAGGTAAATCCTATTAATTTGGTTTTGTTTGGCTATAAGCGTGATTTTCATGTTCTTCTCCCATGGCTTGGGATCTAATTTATCTATGCAGCCAATATTTCTTTGGTCGTCTGTCGGTTCTTTCAGGTTTCCCAGCAGCCACGTCGTTATGGGTTTAACAAACGGCGACTGGACTCTTACTGTCAGTTCACCGGTGGCCTAATTGCTGATAAGTCGTATTTTGAAAGGTGGTTATTAATCCCATCTATATTTTAACCTTGCAGGAGAACATCTTACAGAAGGTGGTGATGACAGCCTTTTCTGACCGCACGGTGGTCACCATTGCTGTAAGTCACGCTGAGATGGTTGTCACCTGTCCTTGCTGCTGTCATGCTCCTTAGCCATGCTAAACTGTGGCAGCATTTTAGCATTTGCTCTCAGGCACTTTCCTGCTTCCTACAGTCACAATTTCCCACCTTTTCCCAGATCACTCTCCATCATCTGTGTCTAACCTTTCTGATTCCTTCCCTGTATTGTGCTCAGTGAACATTTTGAATTGGAACCGAGCTTTGAATCGTGTGTCTTTTACCACAGAATTTTCCTGAATACATTCAGGTGGCTTTTTATGCTTGAAATTCATCATTCAGGACTCAGAACATCAGACTCTGGTTGAGTTATGCTTCCATGATGATAATGAGTAGAGGTAGAAAAACATTAAAAACATTTAAGCTGGACACCAAGAGTCTATCCTAACAAGCCACATTCCACACACACACAAACACACACACACACACACATACATATATATACATGCATGTATATATTTGCAATTTCATGGATGCACTTTCCAGGCCTAAACTCTGCATGCCACAACAGACAGTTCTCCTCCTACGTTCACTCCTTTTCTCTTCTGTTCTTCTCCATCCCTCCTCTACATGTCTGTCCACCTGTCTGTGCATCTCTCTTCTTGCAGCACCTGGTGGCCTCCATCTTGGAGGCTGAGCAGGTGTTAGTGTTCTCCTCCGGGATATTAGTGGAGTGTGACAGTGCGGCCAGCCTGCTAGCTCAGGAGGACAGCCTCTTCAGCGTCTTAGTGAGGACACACAAGTAGCCAGGCCAGGCCTCGTCCTGCCCTGCGCCACCAACGCTCAGGCCCTGGTCGGTACAGTCTCCACCAAACCCCCCCTTGACTTTCCACTGTGCCATTCCTTCATCACCATGGAATGCTCTCATACTCTCGCCACTGTATGCAGCCTTTTACAGCCAATTAAGTTCCAAGTTGATGTCTAAATATTGCATTAACACAGAGTTCATTCCTCCTGGCTCCTTCTGGCCTTTGTTTGTTGAGCGTTTACATTTTTATGGAAGATTCATACTACCATTCTTCAACTTTAGAATGCTTTCGAGCACTACTATGTCTGTGTATAGCACCTTTACTGAGACTCTGAAGAATAGGAGGAGGAGAATGTTTTATTTTACATTGTGTACACTTTCGGGCAACCCATGTAGGTTCTGTTTTAGCTAATTTATAGAAGCAGCAAGTATAAAGGAATTTAAGCCAAGAGATTGGCTTGTTAGCCTGCTAGTGCAGGGCTAACACTGTCGTGGAGGACTTCCCTAATGGTGTTCTGTGTTTCTCTGTGTGCCTGTGCCCCTTTGGGCTTGTGTACACACGTGTCCCACAGCATCGGGTCCACACCATCCTGACAGCGGACCTGGTGATCGTCATGAAGCGAGGCAACATCCTGGAGTATGACAAGCCCGAGACCCTGCTGGAGGATGAGGATGGCCTGTTTGCGTCCTTCGTGCGGGCCGACATGTAGACCCCCTGGCATTAATACAGCGCTTAGCAGTCGGCATGTCGGTTATCAGACGCATCACATGACCCTGACAGCCACCTGCCCACTCTGGTATTATGTCACAGCGTAAAATTCACGCGATATTGTGGCTCACAAACAAGGAACATCGGGACACCTAAGATGAAACCTCATGTCCTCCCTGAGGAGTGACTGTTTGACTCTTAAATGTTTTATATAAATATTACTATACAGATTTAGAATCTTTTCATGCTCAAATTTTTGTTACTTTTGCCAAGTTGTATACCGTGTTTTACTGTTACTCCGAAGAGTACGCAGCCGGTACAGATGGTGTACATAAGTTTAATCCTGAATTTGTAAAAACACTGTCTTCCATAACAACTGAATCTGGAGGGTCTGTCCAAATATGCACTGTCTGTCTAAAACGTTTTACTGACTGCTGTTTTAGTTAAATTGTTCACTGAGAAGGGAATCTCAGTCTGAATCGAAATTCAGAATGTTTAGGTTAGACACAAACTTTTAATGTTTTAAATTTCAGAACTCAAGCTTGTTTTTTTAATGCAGAAAATATATGTAATCAAATGCTTTTTGATACTGTCTAGTGTACCTTTCCAGCCATTTGCTACCCTGAAATAGTAATCCATCATGCAAGCGAAAAAATGCAGGTGTGCTGTTTTCTGTCACGTTTCTCAGAAACTCTGTTTTGCATCCTACTTTAGACAGAGAGAGGCCAATATAACACTGTGCCATCCCTGAAAACATGCCTTGAGTCCTAGTAGGATTAGTTACTGTATATAGTTGCAATGCATGATTGAAGGCATTTGTGTCATCGTGGAGTTTCCTTTGGGGACTCCGCCCCCCCACCGCAGTCCCAAAACTTGCGGAGGTTAATTGAAGCTACTAAATTGTCCGTAGATGTGTATGTGTGAGTGAATGGTGTGTGAGATGGGTTAGGGCCCCACCCTGGGTTGTGCCCTGTCTTGCTCCCATAGATTCCAGACCCCCCCCCCCTCCAGCAAGCGGGTACAGGAATGGATGGATGGACGGACTGACTGAAGACATGGTCTGGCCCATTCCCATAAATATAAATACATAATAAATTAATAAACCATGAATCCTGAAAATCACTTTAGATGCAAATGATTTTTGAGGGTGAGTCTTCAGGGAACTCTGCCTGTGCATATCAGATGAAGACTGCATTTGTAAAAAGTTGTCTCACATTTCATGCAGCCTACATTTTGCAGAGTGATACATGGTCTGATGCTGCAACAGTTTCAGCCGTACTCTGTATAATCTCCCAAGAAAGCCAACCATCCTTCCTGTAAATGTCTGACATCTGTAGCCTTCTTCAGAAATTAATTTAGAGTGATGCTAAATTACTTTACACTCTTTGTTCTTAATCTCTAACTGTCATGACATGTTATTACTAGGTTTTTGTATTGGACTTTGTGAAAATGCTCAACAGTTGACGTCGCAATTGCGAAATATTCTGCATGTTGTTATGAGTTCGTTTTTTTATTTTGTCTTGATTTATAGCAATTTTAATATTTGAATCTGTCAACTGTATATATGTAATTATTTTTACATTGAAATTGCATTTAACAACAATATTCTGTGTGCCTCATTTTTAAACACGAACTGGTAATAAAAGCGCTTTGGGAATGAAACTGTCATTTTGTGGTTTATGATAAAACTTCATATCTCATGAATAAATTTCAGTGGAACAAGCTAAACTGATTGCACAATTCGTTCGAATTATAACTACTGTCGTCATTGTAAAGTGAATTAGTTTTTAATTAAACTACTTTTTGTATTGATTGCACTTTTTTAACCTTTTTGTTTAGGTTGTGCAGTTTCTTTTTTCCATTAAAACAGAATATCATATTTCAGGAAGAATTATACAGCAATATAATTACTAATAGCCGCAAGTACGATCAATTATAGCCTATAGAACTATGTAAATTAAATGATTTCGGGTAGGCCTACTGTATGTAATGGTATTTTACTGTCTTAGAAATTCTTGGTTCAGATTTGTTATTTTGCGTTTATATTTGTCTGTTTATACCGTCATATCCATAAAGTGGATTTATTTGCCACTCTAAACGCTAGAACTGTCTTTTGAGACCACTGTTTCGGCAGTCGTCAGCTAAGATACACCGTCTGATGCGAAATGGCGCCATCTGTTGAGCAAAGAGGGTATTATCAATATCTTAAATGTTAGTGATAAACTTTACTCTCAAACAATTAACTTTTGAGTAGAAGCGACAAAATAACCGTAATTTTGTACAATTAACACACATTTTTTATTCAGCACTTTAATGCTCGTAATAATAATTGGTCGGTAAACTTCGCTTATGGTGTTGTTTTAAGCAAATTTGTTTCTCATTAAATCAGAGAAAAATTGTCTATAGATTGCAGGTTAGCCACAATTAAATTTGACATTAAGCAACGAACAAAACAAAGACTAAAGCACGGGTTAGTTAAAGTGTGATTTATCCCGCCCCTTGCCTGTACGTCAATAGAATTTGGCTAGTACGGAAAACTCCTGTAAACCCACCCTTCTTTAGAACTTATTCTAAAACGCGTATGGATGTATTTTCACATTATCTTTTGGAGGTAAACAATTACTGAGTCGTATTTAGTGTAATCCGATCTTTTAAAGATTTTAAATGTCGACTTTTCCCTGGACAAAATATAAAACTATTATGAGTAAGTAATCCAAATATAGACTGTCTAAAATTCATTTGTTAATTATATTTTGTTTACATCTTCATTAGTGTGTCATATTTTAATTGATGTTTTTGCTGTTATGAATTAAGATACACAATTGGAGTAGATCAGTTATTTGTAATTAAAGTTGTACTGGGAAGTCGCATTAAAGTTTCTGTAGCAGTTTATATACTATGTAGCAGCTATGTTGCCTAGAAAGAGCATAATCCCCGAGGAGTTTGCGCTGCCGGGGCTCGTCTCCCGTATACCCCGAAAGCCTGTCTTTAGGGACCGCATAAACAAGGCGCGCTTCATAGCCAAAAGTGGCTCCTGCAACATAGCGCACAAGAACATCCGCGAACAAGGGAGGTTCCTGCAGGACGTCTTCACCACCCTGGTCGATCTGAAATGGCGCTTCACCCTGGTCATGTTCACCATGAGCTTCCTGTGCAGTTGGCTGCTGTTTGCCATGGGCTGGTGGCTGGTAGCTTTCGCACATGGAGACCTGGATACCAACCGAAAAGCTGGCATCGAGCAATGCGTCACCAACGTGAAGTGAGTACACTTACCTTGCTATGTATAACCATGACCCGGAGCATTTATCACGATCGAGTATCTTATAATTAAATAAACTCATAGAAGCATGTAATTCTGTTGAATGGGGAACTATGGCACAATTTATTAGAATCTTTTTCTTTCTTTACTTTTCCAAAAATTAGATTTTCCGCTGGGGTAAAATGTTTAAGTAAACACAGATAATTGGATTCTCACAGCAAGATTAATATGATTCTCAAATTCATGTTATTTCATCTGTTCTTTATTAGATTAGTCAATCCGACACTCTTAAGATACCGGACTGGAATAATAAATGAAAAATAAATTGCATGGACTGGCATGGACTATGGAGGATTACCACTGCAATTAACTTAAAGTTAATTACCTAAATCGCCCCTTAACATGAACAATTACTGCTCCACCCACTCATCCCAAAAAATTCAGATAGGTAAGTTTAGGCTACTCAAAAGGTGTAAATAAGAAATAAAGTAATTTACAAAATATGTGCAACAGACTAACCTGTTTTGCCAACAGCACATCTTCACATATTTTATGGAATTTATGTGGTTGACTGGTGAACTCATATGGGGTGGCAAAACTGCAGCTATTGGCTGCCATTCACAAGCATGACTGAGTACTACCAAGGCTGCCCCCTTCATGTCAGAGAGTATGATGATGTGCAGTAATGATGATGCCAGAATATGATAAAGTGTTCTGAAAGAATGGCCTTCTAGTGATCCAGCAAGCCATGCCATCATTGCCATGCTACCTGCTGCTGTCGGCATGCAGTGCCCTATAAGATGCCCTTACAGACTCCCATCGTTATGAATTGCCCTTCTATTAGAGGAATTGTGATGCAGTGTTCTTTATATATATATATATATATTAATAGTGTTAGGGTGAAATTGGCAGCAAGGATGGGGGGGGGGGGTGTTGTTATTATTATTCTTTAACTTTTCCTAATTGTGTTTGCAATTTTTATAATAATTTTTAAATCCTGTTTTCCCTGCTATAACGGAATTGCACTGAACCGTGAACCCAAAGAGGAAGTTTGTACTGGAGTTTTAATTTTGTGTACAATTAGGTTTCTGTTGGTCTAATGTTGTCTGTAAACTAATTTAGATGGCTGTCTGATAATGGATAGGTTGGTGACATTTTATGAACACAAAATATCTGTTGCATACACCGATTTTTAATAAAAGTACACTTTTATAGAACAGCACACATGCAATTCCGTGACAGCGGTACCTGCTGAAAACTGGGGGAAAAAATCCAGAAAAAAAGAAGAAAAAATGACTTTATTCTATTTTTTTATATTTGCAATGTATATTTTCAGTCTGATACTTCAGATTTTGCTTGCAGTTTCCAAAATTTTGATTAATTCTTCTGGCACAAAATGAACTCCTTACTCCTTTCAAGGAAGCAAACATGAGTAAGTTCTCTCCTCGTGTTGGAGAGAAAAATATCACCAATGGGTGCACCTTCAGCGGAGACAATGATAAAAAAATTGCTCACTTTGAGATGCATTTTCTCATACATATAAGAACACTATTTTCACCATATATTGTGTGCTATTGTACTATTTGGGGGGGGGGGGGTACATGTCATGCAACAGATGTCCTTTGCCTTTCAAAGAGCCTCCAACGCTGGTATCAGTGCTGTACTAAATTGAAAGATATTCTTTTGCCTAAAATATATATACGTATATATAATTTGACATTATATATTATTAATGTGTCATCACTTCCTTGATATTTGACCTATTTGTACAGTTCCACTTCCCCTGTTTTCAGTGACCTCTGACCCCTGTCTCTTGCCACCCACAGGTCCTTCACCTCAGCCTTCCTGTTCTCCATCGAGGTCCAGGTGACCATTGGGTTCGGGGGGCGCATGATCACAGAGCAGTGCCCTGCCGCCATCCTAGTGCTGATCCTGCAGAACATAGCCGGGCTCATCATCAACGCCATCATGCTGGGCTGCATCTTCATGAAGACGGCGCAGTCGCACCGCCGTGCTGAGACGCTCATCTTCAGCCGCAACGCCGTCATCGCCGTGCGCAACCACCGCCTCTGCTTCATGACCCGTGTGGGCGACCTGCGCAAGAGCATGATCATTGGAGCCACCGTACGCCTTCAGGTGGTCCGCAAGACCACCACCCCGGAGGGTGAGGTCATCCCCATCCACCAGATCGACATCCAGACCGAGAGCGCCGCCTACAGCAATAACATGTTTCTGCTGGCACCCCTCATCATTTGCCATGTGATCGACAAGGACAGCCCCCTGTATGACCTGTCAGCCATGGAGCTGCAGTGTAGCGACCTGGAGGTCATCGTCATCCTGGAGGGGGTGGTGGAGACCACAGGCATCACCACGCAGGCCCGCACCTCTTACGTGGCGGAGGAGATCCAGTGGGGGCACCGCTTCGTGCCCATCGTCACAGAAGAGGAGGGCGTGTACTCTGTAGACTACTCCAAATTCGGCAACACAGTAAAGGTTCCCACCCCGAAGTGCAGCGCTCGCGAGCTGGATGAGAAGCCCTTCATCCTCATCCAGACCATGCAGAAGAGCGAGCTCTCGCACCAGAACTCCCTACGCAAACGCAACTCCATGCGCAAGAACAACTCCATGCGCCGCAACAACTCCACCCTCATGATGCCCAAGGTGCAGTTTGTGACACCAGAGTGCAACCAGAACATATCCGCCACATGACTGGTGGCCTCGGCCCCGCTGGCCGTCCTCCTCTGCCTCAGGACATTCAGGACCGCTCATCTGCCTTTTATTCAGCTAGATGTAACTTTTCTGCTCTGGCCTGTGTTATCACACCTCTTGAGGAATCATTTTAGCCCCTGACTGACCCTTTATTTTGGCTCGGTCTTCGTGAACATTGCTAAAAGTCTCACTGTCTTAATATTTGGCTTTTCAGACACAAAGATTGATTCATTTTTTCCCCTGTATTATGTCATGCTGTCCACATAGCACACTACACAAAACTCTGTAATCTGTAATTTTCTATACTGACAGATACATAGTATTTCGTGTATTGACTAAATCTTAATTCATTTCAGTTAAACTTTAATTTGTAATTAAGGAAATTAATTTTGTCTCTGTCGGAAGTAATTTATTTAAGGCATTGGTTTTTGAACATTTTACATTTTAATTTGGTTCAAAAATGCCGACTCAAAGTCACTGAGCTGCTAACATTCAAGAAAACTATAAATATATTTTACAAAAGCTGTTCTTAATGCACTGTTTACATATTGAAATTCTTTAGTCTTTTGTAATACCACCAAGCCAATCAATGATAGCTGACTGGTTGCTTCCTTTTATATTTGCATATTTCCCAGCATGCTTTTCATCTTTCTTTTTAGTTTTTTTTTCCCCTTTATAAATTCATTAGCCCGGACATAACGCATGTATACTGGTTTGCAGGAACGTGCAAGGTCTTATTCTTATATTAGACACTTCATTAAACATTTGTGCTGTTACACAAGTATAGGCATCTAATAATACTTTTATAGGGGTTACTTATTACATGCAGGACACAAACATGGAGTGACGAGGACAAGCTTAGGACACGTGTGCATTATGGAGGCATGGAACCAAGATGATTATACATGTAGTACGGTGACCATTATGTAGTTCGATGACAATATGCACGCCTTTTCTCTCCCTGAAGTTTTTGGGTGCTAAAATTGCCGGAAATACCCGCCATTTATTTCACGTTGACATTACCTTTCTACAGTCAGAATACTCTGTGTATATATGTGCGGTGAGATTGCCATTTAAGGTTACAAGAAAATGGTACCATACAAATTTATAAGGACTTAAATAGGGATGACACTGGCACAAATTCCTAACATACATACTTTGTAGTACCTTATATTTGGCATCCAACAAAGTTTTAAAAGTAACCACGTTTTTATTCATCACAAACGGGGTTACAATAGATCGGACACCTTTTTGCTGTGACTGACCTTTCACTTTACCCTTTTTACTTTTTTGCAAAACATGTTATATTTGTTATACTACGATATCTTTTTAAATGCACGTATGTTGTAAATAATTCTCATGACAGGTTTTATGAATAAAATTGTCAACATTTGGATTTTTGTCTTTTATGCTGAAATTGTACTTAAAATAATCTACAATTCAGTGGGCGAACAGGGACAAAGTAAAAATATCATTAAACATAATACGAAATTAACCTGGTAATTTAGTACTTGAGACATTAGCTCCGTTTAGTAAATCTATAGATTTATCTGAAACAAAGCCATGATCTTTTCCCACGACCCGTGAATGAACTGAAACAGCTGTGTCTTGCTGCAAATAAATTAAGAACTACACAAAGAGAAAATTGTTTATTAACGGATGATTATAATTCGTTCTTATTGTAAAAAAATAGAAGTATGTGCTATATGACCAACTGAATCTTAATTTGTGCTGATTTCAGTGGAATATTTGACAATAATATTCGGCCTACTAAAAACGAGAAATGTGCGCACCCACCAAGTGTGACAAACAACATTTTAGCGAGAGCTATGTAAAGGTTTAGGGTAACACTGAATAAATCTCATTTATCGATTAAATGGAATCGTTTGAAGATTATTTTAGAGACACCTAAAGCGTTGCCAACTTTGGTCAGTTGCCTGTTTAAATTCGAGACAAGTCTGCACATTCATTTACAGTACATGTATTTACAAACTATCCCATCACTTAAGTATGATGCATACTAATTTTAGGGTTATAATGGAACAATATAGATTTGCCGTTTCTTGCCCGAGCGTTGTCTGAAAGCGTCATACCATATTTGCCAGCCGTGTCACCGATTGTGACTTTGAAGTAAATTAAGTTAATGAATAAAACACACGTTTCTTCCAAAGCGGAATTTGTGGAAAACACTCAAACGACCTCCGACAGAAAAGATATAACCTCCTTTAAGAAAAATTTAGATTGGCAGTTAAAAACTGCACTACAATACAGACCCGTACATGCTACCCGTTGTGCATAAGGGAAAGCAACACAATTTAATCACTCGCGGAAATGGATTCGGTAGTTTTTTTAGTCCACCGTTTAAAAGATACTCGTTTTAGGACCGCCCTGAAATCTACACTTAATTGCTATAATTCGCTTTTCTGGTGTATTACTGTAGTGGAATATTTACTTAGATTAACGTTTTGCGTTGTGCGTTTAACCAGTCAAAGAACCATATTTCTTTACACGAAACATCCCACCACCGCGTTTTAATAAAACCCACAAGAAATGCGACCTGACTCTTTTCGTTTCGTTCTTAACTGCATCACCACCTACCTAAAACCCGACCCAGATCCAGACCCGGACCCACACCCAGACCCTTGGGCGGTACGTAAACCGGCACGCGAGACTAAGCGCATGCTAAAGCCATCCCGTGTTCCGGAATCCCATGATGCACCGGTGTCCAGTTAACGCGAAACATTTTAAGTAAAACGCGAGGTTCTTCTAACACAGCAAATAAATTTTACACTGTCTCTGGCGTAGCATTAAAAGAACACCACATGCCGTAAACGAGCGGGACCCAGTAAAGTGATGTAAATGCATAACCCGTCAGAGGGACAGCGGTGGGCGCGCCTGGCGTCCCCGGCTGGCCGATAGCACTGTAGCTTTGCGCAGTGGCAGTATCGTAGCCTATGAGGTTTATCCGAGGCGCGATTATTGCTAGTTGAAAACTTTACCCAATACCCCGCCTTGACGACTTGAAATACAGTCGGCTATGGCAATTTTTGTAGGTCTCTACGGAGACTATTTTTCCTGTGAAAAAATAATCGATTAAGGCAGTGGTTTGTTAAAGTTATTATACTGATAGATAGTATATTAAGTTGTGCGGGTTGTTGTGTACCTTACCGGGGCGATGTGCTTGTGAATAGGTTTCACGGTCGTTTGAATGATTTCATCGTGGGGCCCTTGTGTAAAGTCATTTTGCTGACTGGTTTCCCCAAGTGGATAAAGGTTTCTGCGAAATTAAATGTAAAGACGGACAACTACTTGCTTGGACGTTACACCTGAAGTTTCAAATTTCCAACAGCATATGGAAAGCAACAGTGGAGTTAAATTTTGATTTGACCTCGACGAGTTATCTGTTTTTGGGCGACTGAAGTACGATTGGTGTATTTGTTAAACGTTTAAATGCATTTTCTTTAACATAAGTAGTTTAGTACAGTTGCATCAGTACTGGCTACCAAAAGATGTCGCTGTTCACCTACATTAAGAATTTCCCATAATAGCCGATAGGGGGCAATATCATTTTACACATTGTCGCTGTATGCCCAAAGATATAAAAAGGATTAAATGAGAACTGCAGCTATAACTACTTTTTATAAACTGCATGTCCTGCTTACCTTTTTGACTGGCTCCATGGTACCTCAGAACTGCATCAAGATTCCTCCACATGTCTGTTTGACAGTATCACGTTAAGAGCATTGCGTTATTGTCATCTTTCTTTCAATGAAACACTGAAAAAAAGACAACTGGGCAAACAATGTGTAATTGCACATCCATACAATTGCTTTGTATATAAAAAAGATAGATATTATGACTTGATATTTAACTGGTTTATCCTCATTGTCAGAATAGCGATGGTTGTATTGTAACTAAGAGACCAAGTTTTGTGACCTCAAAAGGACTATGTATGTATTTTAGAGTGATTATACATTAATCAACAATTATCAGTTGTTATTACTTTTGTTGGAGGTTTAAGCTATTATTTTGTTTGTGTTTTTCAAGGACTCCTGCAAAAAATTTTGAAAAGCAGTGTGGACCCAGGAGGTTAATTAAAAGGCAACAGTATTGTTGCAAATGTGCTACTTGGTGATTCAACCTGGAATTTACAGTAAGTGCTTGGCTGTGAGTTGCAATGAAGCACTCGCAGCATGAGGTGAGCTCCTGCAGCACTCCCACCTGCCGGTAGCTGGTTAGTCGCAGCGTGAGATTGGACCCTATGAGTCCCTGTGTTTAGCTTGCTGCTTGGCACCGCTGGGGGGCTGCGTATTGCTCTGTGTCAAGGAGCCCAACCTGATTAGTGCCTTGTTTTACCTGGCACACAAAGGTCAAGATGTGCCCAAACCACAATCCTGACACATCATGCAGAGCTGTATTTATGTCAGAGAGGACTCTAATCAGCAACAGAGCCAAAAGTGTCCTGATTGAAGCTGTTTGTGACTCTTTGGGATCCAATCAGCAGCCTCCACAATCAATCCAATCAGCTTTCTCTACAAGTCACTCCACTGTGTGTCAGGGCAGATGTGCTACATTAGTGAGGCTGTCGCTTACTAATTTGAATCCCGATGCTAACTCAAAAAAAAGATTAAATCATATTTGTAAATCTTCACTCTGGTCTGCACACTGCATACTAAACACTGTATTGTACATTCTCACACATTGATATAATGAACACACTGACTATTTAATTTTGACCCAGATTAAAAACATGATACAATGTTACACTCAATTTGCCAAATCTGTAAATGCAATTCTGTATATGTGTCTGTTGCAAAATGCCTTATTGGTCTTCATGTCTTAAATCTGGTTAGTCACAGGAGTTGAATGACACATTTAGACATAATGTTAAGGCCAGTTGTTAAATCTCTGCAACTGGAAATATAAAATACTTGGGATCCTTTTACAGTATCAGCTTGGCTACAGATTTGATCAATTTAAACCAATTACCTTCAAATGCTGAAATAAACAGAACAAGTTTTCCACTGACACACTTTGACTCAAGCAAAGGTAACATTGCTATATATATTTTTTTGGCAAGGAATTAAGGTGCATTAATAAGAAGCACAAGCGTTCCATAATTTGTTGTTTTTGTGATCAGATTATGCAGATAAAGGAATTAAAACATTAATATTCCCCTGCCTTTAAATGAAAAGATTTTCAGCATTAGTTAGAGCATGCTTTGCTCCTTAGTAACCATGTGACAGTAGACAATCACTATGGCAACTCCGTTTCCCCTCTTTATTCTTTGAAGATTCCCCAGCCTGACTATTCCCGACTTTAAAGCGGAGCATGATTCCCTGCCTGCGTTTCCTGTCTTCATGTGGCAGAATCATCATTGCTCGCTGCTTCAAATGATGACCCTTCTTTTCCTGATGTTGTTGAGAAGTTCTTCAGTTAATTTAGTCTGAAACTGACTTTCAGAGGCAAGCATTCTTTCCATCTAACACTGAGTAGTATAGTGCAAAAATGAACAATTGAAATCCCCCTGGTCTCTCTGAATTTCTGCTCTCTTAATATTGGATATTTTATCCTGGGATAAATTTCCAATACAAAAAGAAAATAGTTGATATTAGACCCTATAATGTTTATTTTTAACAAAGAGCAAGAAATGAATCCATTAATTAGTCTCAGATATTTGAAATTAGACTAGGTGGCAAACTTGCATCCTTAATTGAATATTCTGTTATTAATATACAAATCTGGATAGATGGATGGATGGATGGATGGATACACTGGAAAATTCAAGCACAGATATTCATATGTAGGATAAAAAAACATTAGACCTCTGAAACAGGCTCAGTTTTCAAACATGAAGAAATTAAAATAATGACCATAGGATGAGAAACTTGGTTTCACCTCCTGTTTTATAAATCATTGCTTGCATATGAAACAGGGAGAAAAATCACAGGAAAGTCATTTAGTATTAATTAAAGGTGTTTAAAAGACTTTCAGTTCCACAACCAAACACTGAGGGAGAAATCAGATAAACAGCAGATGTAATGGCAAGCTGCAGCTGCAGTCAGAAGGAGCTGCTTTATAATTAATATCAACCTGTGTTCTCAGAAATGTTTCATCAATCACTACAAGTCCTCCTCACCCTCGAAGGAAAGATGAAGAGTTGGGTAAGAGGACCGGGTGCCTGTTGTAGTGTGTGTAGTGTGTGTGTAATGTGTGAGCTGTGCGCGGCTGGGCAGCTTTTGAATAGCAATTATTTATTGTACTAATTAATTTTAGAAAGAGAGAAGGAGAAAAACGAATAAACCTGCAGAATGAAACAATCAACTTTTTAATTAAGGGAAACAAGGGAACTTATTAAGAGATCACTGTTGTCACGGAAATGGAAGCACTCAAGTAATTGTATTGCAAAAATTAATTTGCAATAAGGTAAATCAGTAAATGTAATAAACATCCCTGAAGTGCTGTCCTCAAAAACATTAACAGTTGTACACAAAACTTTGTTTACAATGGTAGAATATTCTATTAAATGTATATAAGACCCATTTCAGATTGCACACAGGGGGATGATAATTGTGATTATAGTATTTTAAATGAGCTTTCAGTCATTAGTATCTTTTTTGTCATCTATATTTCCATGAATTATTCTCACATCTGAGAAGGATGATATCATGAAGTCTATAATGTAATAAGAATCTGGTGTGTGCTAATGAGAATCTGGTTTGCACTAATGAGATCCCTTTGTGCAGTAAACAAGTCCAGCATGCAGTAATGACAATCCAGTGTGCAGTACTGCAGCAGTGACAATCTAGTGTATGCTACTGCAGTAATGATAATCAAGTGTGCAGTAATACAGTGATGGCAGTCCAGTGCACACTAATGCAGTAATGGCAGTACAGTGCATACTGATGTAGTAATGACAATCCAGTGTGTGCTAATGAGAATCTATTGTGCAGTAACACAATCCTGGCATGTGGTAATGACAATCCAGTGTGCAGTAATGAGAATCTATTGTTTCATAACACAAGTCCTGCATGCAATGTGTAGATAGTGAGAATCCAGTGGTCAGAAATACAAATTCAGTGTTTAGTTACCAAAATATATAGCACAACTGTGAAAATCTGACTACAGAGATTTATCTGTATAAATTTCTTAACACCACTGCAGTTTAGCAAAGGCATGTTAATTAACACTAGTATAGCACAACTATTTTAGAAGAACCAGACTGCAGTACACTGTAACATTGTCACAGCATTGTTTATTACAAAAGGCACACAGGGTGATTCTGTTTGACCATAATATAATTCAGGTGTGAGTCAGTCCGGTATAATTAAGACTTTTGGCATTAAATGATTACTTCTTTTTTAAATTGAGTAACTATGCAATAGGTTCATAAAACAACATGTGATCGGGTTTCCCTCTGTTTGATTGGATAAAATATACACTGCGAGTTGCCCCTTTGAAAATATGGAAGGTGATATGTTTAGCCAAGCAGTTTAAATATAAACCAGGCAGCAGAGGAAATAGACAGGTGGAAATAGTATAGATGACAAATGTCCTCAGTTTGCAAGACTAGACTTAGATAAATACAACAACGGTAGTGGCACAGCAGAACATAAATATTGGCTGTTCTCTTGAAGATTCTGTCCTCAGGGTATGGAGTGAAGGTGGCAACAAATCAGTTAAAAGTGTGGGGAGAAAAAAAAATGACACTATGTTGGGGTCTGTACCATCTGTCCCTGCCCTTCGTGTCAGCTCCCCATTTGTCCAGCAGGTGTTGCTGGCCATCCCGTTCTCCTCCCTGTCGGTTGCCCCTTAAGTCCCTAACGTGTTCTCTACTGCTCCCTGGTCTGCTGCATAGCTCAGTGGGCTGAATATGTGAGTCAGAAACCATGTACCCACTAGTTTGAGGCTGGCCTCTGGCTAACTTTGTCTTTTTATTAGTACTTATTTAGCTTCTGTTAACCCCATGTTTGTTGTGCTTTATTTTGGTTCCCTTGGTCTTTGGTTTTCCCTGTGTGTATTTTTGTTCCAAGTTAAGTTTCCTAGTGTAGTAATTCCTAGTGTATGATTAGTGTTCCTAGTTTCAGTGTTTTCCATGTCTCTTAGTTCTGTGTTTACTTAGTGTTACTGCGTACACCTGTTTCTCATTGTCCTTGTGCCTCGGGTGATTGGTTAATTGATTTTGTCTAACACCTGTTCCTTGTTGGCTCCAGGTTTGTATGTGTATTTAAGTGCCCGCCCTGCACTGTTCTCTAGTCAATCATTAGGTTTGTGTTATTATGTATTCATGTTGCTGTGTGTTTGAGAAACTGTTAGTTTTATAATCCTGCTCCTTGTGATACCTTGTTTGGTTACTTCAGGGTTATTGTAGTTGGTTCTTGTTTCTCTTGTTTGTTTTCTGACCCTTTGTCATCCTTTTATTTTGTTCCTCTCCATCTGTTCTGTTTTATGTTAATAAACCCCTCTTTCTCTTGGAGCTGTAAGTGAATCGTCGCCTTTTTCCCGCCTGCGTCATGCCGCGCTGTAATACATTCAGTGATAACCAGGAGTAATTATTTCACTTGGACAATATTAGTGGCGTAGACAATATCAGAGGTGTGATTGGTAAACGGCGATATGCAGCCCGGATAATGCTGGGGTCCTTTTGCTGAAGGGATACATATTTGAAATCTGGATTTAGCCAAGCTGGAAGCAGGACCAGGGCCAAAATGTGATTGAGGGGGAACTTTACTTTGCTCTGGAACTTTGTTACAGAAGATTGATTAAGGACTGATAAGGAGATGCAGAGGAGTTGGCTGTCCTCTTTTAGCTAAATATAAAACCTTTCACTTTGTGAAACCAGGCAGGGCATGCTCATCTCCAGAGGAAAGGGTGACAACAATGGCTTCACCTTTAGTCATTTGCCTGTGCAATTCAGTCACTTTTATCTACAGCTCATGTTCAGAGTTTCAAGCACTGCTACTATATGCAAAAAAAAAGGATAATTTTTAAGGCTATTTTTGAACTGCCTGAAATGGCCTCAATGAATACTTGGAGCTCTTGATGATTGGTGAGCTCATTTATTCATTCATCCATCCATTTGCACAGGCTGCTTATTCAGTCTGTTGTGTCTAGCTGTTTCATTTGGATTGATTCTTAGCTGTGTGACTATTGCCTGCCCTTATTTATTTTCACAGACAGTGAAATGTGTCTTCTCAGAGTTACAGTACGAAGAGCCTGAGAACAGACAGTTCCGTGCTGTTTCAGACCACAAAGAGCACAGTGATTTCACTCTTCCATGCACATATTGTAAGCAGTGTTGTCTTGGGAGCCCCGGGATTGGCATGATTGGCCTGGAGCTTATCCCAGGAAGCAGAAGGGTACAAGACAGGGGACCCCCTGGTTGGGATGCCTGCTGGTTACAAGGCAGAGCGCATGGGCGATTTGGAACTGGTTTGTAGGTGGAAACTCACAGAAAAAAATAATACATAAATTACACACATACACAGACCTGTACTCATATCTTTGTGGGGACTGTCTATTCATTGCTATGAGAAAAACTCTAATCACAACAATGACAACCTTAAACCACGCCCCATCCTAACCTTAACCGCAAGTAACCAAACAAAACACGAAACATTTTTAGTTTTTCGATTGCTTTCACAGATTTTTATAAAATTGAGTTTCCCCTTGTGGGGATTGAAAAAATGGTCCTCATAACCTAAAAACAGTTTTTTTTTATCACATTATGGGGAGCAAATGTTCACACAATACAATATATATACATGACCCATACACACAGAACCCAATGTGGGATCTCAATCCCAAAGCCTAGAGGCGTGAGACCATAGTGCTGAACACTAAACCACCATTTCACCCCAATTTCTAAGAAACAGAAAAAAATGCTTTGACACGCAATAATAAGTGCAGAGGCCACAGGGCCTATGTTTTAAGGCAAGTCGTTAAGGCTTCAAAAGCAAAGAGATCTGCAGTTCCTTCTGCACACTTGGCATGCTCCCTGGATTGTCTGGCTGAAGTACACATTTCTGCTTCATGGCTGCCTTGTCTTTCACAGAAAACCGCTGTCTTTTCTGGTTCTGACACCCATGCAGAGTTAATGTGTCCTTGTATTGATCAGAAGCGTACAAGCGCACATGGTATCAAATATGCGTAAATCCTGACATCGCAAGAAATGACCGAAAACCACAATGCTTTTTTACATTTCCTGATACATATACATATTCTCACATTTTTTTAAAGCCAGCCTAACAATGTGTTTGGGTGAGATCTTGAATTTCCATGGAGATTGATTACAAGTCTTAGGCCTCCTTTGCCTCCATTACCAACATCAGTCCGGCCCTGAGTGGCTGAGTGGACCCCTTACCTTGACAGAGTTTAAATGTGGTCAACTGGATGAATTCTGAGGATCGTGGTGGGGTTGGTGAGGTGATGCTCACCAATGGTGCTGGGACCTTGAATCTCCCCCCTGTATTTCCCCACACTGGCCTTGGTGAAGTTCTACAATGTTGAGAAGTTTTACAAGCTCTCATTTGTTTTTGTGTTTGCTTTGAGGCTTTTGTCATGTGTCTTTGGAATGAAAGTGTTCGGTTTTGATGAATTCCACTGCCTCTCATCTCCAACATGCCACTATGTACGTTCTCCTCTAGTCATTAGCCTCTGCCTCACGCACATCACGAGTCACTTGTGAAGATGTGCGCCTCTCACTTTTTGCTACCAATGAACCAAACATATCTGGATGGAAGTACAGTACAGCAGGAGTCAGATTTATTATTCAGGCAGTCTGGCACGCCAGGTGCTCTCTGCTATCGTGAATTTTAAAGTGGCAAGTGGTCATCATCCAGGTTTCAGACATGTGGTGAAATTGAGCTCAGAAGATGATTCTGACATCTTCATTCATTTCCAAAATGTCATTTGCACAGGTTTTCTGGAAAGGGGATGCTAATGACATTGTTGCATAGGCAGGTGGGTGGCTGGATTCTTTTGTTGTCCATGGGTGGATGTTCTTCTTAATTAGAAATCAAAGCCAGTCAATGGCAATGGTGGTATGGAGTGAAGATCAGCCCTGATGTCAGTTACTCAGACATTGTGGTGACAGCTTTTGATCATTGGTGTTGACGTGCTATTCGGTGTCGATCTCACGTCAAGCTGATGGATGCAGATTTACATTTATTTATTTAACAGATGTTTTTTCCACCTTAAAGTGCAGCAGAATTACTGCCATAATGTTGTAACATGAATGTATAGCCTTGTTCAGCCTGGTTCTAGAGACGCTGAATTTAGTAGGTCTGAGTATGAGGCGTGACAAATCTAGGACAGCAGGCCGATTTACAGAACTCTCCGAATCACAGGATTCATGCCCGCATCTACCACTGAGGACACCAAGGTCAAGTCCTTAATATTTTTTCTCCAATAAACTCAATCCCAAAAGGGCTAACACTTTTGAATCCATTAATACAACTTGATGTTAACTCACCGTCTACACATTGGAGTTACTTTTGCAGGAGCTGTGAGGAAAGTTGGATTGCCATCGGCTGTTTCCCACCATAGGGATGTCACATGCAGCCTTGTGAGATCTCCTGGCTCAGTTATAGGTTTCAGAGGGGTGGGGGCCCAGGGACAGGGTCAGTGTCTTCAGGAACTCTCTAAAAGCATTTTCCTTGCTAACCGCACAGGCCCACAGACTGCCTTCCTCCTGGGGAGTCACATCCTCTAACTCCCGTGCCCACCCTAGGCTTACTGTCCAGGCCGCCCACACCAAGGACCAGCCAAGTGGTAGGAAATGTGCGGAAAGTTGGGCGTGTTCCGTTTCGTGGCTTATCTCCTTCAGCCGGCGCTTGGGTGGCAACAGGCTGAGCGAATTATCCACCAGACAAACCGGGGGCATCATTAAAGCCACTGATTTACGCGGCAGCCGGCCCTCATTTAGCCCACGCGTGCTGAGATTCACGTTCGCCCGTCGCTCGGAAATATGGCACCGGTATATTTGGAAGGTGCAATTTGTAATTAGGGTGCATATAAATTGCGATCGGTCCACCACATGCACATGCTGGGGCGTCGTCGACAGACGGCAGGTGGCACGGTTCTTGCACATCTACGATCCTGGAAGGGATGGAAAGTCCCTGGTCCACATCTCAGAGTCGGCAGAGTGATGTCGCTGCTGGAGCCTAGAGGCAGGCCCACAACCTCTGTCTGACCTTGCTTTCAATTGTACATCACTTTAGTTAAAAATGTAGCAAAATCAATAAATTGTAACTGAGACTTTACAGGAGACCTCAAGGTGCCTGAAGTCTGACTCAAAGGCTCCCTCTGGCCCAAGAAGTCTACTCTAAATAGACAGCACAATCTATCAATTAATTTAATGAAATCTGTTAAACCCTCCAATGAGTTGTTTGTGTTCATATTGTGTTAATAAGCTTTTATTACCACTTTTCTCCTTTGTGTGCAGGGTGTTCTCACGTGATGCTGCTGACTCACTTTAATGAAACGTTCCACAAACGTTACGCATGTGAATTGAAAGAAATCAATGACACATAAATGAATAATACATCTATGAAAACTTAAAGGACGTCTTCCAAACACATGTGCCTTATTAAGAAGGCTTGGCATGGGTTATTTTTTTATGTTTTATTGTTTCTGGGCCCTGAATTTGAACATTTCAGAGCTCTGACTGGAGAACCTTAAGCAGACCATTTTGAAAAATTAGGGTATGGTTTGGCATGAAATTCCTAATTTGCAGCTCATTAATAAATAAAGCGACACCCTGCCGTTGTTGCTATGGGAAATGGGACAGGGGCATGCCATGTGAACAACAATCCCAATGTTTAATTAGCTTAAATATGTAACATTTAGTTGCACAGTCTGAGTTAATTAGCTGAATTAACCTTATTTACTTTCTTGGCGTTCAAAAATCCAGGGACCTTATTCTTGGTGGGACTACTTTCTAAAATAAAATGAATAATTTAAATTAGAGTACAGAAAGATCCCTTAGATATATATTTAACTCTCAAACATTTGGACTCTTAAAACTTCAATTCCACTTTCCACACTACTTAACAGAACATAACATGCCTCATATTTCTCATTAAAAAGCTTAGAGAACTCAGCATACTGTTAATCTAACTGAAAGACAACTTTAAAGGGAGAAATATAGACACTAATTTCACCCATAAAACTGATAAAATGAAAACATAAAATGCAGCATCTTTTGTCAGGAAAATTCTGAAAATGTAGAAAAATATCACTGCTGCATTTTCTCCCATATTTCAAGACAACTATTCAAACATGGACTACAGACTCCATATCTTTCTCAAGAAGTTCTCCTTCGGGTAGTAGATTCATTATTCATTAATGATGTATTGTTGTGGAGGTCCTCTGCACCAAGGTCTACCGCATAAGCAGATGTGGTGTTATTTTACTGAAAAATAGATTTTTAATTGCACTTTTAAGAAGCGTAGCTTTGGGTGCCATTAAGTGGTCAGGCAAATGTGGAGTAACAGCAGCACTGCACTCCTGCTTCAGGGAAGTGATCTCCAAAGAATCATCTCTTGGCATAGCATTAGCAAGGCTCCTCCAAATGGCACCCCACACCCATCAGTGTCTGTCAGAAGAAAGCGTAATAATCTTTTTGCAAAAGCACCTCCAGGTACCTACTGTAAGTTGGATATAAGTATTCTGCCTAACCGTTCAGACGACATGCTGTAATGTGAAACGCAATTATCCGCAGCAAATATAAAACAAATCTCCTATTAAACATCCAATTTTCCAATAAATTAACAACAAATAAACAAACAGACCAGTAAGATAAAGTAGTCATATCCCATAGTTTCAAGATATTGCATGTTTCACCTACTACACTTGAAAATAGCAGCATTAAAATTAAGCAATGGTCCAACTTAAGAGTCCTCCCGCCCACAAGTAGGCAGCACCTACTTCTTGAAATGGCCACAGAATTCAGAAACATGCTCTGTCCCCTATCTAACCTGAAATACTTAGTGGACAGAGCTACTCGTGATGGCATTCGACCAAAATTCCTGCCCATCCTTCTGCTACTGTAACTGTTATGTACACGCAGCAGTCTCTGCCTAGTCCCTGTTCTGATATTGGGTCCAGCACTGCAGCCTAGGGTACAGATGCCCATCTGTGGTTGGTGGTAGCGCATATCCCTGGGTATGCCCTGGGGCCTGCCCCTTCCTGTGTGTGCTGGGAAATCAGGCACCGAGAGAGTGGCGGTGGAATGACCACCACTTACACATCGGCTTCCTACACAAACTAAAACAGCAACAGCTTGTGAAGCCAAACACACACAACATTCTCTGTCCAAAACGGTGGTTTTTTTAATACAAATATTTATAAACTAGCGCATGTGATAACTCATGCTACTGAGTGAAGGTCCTGTTTTCTACATTTGCCATATGCTTCTGATCCACATGGCTTGCATAATTATATTACTTTTAATGGGGAAAAAAACCTGCCCACTGTTTGTGCAAAATTTACAACTGACATAAGCTACCTTGCCAGACACACTGCTGTTACAGATGGTTTTTACAGCACTGCCTTAATTAACATCAACCTGCTGGATTATAATTGTAATTAATTCCAGGGCAATGGCAGACTATGGATTTCTGTTATTGTGTTATTGGGCTATAAGAACAGGACAGTAAAATAAATAGCTTATGTTCTGTTGTTAAGCTCTGGGGAGAAAGCATTTTTATGTCATGAGAGACGTGACTGCACTGCTTATGTAGCTGAGTTTATCTAGTGTGGGTCCACAATGACTGTAGCAGATCAAGTTAACCAAATTTTATGGTTTGAAAGTAATTCTAGATGTGTGCATGTTTGTGTGAGTATTTTTGTATAATTCACATTCTCTGTTTATAGAAGCTAATAGAGAAGTGATCACCAACTAGCAAACTGAGACGATTGCCCATTCAACAACTTTTTTATTGTGGGGGGACCCAGTTGCAATAGACCCCCTTGGTTGCAGTAGACTCCCTCTCTCCCTGGTTGCAGTGGACCCTTCCCCCCTTCCCCACCATTTTCACAACATCACCTCACCCCACCCACCCCCCACCCCCCCACCCCCCCCCCCCCCCCCCCCCCCC
>JABFEA020000001.1:4671146-4684494 GCA_019775915.2 Cyphomyrus plagiostoma | reverse complement strand
CGGTCCTCACCTCCCTCCTAAATAAAAATCCGGTTTCTTGCACTCCTGAGTCCGCGCATCCTTCCGCAGGCGCAACAAGTAGCTCATAACTTCCCTTCAGTTAAAAAGTTTTATCATATCTGTGGGTGGGGCCCAGTGCAGCAGTGCAAGCTGGACAGCCACCACTGGCATGAGGTGAAACAAACTATCAGGCAGAAACACTTACCCCTCTACAGACTGAATATCAGCTTTTCAAAACATGGAGCTACAGACGCAGTGAGCGACCAACCAATAAGCGAGATCAAAGCGGAGCAAAGCCAAACAGAGCTTAGCGAAAACATTTTTTTTTTAAATCAAGAGATCAATATCATAGCTTCTAGAGCTGTTAAAGGATAGGGCTGAGTACTGTTTGATGCATAGACTCGAAAAAATCTCACACAGCGTTCTCTTCATCATTCAGTTCAGATAACGAGGGCTGTGATTTGAAACAGTGTGGTGCCTTGTTCTACTGAAACAGGTTCAGGGATCAAAGGAGCTGGAAACGTCTTTGAGACCACCCTAAGAGACACATCTTGCCACTGGCTGGCTGAGACATCCATTGAAAGACAGAGATAGTCCTGCTGTTTGTTTCCTCTAGTGTATGGGTTCTCGACCCCCTGCCCGTGACCAGCATTCCACTGGGCCGTGAACTGCTGTGGCTTTGGAGGTGGGGCTAGGTAATTTCTAGTCATAATCCAGTGTGATTTTTTCAAGCTATGCCTTTTTTGAGATTTGCGCAGTGTAATCACAAATGAAAAAAATAACTTCTTAAATCTGCCCTGCTGATTGATATACCATCACCACCATCTGCCCCCATTTAATTTTTCCTGACTAGTCCGCAGTCATCGGAAGCAGTTCCCTTATCTTGGATTTCTATTGACATCTTAGGGAGAAAGGTAGGAAGGTTGGAACAGCATTAGCAACCTACGAGAGTCTGTGCTCAAGAAACATGAAGTGTAAAAAGTCAAAGTGGATACTGCTTTAAAATAAACAGAGGAAGGATCCCAAACTGCAGTGCATTTAACACACCTGCGCTCATCAGTTTTCACACTGTGAATTGTTGAATTCTTTGTTGTGTTTGGAGAATGATGATGTTACTCTCAACCAGAGGTGGGAACTTGAGTCACTGACTCGTGACTTGACTTGGACTTAAATCACAAATTTGATGATTTGTGATCTGATTCAGCAAAACTGGTGGAAAGACTTGGACCTGATGGAAAATACTCATAACCTAGACGCAACTTGGACCATGTGACTCAAGAAGACTTGAGATTACTTATGGAAACCATAAAGTTAATTTTTCACTTTCAATGTATATAAATTGTAAGAACTATATGAGTACACCTGTGAGTGGACACTCTCATTTCAACCTCTCTCTGCCTGTAAAGAATATATTTTACAACATACTGTGGCTGGTTTTTGCTGCAGTAAGTTTCAGTCACTAAAGGTTAAAAAAACTGACAGTAGTAGGGAATCAAGTTACTCACAACTTGACTTGGACTCGAGTCACAAATTTGATGACTTGTGACTTGGCAGTAAAAATTATGGAATCGACTTGGACTTGAGGGCAAATGACTCGAGGCTTGACTTGGACTGCAATGTTTTTACCTGAGGCTTGACTCGGACTGCAATGTTTCTACTCGAGGCTTGACTCGGACTGCAATGTTTTTACCCGAGGCTTGACTCAGACTGCAATGTTTTTACCCGAGGCTTGACTCGGACTACAATATTTTTACCCGAGGCTTGACTTGGACTACAATGTTTTTACTTGAGGCTTGACTCGGACTGCAATGTTTTTACCCGAGGCTTGACTCGGACTGCAATGTTTTGACTCGAGGCTTGACTGGAACTGCAATGTTTTGACTTGAGGCTTGACTTGGACTGCAATGTTTTGACTTGGATTCACCAAGGAATGACTTGCTCCCATCCTCCCCTCATCTGCTTATTATATTAAAGCATGTTCTTTTTGTTTATCCTGATGTCTGGCCTCTATTAATACTTCTAAAAGAAGGTATAACACCTTCAGCAACAATAAGGAGAAGTTTGTGTAGAAGCAACAGATTGTTTTGCAGAAAACCCCCTAATTCCATCCAGGCAAATCACTCTTAGCCAATGCCAGAACTCCCCCGCTAGCAGTATCTGAAAGAGATAAAAGGGGCAGTTGAAAAAGGAAGCCCAATTAAAAAATAAAAAAGAGAACTGAAATTCAAGTTCGAACAAGACTAACAGACATTATATGCCCATTTCACGCTAGCCTCTGCCCGGCTCTGTTCGGTTCCTTTAGTTTGTGATTTCCATGCAAATGAGTCGACTCGTGCCCAGTGGGGGCTGCCTCAAAGCAGATAACAAACACCCCATAGATGGCTGTCATTGATGGTGGGCGGAATCCACCAGTCAAAGGAATGAGAAATGGGAGGCTTTCCTGTCAAGGCTGGTGAGAAGAAGCTGTGCAGATAGACCACAGGGCGAGCAATTTTATACGAGAGAATGAATTCTGGGCCACACCTCAGAACCAGAACGTGATTATAATTAATACGAAAACCAACATGCAGTTGGAAGATGCATGCATGTGTGATGGACAAATTGAGGAACAGTACAGAAAGGGTCACATGACCCCACACTCCTGCTACTGGGACAAACGGTTTCCTGTTATGATGTCAAGATCAAACCTGCCCAGGGCAGCTTCTCCTCTGAGTGCTGCGGAATTTATGGGGGCTGTCAATACAAGGATGACAGCGAGTTGACTAGTCTTTGATCAATTGTTTTTTCTTGAGTAACAGTAACTTACAGAAAGTGGAAAATTTCGATTGACAGATACAATCATCTCAGATATGTGCCATCAAATGCTGTTGATCCCGTTAGTGTTAAATCTACGGCTCACACGTTGATGTCAACGTTCGACAGCATGTGTAGTATAATACTTATTATGCTACACATGCTTATTATCATACAGTGATCAAACAGCCAGTCAAGTAGCATAATTACTTACGTTTGAGCACTATTCTAGCTTTTTAAGGCGTAATTATAAAGTACTGATGAAGTTAAAAAACAAAACAATCCCACATTTGTGTAATCCTCCACAGGGAGTCGTTGATGTGAATGAGCCCAGGACTCCTCTTTGCTTGACAGGCTTCTTGGAACGTCTATAACAACAGATGGAAGCTGAATAGCGGAAGTGAGCTTGACTGTAGTTTGCATATGTGGGATGAGTTTGAGTGTTTATTTCTCTCTTCTCACCTACCTACAGTAGCGTTTGACAGTCTATGCTCATCTATCGGTTTCATAATCAGCGGTAGTGATGTCACAGTTCATTTCCACACTGAATTCCTTTAACGTTTGCCAATGAAAGAGATTCTGAAGAATGATGGTCAGATAATGAGAGGTGACTCAAGGTGCATTTTTTTCCAGGTGCTGTCACAATTTCTATCCAATTATGACAGCAGACATGGTCATGGCTGGCTGTTTGAGGTGACAGAATCAAACAGGTATCATTTTAAATTCTTTTTTTTCATGAAAGTTAGTTGAAAAGTGGAGTAACCCCTCACCCCAGATGACTGCAAATGAGTAATTGAGGATTTTCATTTTCTTTTTAAAGACAGCGAAGCCCTTGATATAACCAGCAATTATCAGACCCTGTGTCACATGCAACATTGAAGGTCCCACAGTTTAATGACCGTAAACATTTCAATCCCATGTCTGCTTTGGTGGGGCACAGTGGGTTTTCTGTGCAAATGCATAAATGTATTAATTATTTCCTGTTCTGTTAGTTGGATCTCACACTTAGCTGTTAATTGTAGGCAATGGCACAAGAAGTACCATGTAGAATGACTAAGGCTGGTACAAGTGGAGCTCAAAGGTTAACAAACACACATAGGGTCTCATCCACTGAACAGCTTCAGAAGAAGACTTTGCATAGGAAAGAAACAAGGCACTTAACTGGTTCTTAAAACACCTAAGAAAATATGTAAAAACTGAAATGTAATCGACACCAAAGAAAATTATTCATTGTTGTCATTCTTCCAACATCGGCGTCACCGTGGCAACAGCTACATTACAGTTGCAAACACACAAAATATGTTGGTGTCAGCACAGAAATGAAACATAACTATGCCGTTTTTGGGAAACACTAAGCGGGGGAATGGTGGGGGGTGAGAGCACCAATCAGAACGTGCCCTGCATCGTGCCCGAACACAGGGGTCACCTTTCATTGGTGGAGCCTCTCTGGCCTCTCTGCACCCCACTGGCTCTCTTTAGCAGGGTGAACTGTATAAGTGACCATTGGGCTTTCATGGAGGACAAAGGCTCAATTCGGACACCTGCCAGAGTGATCCTTTTTTAAATATGTTTGAATGTAGAGCATGAAAGGCCAAAAGATGGAAGCAAAATGCTCATATCAAACCACAAAAAAAAACAAAACCTGCCCTGTTTTTTAATTTCAGACATATCCCAGAATTCCCCTTTTGCCCTCTTCCTAGAAATGAACAATATGGTTTTGGTTTGAAGCAGGACTGATGACAGGGGAGTTGACTGTGCTGTTGCCTGCTCTTGGACCCTTGAAACATACCAGAGTAACTTCTGAATTAATCAATATGTATATTTCTTTGCATAAAGAATAAAATAATATGTCTATTATGATAAAAGTCGTGTTAATAAATGCTATGCTTCGTTCATTGAACTCGGTGACGAGATCTTACAGGTGGGGGTGTCTACATGAGAAATTCATTATGTTTATTTAGCATTTTTCGGTGTCCTCCCTCTATCCAGGGCTTTCCCAAGCGGTCAAATGCCCTTCTTGAAATGTGAGCCGCACTTGCAGTGATTAGATGTCTGCTGTTTGTAATTTGTTTAACATGCTTACTAATTGCTGTTCCTCTTCTTGTATGACAGGACTCACTGTCTTGTAAGTTGGAAGCAAGTGATTTTCATCCATCTCCTGGAGGAACTTATACTACTGTAAGCACAAGGGGTCAGTCAGTGTTGCTATTTTGTAACAGGGAGTCCGACCAAGCAGATGGTAACAGGTCATCTACACTCTCAGACCATTTACAGCAGGTACTGTAGTGCTGACTGTGGTGTCTCATTAAAGGCAGGTGTGGTCCCGATAAGATATAGGCCAAATTACAAGAGTGATGATGGATGGGTAAAGCAACATACCACCCCACTTTAAGTGCTTATTTAATGCGCATAACGAGAATGCAGCATTATTCTAGGGTCATGACCTCTCATATTGCACTTGTATTTCAAGACAATAAGTAAATGCATGATAATTTTAAAGTAGGTTCTCCTTATTCCGGTCCTGAGCAGATTTCCCTGTTAAAACACACCTAATAAACCTGGGAGTTAACAGGTAAATTTGTTTTTAAGTAGGGAAATCTGCAAAGCGCTATATTCTGGCCTTCCAGGACTGGAAACCCTTTCCATCAGCCATGTGATTGTGTGTGTGTCTCTGAGGGTTAGGCATCCATACCTGTGATCAGAAGGTCACCAGTTCAAACCTGTAATTAGCTGAATGAAGCTGCATTGGTGTTATGTTGGCAAGCGCCTGGAGCGCAGACAAATGCACTTGAAGCCAGGAATCGGGGAACACGAGGTTCAATTGCACGAAAGCCAGGCAATACACATGAACAATACACGTAACGTCAATGTCCGGACTGGGGAAACGAACGGAAACGCGGACTAAATACAAAGACAGCTGGTAAACATGAGGAATCCACACCGGGTTAACGAGGGGGCGTGGCACACGGAAGGAGCGGACGATCGGGGCATGACAATTGGGCCCTTCAGCAAGGCCTCTAATCCTAATCGCTTTAGGGGCACTGGACACTGCCTGACCCTGTAACTTGCCCTCTCCTGTCTGTGTCGCTTGGAGAGCATTAAGGATTAAATAAAATGAATCAGTTTCTCTAGCAGGGGTCTTCAACTCTGGACCTCGATTCCAAATCCAGGCCATGTTTTCAGTTCTCCCAGGTAGTTGTTTAATAATTACTGATTCTGATTGGTCAGGGGCTTCACACCTGACTGACAGGTAAAGGAACGCTGGAAAACCAGCAGTGCTCGGACCTCGAGGATCGTGAGTTGAATAACCCTGCTCTATAGGAATGAAAACAGTATCAATACTGTGTAGTGCATCATTAAGGTGACAGATGTCTGGACAAATTGAATGAAACTGAACACAGAAACACCACCTTGTTCATGTCACACCACAACCCTAGAAGGTGAAGAATGTTTTCTATGCAGCAGACCCACATACGGAGCACAAATAAACATATTGTGGTGAATGTGAGTTGTTTTAATAAAGGAGATGACAGCTCTTTGAAAATGGAAGTTGCTCTCTTTAACAGACCTGTTGGTTTCCTGTATGGCTGCGAGACGTGGACCAGTGAGCTGAAACTAAGACTGGACTCCTTCGATACTGTGTCTCTCCGGAGAATACATGGGCACCACTGGTTTGACTTTGTGTCGAATGAGGTTGCTAGAGGAGTCCCGTATCAGGCACGTTACATGCATTGTGGTGCACGTTACCTACGGCCATGTGGCGCGTTTCCCTGAGGATGATCCTGCTCATATGGCTCATATGGTGTCGTGCTGCTAAAACAACATCGATTCCATTAATTTCGTTTGAAGTATACGGCCACTTTTAATGCCTGAGCCTTGGCACAGCCATATGACCCACCTGCTTTTTTCCCCAACATTCAAAACAATAAAACACAACATGCCATTAACAGTTAATGCATTTATAAGAGTCACTTCGAAGGCAACCAAATCATTTCCATGTGCTTATAGTATAGTTTTGTACAGCTACATAAATAACCCAGAAAGAGGGCTTATTACTTATTATTATAACATATTATTAATGTGTATTTTTAGCCATCCTACATAGCACTCCTTCATCTCTTTATTATTATTTCTATCATTATTTTTAATAAACATGCCTTCAGATGGTCGAAACACATGGCGTGTGAATACAAACAGGAAAAGCTCCCTCTCCCCAGAGTTCCCATTGTACCTGCTGATTGGTGAAGTCTTCCCCAGAATAAAGAAGGAAACCGTGACGGTTGCCAAGCAACCAGGATAACGGCAACATTTCTGCCCGCTTTGGGTCTTTGTTCATATGTTGTGGTCTTTAGTATTGTTCATTTCCATTCGCTTTGACAATAAGCTCTCCGTCGTGGAACAGAATGAGTTCGACATGTGTGCTGTGTTGGCACTCCGCTTCTTCAACACTTGTAGAGTAAGTGTGAAATCTGCGAAATGAAGACTGCAAAACTTAAAAGTGTCTATACTGAAGTGAAGCCTAGAAGTGCAATATTGCACATTTTAGGATATCTTCATAATGATCTCACAATGCAAATAGGGTCTAATAAACAGTTTGTACTGATTTATACTGGAGTCAGATCCTCCACAAGAAATTACTGCCAGTCATAACTGGTTTGAGACACGGTACAGTTAGCAGTCAAATTCAATAAAGGTCTCTCCCAGCTGCTCTGGAGAGGTGGTGCTTTATTAAGCTATGATGAGATTCCACCTTTTACGCTTAATTGAGGGCAGGCTGGGCGGAGATAGAGAGAAGAATACTGCATCAGGGGCCACAGATCAGTTCTGATGCAGGGAGTGGATGGCAATGAACACACCCAGGGTCCAATTCAACCAGCTGGGTTTGTTTACCTTGCATATTGGCGGAAGTCTGCTTCCAAACGCTGGCATGGAATTTTGCCTTTAATGAAACGCCAACCTGGACTCCGGGCTCACCAGCATCCTGTGATGGATAGATGGTAACAGACGAAGGGTGGATAGATGGATAGATGGAGAGATGGAAGAACTGCCAACACTGGTGACTAGTAGAAAAACCTGATATTTTACATAAAATTCTAAAAAGTATTAACTGTTTCTTTTGCTGAAGTAAAATGAATATATTTACATTTTAATATACAATATTTGTTATCAGATTGACTAAGACAAGGAAATCATTTCTTGGAGTCATGAGACATAACTAGGCAGCACACAGATCATTCCTAACGTGGTTTGCGAACAATAGCACCTCCTGGAGGGTGACATCAGCATATAGGGAAGCGAGTGAGCACCGGGTCCCATGGATGGGTACACCTCCCTTTATTATTTATTATTGGTATCACTGTATATATTGTTACTTCTCTATTATTTTATTATTTTGTTATTTAAAGAAAAATAATATTATTATTCCCTGATGGGTTGGCGCCCATCCTGGGTTATTCCCTGCCTTGCCCTGTAGTTTCCAGGATATGCTCTGGACCCCCCCTGCACCATTCACAGGACCAGCAGAAATAGAATATGAAAGGATATATTATTATTATCATTATTATTGTTTTTGTTGTAGTTGCTGTATTTTAAAAATGTATTTTCTTAGTATTCAAACATTCTGTTTTCCAGGATATTCTGTTTCTGCACTGTGTACTGTTTAATTAAATTTGTGTGTCCTGTCTTTGCACTCTCTGATTTGCACTATAGGTACAGTACATTCCTCTGCACTCTGCATACATCAAGAGTCAGGAGCCTATTTGTCATGCTCACAGTAAACAGTCAGTTCCACTATGCAAAGAAAATGTACTTGCTGCTGTATGCACAAGAGTTTGCCCCTGGGATTAACAATAAGCACAGGCGTAGTCTTCCTTTAGCCTTTGTTGCATCATTAGTGTATATATACTAATAGTCATGCTTTGATTAGTAACTGATTTCAGATCAGCAGAGGAGGTGATCCTGTGCCTGTCCATATCGCCTGAAAAACAGCCGCTCCCCCTGCCTATCTCACAAAGGTTTTTTACTGACCAGGTTTTTAGAGATCGGATTCGGAACAAGGTCAGGCTGGGACGCTTAGGCAGAGTACACACTGCTGCTGTTTGATATAACTACGCGATTTTCCGTGGGGGGCAACATGAACAAAATCACATGACATAGACGGAGAGCTGGAACGGGGACCTTATTTGGAGGGACGGGAGATGGGATTAACAGCAGATTAACAGTGCGAAGAGAAAACAAAACCAGCATTAGGTCACGGAAAGAGCTAGAAAAAAGAACTCAGCCTTACATAATTGGTAATAACTACATGGTCTTCACCTGATTTAGCTCTAGTCCAGGACAGCTATGCTGAAGAGCTTCTATAACGTTCCAAAAACAAAGAAATGACCATGCTGAAAAAAGCAGAATAGACCTACTGGTTAGTGCTGGTTTGGTGCTGGTGTTAGCTGGTGGACCATCATAGCTGTGCTGGTCTACCTGCACGTGATACTGGTCCACCAGCACCACAACACATCATATGCTGGTATAATCAGTATGCATTATTTTGGTTATGCTGGTAAACAGCTGTGTTGGTCTGTACTGGTTTTTTCAGCAGGGTATTCTAGTCAAAAGCCAAATTGTGAATGTTAGGCTGTGCTGTTTGGTGATTTCGAGACGTTTTGTATTGCATGGAAATTAAAATGCACATGCATTCATGTGACAATTAAGATCTTAGCTTGCAGCAAGATGTTCGAGAAGACCCAAAGCAGTCCCAAAGCAGCCCCGTGCACAAAATCATCTGCTTGTTCAGACAACAAGGATTTTATAAAAACCCTGACATAAATTATTCAAAAGGGCCGACTTTATACCATCCCAACACTGTAAAAATACTAACAGTCTCTAGTGTGGCTCTCTTTTCTGCTATGGTGAAATCAGAGTGAGATTTTCCAAATATTACATGATCTGAGGAAAAATATTCTCAGTACTTGTTGATGCCACGTGTGGAATTTAGATATTTATCTGTGCCCAGGAGGAGTCTTTCAGCTTCCTCCCATAGTTCAAAGATACACAATTCAGAGAATTGTACTTCCAGTGTGTGTAGGTGTACTGTGTGGTCCAGCCTTCCATCCCAAGAATTCCAGTTGCTCCACAACCATTCACAGATGGTGGTGCTGGAGAGAAAAGAACACGTTGTAGGTCCTGGCCTTCTGGGGCTGTACCAGGCATTGGGTATACTGGCCATTTTCCTGGTTCCCCCAGCTAGGCAATATTTATTGTGTGACACCCACCCTGGCAAACCCAATTTCACTTGGGTGGTGCATCATGTCTTTCACTATACTCAATCATGACGGCTGGGGGGGGAGGGGGGGCGCTGGTGGTGAAGCTGGCAAGGTTGCGGGAGGGGGGTTAATGCCATCGGTTGACGCCCCCTCAGATGATGATGCCCTAGGCAGCTGCCTATGTCACCTGATGGGTTGACCACAAATGGGCAGAAGTCATATTTTGCTCTTGAATTACCCACATCGGTGAAGAAAGTGATTGTAATACTCATTTCATACCATATTCTCCTCGTTTGTATATAGTGCTAAATTTTAATCTCACTAGACATTCATATACTTATGTGCACTATACGTGCAGTGTTCATTCTGCACACTGAGACGAAAAAAACAGCAGCTAAAAAGAGGCCAGGGAGTTTTTGCCGGAGGTCTCATAATTGTTATTCATCGCCATGCTCTGTCCTTGCCTGCATAGACAAACATTGTCATTTATATCACGCTGGAGAGTGACAGAGTCACTCTGGAGATGACAGACAGCCAAGGCCTACATGAGCGAGGAATGGATGACACCCATCAGCAAGCTCTTTGTTCCACTCCCTCACCTCTACCCACCCCACCGGAGACCGGAGAGGATTGTGGGTAAACAGAGAGCGTTACTGGGCCTCAGAAAGGAGCCCCATCACACGGATCCCATGCACCATGTCAATGTTACGCCTTGACAGACACAGTGGTTCCTGAATTAGCTGATCATGAAAAATGCATCGCTTGCGTTGAAATGGTTTTGGAGGTCACTAAAACGTGATTGTAGCCCATACCCATTTTTGAAATGATTTTTCTTCAGATGATCCATTGATGCACTTTGTTCTTAATGGATACAGGTCTTCAACTATAACTAGCACATGTTCCTGGATGTGGATCCCCTCCGAATTGGGAAAGGACGGCAATTCCTCATAGAACTAGAAGAAAACTTAACCCTAATCACTAAACATTTGAATTTTTATTCAAAACACATACACTATATTATCAGTGGTTTGGTCTTCATTGGTGTTTTCTTTTTAATCTAAATAGTATCCACTTTTGGGCAATCACCTTGACAGCATATAATTAAGGAATCAATTAGGACACATTAAACAAACTACCCAGATGCACTCTTGCGTTCCACAACATCTCACGTAATTAAAGACCTTAGGAGCCAGAGTGAGCCTCTTAACCCCCAGCTGCTCAGAGATTATCTGACCCTGCTTTCTCTCTTGTACTTCTTTTTCTGATAAATAAATGTAAATGTTTTCCTCTGCTCTGTGGAGGTATCCTCCCCCCAGCAAAAGTGTGTGCTGTAGGTGAATCTCTAAATGGCTGATAGTAAATGAGAGCCTGCCATGCGATGGAATCCTATCCAGGATGCTCCCTGCCTTGTGTCCTCCGTGTCCTAGAATTGGCTCCAGGCTCATAATGACTCTGTACTGGATAAGCATTTTCGCAAGCTGGACTGATGGAGGTACTATATACTCCCCCATTTGTGTCTCCTGACAAAAAACGAATGGTGCCAAATGCGTATATTTTGGCCCCTGGGCCGAGCTCAGTTCTCCACGAGCAGGAAGCAAATGAGCAGAGTGTTAGCGGCCCACTGCAGCCACGGGATGGATCAGAAGCCGCCCACTGGTGCTCTTTGAAGCTCATGATCTGCTGTCTCTCAGGAGTTTTGATGAAAGAACATGATTCAACCCCACCTATAATGATCAGTTGCGTTCCTACTTAGTGAGGCATCCCATTGAGCTTGGAGTTGAGCTTTGTTGTTTTAATGCTGGAAATCACTGGGTAATGTGTTAAAGGTAGCAGTACGCTTAAAGAGGACATCTTATCTGCATAAGAACAACCCCAATGGACCATGGCCAGAAATATCCTCTGCTTCCATGATTTATTAAATGCCCAGACCTTAAGCATTTAGGTTTAAGAACACCACTAAATGATTTTTCTTTCTTCACATTAAAAATGGGAAAAAAGTGAAAATAGTGAACACAGTAAGATATTAAAGGACAAATTTCCCAAATTTCTGTGGACCTAGTGAGTTTTAGAAATTTAATAGAAGTTCTTCATGGGATTTCAGAGGGAATGAGCGGATTTTGGTTCCCAACACTGTAACATGTGATGAGGAAGTCTGACTTTAGATCGGTGGCAGTCTCATGTCAAACACAAAAAAATGGGAATGAGTTTTTGAGTTTTGGAAATTTCCCCTTCAATTGCCTTGGTCCCCAGTGCACACCATAGGTGGTCTCTGAGATGCCCATTATCTCAGACACATCAGTTGTTGTACCAAATCAAGACAAAAGTTAGGCAGCATAGCCAGCCAAAGTCAGAATTATGTTAGGCTAGTCTCTATTGCTTTCCTCCTGTTTTTCATACCTGTATTTTTTACAGAATGTTTCAGAATGGGTTGTTGCTTCCGCCTCTCGGACTCTAGGGTGCTCCCGTATAATGGTCTGTAATTGCTCCATCACGAAATGTGAGATGTAAGCCTTCTTTTAATACACTTGCTGTCCAGATCTTAGACTGGGTCTTTCAACAAATTACTCACCAACCTCATTTTTCTGAGAAATCTAAGATTCATTATGTCCTGTCTGCATATAGATGACTTGTTTTATCTAATCTTAGTGAGTTTAAAATGCCCATACAGAAAATAATCATGCACTTGGACACATCAGGTGTTGCACCCGATCAGGACCGGGATGAAGGCGGCAGAGCCAGTGGAAGTCCAAATCATTCAGAAAGCACGTAATGTTCTGGTCACGAGTGGGTAACCAGGCTCTCCTGGTAATTCTGCCATTTTATCAGACCGAAATACACACTGTCCCTGCCAGACGTAACCCCACCCCAGCTCCCTACATTTCACAGTCGGGACAAGGCTAAGGGGGGGCTGACTGTGAAGCGTGTCTGCCAGGAATGACATTCCCTGGAAACCCCTACACAAAAGCAGTTTTAATGTAACTTCCATGTATTTCTATATCAGATTCACCTCCCATCCAGGCTCTAACCTGTTGTACACCCATTCCTTCTGAGAATAAGCCTCTTATATCACGTTGACTGTGACCGGATAAACAGTTAATGAAAATGGATAAATATTGCAATCTTTCCAATATAGTAAAAATACAATGGTTGCAAGCAATGGCATAATCTGTGCTGTGCAGATGGGAAACATCAGTCCTTATAAGATCTGAAGCATCAGTTGCATGGTTAAGAGCAGACTTGTCTTCTAGTTCAAGACCCCTGAGAGGTCTAAATGACAAAGTGTGCAGACTGAGTATATC
>JABFEA020000001.1:4651614-4662392 GCA_019775915.2 Cyphomyrus plagiostoma | reverse complement strand
AGCGCCCTGGGACAACTCTGTTGTGAAGGGCGCTATATAAAAATAAACTGAATTGAATTGAATTGAATTGAATTTTCATTAGGGGCATATGTGGGGGCGGGGCCACCAGGGCACTGGCCCCATCTTAAGGCTGATTGGCCCTAGAGTGTCTCCTCCCTATCATTCACTAAATCAAACCATATCATTGGCTAAACATTAAGTTGGTCTTCTGTATGAATTATAGCCCCTCTTATGGCTCCCACCTTAAAAAAAATCCTTGAATCGACCTTGGTCTATTCCAGGTATCTGAAGAGTCAAAGTTACTGTTAATAATTCCTCAAGGCACACTTGCCTTGTCTTGATTAGTGAACCAGAACATCTTTAGGACTGACTTGATTATAGTATTATTGGGAAATCAGTGCTAAGCCTGCAGAATGTTTAAACAGGGTTATCTCAGTGGTATTTTAAGGGTCCAAGTATCAGCCGTGCTGGATCCCTATGGTTTTTACTTTTGTATTTTCACGCTCTCCAGTGTTTTTACAAGTGCAGAGCAAGAAACAGGGAAACCAAGAAACAAATAGGACTTTCTGCTGGTCTGATTCAAACGTTATGCTTTTCTTGTTTGGCTTTGTTTGCAATTAAGCTAATTCTGACATCAGTGTGTCGGTTCACCCAGACCTCACTGCAGGCACATTTTGCACATCTGTTCATATGCAACATCTGTCCATCTCTACATGTTTCCCCCGCATCACACTGTTCAGACACTTTCCACAGCCAGATACTGTTTGTTATGACTTGTGAAAATGGACTCGAAACAAGCATTTTTGTACAGGGATTGCAGCCCCATGGTCACTGTGCTCTGGAGCTGTAGGAACACCAAGGAGATTCCTTTGTCCCTACTGATTCTCTTCTACTGCTGGGATCACTCGACTGGCAAGGACCCTAAATCCTAATGAAGCGTGAAGCAGTGAAGTCGTGCTGAAAAGCCAAGGGGGATTCTGGGTGATGCGCGAGAGAGGAAAGCCTTGCTTTTACTAGGAGTTCCAGTTTTCCAGTGACAAGTCTCTGTTCTTGTTGTCATGGAAACTTATATCAGAGACCAAGGGGAGGCACAGGAAAGAAGTTTTGAAATACATTAATTCTCTAGTATTTACTCTATATATAAGCATGAAAAATGTAACTACAAAACAAAATATATTGCAGGCTGTACTTGACAGACTGTTAAGCTGACCTCAGTTTATGAGCTTGTAAAATATGCTTTTGAACAGGCTCTTTTATATAATAATATACCTTTACTGGGTTGTATATTACCTTTTTATAATTACTATAAACTATTTTTAAACGAATGGCCTTTGCATCAGATTTTATAGTAAATTTTAGATTTTTTTAATGTTGAGGATCTCCTTCATTCTGATGATTCTCCATCCTTCTGCCTAGAAGCATCATCTCTGTAGGACACGCCGGTAAAGTGAATAATAAAAGAAAATAAAAGGCTGCAGACTGAGGCTAAGACCATACCCCCGAACCTTTTTTTCTGGAAGCTTCTATACAAACCTGCATCTAATGCCTCCACTTTGCAGCTGGGACTAACCAGATGTGCATTCTTTAGCCTTTAGCAGATGGTGACCTATCACTAGATTCAGTCTGGGGCCGGTGATGCAGGCACAGTGTAAGCCATCAGGATCACTTTGCCGAGATGTTGGTCAACACTGTATTTATAATTATCAAATTAAATAGCTTTGACCTTTTGAGCTAAATGGGTTAGCTCTCAGTTCAATGCATAGACTAGACGCAAGCAAATCCTTTTATATTGCATTTCTAGACAAGAATCCCTGCCTTTTAAGAATGAACTACAGAGGAGGGGAAGTGTTATATACTTAATATATATGTATGCAAAGCAAATCGCCAAGCCTTTATTCATTGGCTGGTAATTTCCAAGCAAAAGAAATACAAATTAATTTGCTGATTACAAACTTCCCACTGTCCTACTTAATTTTTATATCAGCTGGTGTCCCACTCAACAAAAAACGCAGACTGCTTTTTGTCTGCACACAAAATGCGTAAGCTATTGCCACGTAATCGAACCCTCATTAATCAAGCCCCTGGTGATCTCGTTAGTCACCTAACAGACTGGTCTCCTTCAGACGTCTATTAGCAGCTAGCTCGACGTGCACACAGAGCACAACTGGGCGTTTCTGAAGCTGGAGTCGAGGTGATGTGTAATAACAGGTTATGTAAGGCGCTGTGCATGCATATTCCCAGGCATGACGCACTGCAAGTCTGCTGTGTGCAATTAAAAGCAGATTTAGTTTTGACCTGAAGGGTTATAGGTTTTTTTTTCTTCTGAGAATGGGTAAAAAACACACGGTGTCCTGGCGCCGGTATTAAATTAGCTCGTCCCCGCACTTCACGGTTTTCCACTCGTGGGCAGAGACCCGATCGGTGCGTGACAGGCCGGCGTCCCTTTATGGCCAGGATACATCATGTCTTCCTGACGTGACTAGTGGGGGCAGAAAGCCTAGTTAGCTAAAAGTCAAGTCCCCGGGGGCCCCTACACAGGAAAATAGGAGAGAGGGGGGATCTCAATCCTCACTAGCAATTGGTGTGGGTGGGGCAGTGAATGGCCCAATATACAGGGGTGGAGTCACAGGGGTACTGGCCACAGCTAAAAGCTGATTGGCTTTGGAGTACCCCATCTTCAGTCACTCAACGATTGAATACATATCGTTGGCTAATGATACGGTTGGCTCTTCTGTATGAAATATGCCCCCTCTTCTACTACTTTTCTTTGAAACAGTCCTAGAATTGACCCTGCCAGGATAGGTGCTGCGGGGGTAGGGGGTGAGGTGGTAGCCGTATGCTATGTTAGCATGCGTAACACTGAGGTGCAGCTTTGAGAAGGAGACTCTGGCTCCTATGTCTCCTTTGAAACTATGGCTCTCTCATAAGTTTATTTTATGATTAATGTTAATTTTATGACACTCATTTTCATTCCTTGCTTCTGCATTCTTAAGCACATCCTTTCATCTCTTTTCCAATTGAATGCTTTTATCCTTTTTTTGTATTTTATCATTTTTTTTAATTCACTTTTTTATAACTTAAAAGCTTTGTCAAATCTTCAGTTTCTGTACTTGGAATTTGTTGTGACACTACTTCTTTTGTTCCACTATTGCCATTTGAAGCTGTTTTTCCTAATACTGAGTCACAGTTAGTCATTGTGTACACATAGATTACACATATACATACGTTGGGGGATATGTAGATCTGTGGACCTCATTCATTTAGGTTTGTATCCTTTGGGCTCAATGTTTCTTATCTGCCTGGTCCTCCAGAGGCTGCACCCTATCAAAATCTATCCTTTTGAGTCAGGGCTCTGCAAAAAGGTAAATAGATATTTCTCTTCCCAATCAAGAAGAGAGACCTTCTCTCCAAGGACACACTTTCACAGTGTCGCTTACTGTGCCCCATTCAGCTTATACCTCATTGAGAATGAGCCACACCTTCCTAGTAGTGGCTGCAATCAGCCAGACGGTCGCCATGGAAACTGCTTCCACCACATCGCCTTGATGGAGGATGGAGTAGTGTTCTCTCAACTGACCTCACCAGGAAAGTCTAGACCTCTGAACTTTTTACTGTCATGTTTTTCTTAGTTTCTAACTATACATTCCTGATTCATTAGCTTCTTGCTTTTTACTGAAGGAAAACAGTGATTTTAGGCAGGCATTAGTTTATGTCCAGACTCAGATGTGTCTAGACTCTTCATATTCAGCTATAGCTTTCCCAAAAACCATCTGTACATTTTTTGAAAATGATTTAGGTGTTTATTTTCATAAACATTCTGCTGTTCTCCTAATTGCACTGAAGTCTGCTCGCCAGTGCTAGCGGTATAACACATCTGGAAATGGCCCATGGCAAATTGAACCTGGTTATCAAAAATAAAAATATACAAAAAATATACAATGTTTGTGAGTAGGAAGATAGGGCCAGAACAGCTGGATCTTATTTCCGTCACCTTTGAACTCGCATTTGGAAGCATTTGTGGCTGCTTACTGCTCATGCGTAAGGAGGGATAGTCCTATGGCACGGTAGTAGGAGGTGAAGTTTATCCAGTATCGCTTCAGGAATGGGCTGATGGTGATGTTTTCTGTCTGGCCAGTCACATAAAAAGGCATTTGTGAGTGCCTGTGAAAATATATCAACTGCTTCTTTGAAGATGTTCTGGAATGTCTTATCAGGCTTCTCATAAATATACATGTGGGCCTTGGCGTTTTCATAGTCCTATGAGGTGAAAAACAGCCTCTATTATATCATGTATAAACATCATCCCCATTCTCCATAATAAATATGTAAAAGGGACATCATTTTTACAGTGAAAAAGCTTTAAAAGCTGTGCGGTTCAAAGAAAAATGTTGTCCTTACAACATAAAGATAAATGCAGCGAAATGGTGTAGATTTAGCAGTATTCAAGTGTGTAGTTTTAAAGTTCAACAACAAAATATTTTAAACATCCATCCATCCATCCATCCAATCATCCATTTTCTGTGCCCAGTTGTCCTTTTCAGAGTCGCAGAGGTCCGGAGCCTATAGGCGTATGGCCGGGAATAACTCAGGGCACACTATTTAAAACATCTATTCATGAATGTTTGATGTTTCATTTGTAAGATCCTCACTTGTATTTGAATGGGACCAGTTAATCTTATTTATTTTATTTTCTCAGAGCTTTGATAATTAAAGCCTGGCAGCAGGATCTGTGTGCAAAAGCTTAAGTGAATTACTGACACATCCAGGTGTATGAGGGCACAGTGTATTCTGGATAATAAAAACAATATGCAGGGTTTGAGCTGTCATGCCGTGCATGTAAATGCCATCCCCCTGTGGGAAAGAATGACAAAAACCACCTGCCTGAAAAATATACCTGCCCTCATCATCATCCTCCTAAACTGTACTCTGTAATTGTTACTGATGTAAAGGTAAACATACTGACTATGTGGGCTACTGAACTGGCTGATGCCCCCCCAACCTCATCAGGACCAAAACATGGCTTTATCTGGACTGCGCAATCAAAATTTTATAGCCAGCAGTCCGCTCAGCAAATTTGACGATGACCCATACAATCCTCCTTGAAATATTTTTGCAACTCAACCACTGCCTGTATGATAGAGACACTATAACCCCAGGGGATAAATAAAGGGCTATGTACTGTGAAATGCACTATTTTATTTATTATTTTATTGTTTTTACTTACTATATCTCTTGTATATCACTTAGCACAGGGATGTCTCACAGAAACTCATCTCATTGAATACATCTACATCTGTTTGCTGTACTGTTGTGCGTTTGATGAATAACCTTTGATTTGATTTGATGATAGTAAGTTTGCTATATATTATGAAGTCCAAGTTTAAGCCCATTTGCTGAACTGTTAGCCAAACAAAATATAAGACATCATTAAAAATAGCCCCGTAGGTGGATGTGTTAATGGGGTTCCCAGATTGTGGTTGAACGTGCCCGGGGTGGGAAAGCTGGATCCTGCTAGCAGGAGCCGTCTGTGGATCGTGTCTCCGTCGCTCGTACCTGTGATGTCGGCATCGCTCCAGCAAGCGGAATGCACAGGCGCGGGAAACGGGTGCAGATGCGCAGACAAGGACCTGCAAGGACAGCACATCACTGTGTCAACATGATGGCTGGCCACTAGGTGGCGAAGCATTTTCAAGACCCAGGAGGAGCCAATGAGGCAGCCAATGACCTCTGAGAGGAATCAATTTCACGGTTTGGTTTGCAAACCCAGCCCCATGTGTGTGTGTCAGCCCTGATTGGTCTAGGAAAGTGTGCGTTGTGTGAGAACAGGGCAGACCTATCACAGAGAGGGCCATAAGGTCACCCAAGACACTCAGAGGAGCTCTGTCTGGGGTTATGGGATTATGATGGCCACCCCCTCATCGCCCCCGAGCTGAGGAACGCTGCTCTTGGTCCACCTACCCGCCAGAGCAATCACCAGTCTAATGAAGCCCATTTCAAGGCCAGAACCGAAGCTGAGGCAGATCTACTGATTCAAAGAGCGCCTCTCCCCAAATGCCACCTTTCATTTATAGCAGCACAGCGATTGCTAGGGATGAGGGGGCCAGCAGGGCCATGTGACTCGGGGATGGGAGGGAGTAAAGGGCAAGCTGTACGTTATGGGAGCAGAGATAGGCTTAGCAGGATGGCGGAGCGGGAGAAGAACAGAGTGACAAAGGAACTGTACAGGAAAATGCAATGTGCTATGGGTTGTGGGACATAGAGGGGTGCGAGATTGGACATCAAAGTGCGGTCATGTGGTCTGGGCCTAAAAAAAAAATACAAAAACCAGTATCAGTAAAAAGAACCAGAGAAAATGAGAGCTTGACATCCTATCCAGGGTGGGACTGGATCTCTGCCCTGCTCTGGATGGATGGATGGATGGGCTCCTCCCCTGACCCCGCCTCACCTCCATACCCACATAATGATCCTTCAATCATGGATATTTCAAATGATACATAAATAATGCAGATTTAATTTAAATAGATCCCACTAATGACCGAACATTGCTGAGAGATCCAAGCTTTTTCAAGCCTCATTAGTTTATTTGTCTGTTTGGAAGGTTCTGCCAAGGAATCAGAGAATGGGAATCCCCCTGCGGGCGGTATTCCTCCCAGCTCAACCTTTTGACCTCAGCCTGGCATTGCATGACATCATCCCCATGCGGAGAATTGTGACACACCCCACTGGGAGTCATTCACGTGAGGACAACAGGCCAGCTGCGAGCGCTGGGGTCCAATTAATCTCCAGCAGCTGGAAATAACATCATCCACATTCCGAGAGTCACGTCGCATTGTGCTAACCATGGCAACCGGCTCCCTCTGACGACACAACCGGCTTCAAAACAGTCCCTTATTAAAATATTAAAATATCAGAGGAGAAGCGACTCGTGCTCATCCGTCGCCGCCTGGTCGCTATTAGCGGAGTATGAGGAGGCATCGGCATGGATAAAAACACTTTATCTTCCCTGTCAGCCCGTTCATGGTCGGGACTGGACACCCCCTAAATGTGGGGGAGGACACCTTGTAAATGACTATGCTGTAATTTTTGTGCTCCGCTGGCACAACCCCGGATCCCATTCCCTGAGTGCCATGTGACAGTAACAGTCCTAAGTTCTCTTTCATTCATGGTAACTTTGCCTCATTCAGGGTAACTATGCCTCATTTATGGTAGCTATGCCTCATTCATGGAAACCATGGAAAACCATGCCTCTCAGTGTCACCTGGAGAATCACACAGCGCCCCCTTGCTCCGGTGGGGGGTGGGAGGTGTGACAGGCTCGGAAGTCAGGGACGAGGTGTGCGTGTAATCTGATCCAAGGCGGCCTTGCCAGACTAAGGCCAATTAAGACTCAACGACGCGTGGAAAAATCGATCCGCCGCAACATTAAATCCCATGTGCATCCAGAATGATGATAACATTCCAAGCATGCATAAATATCCATGACTGCGATAAATAATAGCACACTCTGTTTACATATGACTAACCCAGAGCTGGGGGTGAAGATTAATGACCCTTACATGCATTCAAAAAGCATCTTTCCATATCTACCTAGCAACTGTTGTCTTGTTTTCCATTTACTGTCTTTTGTGGGCCAACCCAATTTGAAATTAAGTGCCCCCCCCCCCCCACCAGGTCCCTGGCGGTCCTGGCCTTACACCCCCCCTCCATATCAAGCCAAAGGCCCAGGAGATCTGCCGGCTTCTCCATAGCAACCTCACAACTTCCCGCCTGCGTCATGGCGACCAAGGCAGCGCCGCAAAGCCTATAAATATATTCTTTGGTGGTTAATAATTTAAGTCATCAGCTGTGTGGCTGCGAGGTGAATGGTTATGATGGTAATAACCAGGAGCGGACGGCAGAGCAAACCCAGCACCTTGCTTCACATGCACCTGGGTACATCCCTACGTTGCTTACAAGGATTCATCTAAAATTCAAATTACTCGCCCTCAGTAATCATTATTGTTATCTGAACCTCTTTGTGTAAGTTGTAGCCATCTTTAGAAGATGGCGGTCGAGGACGAAGGAGGCTAAATTTTAAGCCAGCAACGTGTTGATCAAAAACAAGGCAATTTTCCTCAAAGTATAAGGAATACTCAAGGTTATAGAGAAAATGACAGCCCATATGGCAGCAGCCAGGATGAGCTGCTGATAGTGCTTTAGTTGCTGAGTGATGAGCGTACTGGTGCAGAATGGCTGCCATCGCATCATCCAGGTGGGGGCTGCACAGTGGTGGTGGTTGAAGTGGCTCCCCATTGCTTCTCTGAACTGCTTTGGGTGTCTTGAAAAGTGCTACCTAAATGTAATATTCATTCACTTTTTCATTCATCCCTAATATCCCCAGAGGCATGTCCACCTAATTAAACCCCCTTCCAGGTCCCAGGTTCTGAACAAAGCAGCTACATCAGTTTACCGCTTCCCACTCCACCCCCCGTGCTACAACCAGCCTTAGCTCCATGAAAACCATTCAAATTTGATGACTGAAGTCCCCGAGAGCCAGAGGGCAGGGCGGTCATAGTGGTAGCAGCTCATTCTCCAGTTGGGAATGCTGCACTGGGAATGCTGTACCATTTCAGAGATCCCGGGAAAAGTGCCAGTGGGCAGCTTGGTTTCACTTTCCCTCACGGGGGAATCACCGCGATTATCGAGGAGCAGCCAGAAGGCTGCCGGCGAGTTTAGCTTCTGCTTCTGATTTAAATTCCCCACAATCAGAACTCATTTTTCTCTTTATTGTGCACTAATTCATGCCTGATTCTAGATAATACTAGAGCTTATGCTAATTCGAGACCTCCCACGGCTGTCCTCTGTCTCCTGATAGGTGTGTTCACCCAAGCCCTGAACAAACTCACTCTGGTTCACCACAGGGTTTTTCCGCCCCCAGTCCACCTTTTCTCTCACCAGTTCCCAGCACAGCTGAACCAAACAAACAAGCAATCGGGAACCCGAATACCTGAACAGGTGTGGTGGGAGCTGGGATAGAACACAAACGTGGACAGTCTTGTAGTCTTATCTAGTTGGTAAAACGTATAAATACAAACAGATAAATTATTCACTTTGCTGTTTTTAGAAAACAATCAATTCTGCATAAAAGCTGCTTTGAGAGAAGATGAGGGACTCACTGAAATGCTGTCAGGGTTTTTTTTAGATGTCTGCATTATATATTTTTCATAGAGTAAAAATGAAACTTAGGAATAAAACATCACTGTCGACTAAGAGCAACTGTGTGTTTTTTTCTTGATAGCTGCTGAACAGACCATACTGACCAAGTTACACTGAGAAATGTTGAGTTGTTATTTATTAATTTGCCTAGCAAGTATCTTTTTCCTTACATTGATTTTGTAAGGCTAAATCACTGTTTCTGAACTGGGAGGTCAGTTTTCAGTGAGTGAGACCACTTTAATTCGGTCGCAGACTATGCATTTTGTCAGACTGTTTTTGTTTTTCAACAGTGCATGAGGGTATCGTGGCACTGTCACTGCCCTATGTCCTATTTGCTATTACTGCACTAATTTTTTTTGGTTCAAAATTGTTTTGAATTTAGGCATGACTTAATGACCCAGGAAAAATGTGAGTCATGAGGCTAAACCAATTGAGAATCACTGCACTGAGGCACTGCATTTTGCTGCAGATGTTGGGGTGAGACATCTCACTCACCCCACCCCCCCGAGGTTTCGCCATCCCCAGGACTCCTTTGATTAATGGCCAGCCCCTTTCTGCACCTTGTCATCCTGTGTGATGTGTGACTATTTCTGGGCTGAGCTGTCAGGCCATTTGTGGGGGCCGTGTCAATCTCCCTCAGAAATGGGGGGTGGCAGGAGCAAGATGATAAACAGTCTCTGAAGATGCCGACGGACGGGTGTCCCACTTTCCCACCATTTTACTTCAAATTTCACCAGAAACATTTTCTTTTTTTTAGTTGCCATTATTCTTCCTGTCATAATTGTTATGATTTCAGTGTATTACCTATTGCTCCTTCCTCTTGTTATATATTTCACTTTACATATTTCACTTTGTCATTGTTCACATTGTTCACACTGGCTGTCTCTTCTCTAATCTTTTTTCTGTATTTTTTTCTTAGTCAATCAATCAATCAATCAATCAAACATTTATTTGTCGTACGCATATATAAACTGTACAATCTGTATTGAAGTCCTTGCTACAGTTAAATCTGAGGTGGCTTTAATTGGCTTGTTGCCTTGCACTGGCTCTGAAGATACTCCTATATGTGTTACGGTAAATTTCTCGTGATTGTGTCCTTGTAGAGACCTGAGGTCAGGTTATCGCAGATGACAGTGTGGTATTATAAAGCTGCCCTTTATTCTTGAACTGGGAGATACAGAGAAGGAGACCGTTTCGCTACAGTCTGTAATTTAATCAGCCAGCTGTCCCTGAGTACCTGATTGTCAGAGAAAAACACTAGGGTCAAACAAACGTTCTTTTCCCCAGAGTCTCCGATTGTCTGTGGGATTACTTCATGCTGCAGGGTCCCTCTGTATCTCCGCTAATGGAGACATCTGTGACTTTGTGAGAATTCCTTTTGGAATGCCTGGATGTCCTAATGCACGAACCAACACGGGGAAACGTTAATGCTAAGTGTCACGATTCTGAACAGAAGAGAGAACCCAGGTATACGAGGCGGAGCGGCTTTAATGGTAAGCCGGCACAAAACAGAGGTATCCGAAGCGTTAGGCAAAGAGGGGCGTCGTGGGGCAGGCGTGAAGGTCGATGTCCAGGAAGGCAGGC
>JABFEA020000001.1:4635613-4648359 GCA_019775915.2 Cyphomyrus plagiostoma | reverse complement strand
CCCCCCCCCCCCCCCCCCCCCCCCCCCCCCCCCCCCCCCCCCCCCCCCCCCCCCCCCCCCCCCCCCCCCGCGGCATGTTCTGTGAGATCAGATGGGACCGGTGGGGGCTCGCACCAAACTGCAGGTGTTCTAGAGAACAGTTACATGAAATCAGTGGGGGCAGGCAAGCCTGCGGACACCTAACACTAAGCCCTAAGCTCCGGGCTGCTGTCCGTCTGTGTCTCTCCCTGCCCTGCAGAAAATCAAACAGTAATGATGAAATTAGGGAGAATTCTACTACCGCGTACCCAAGTGTACCTGGTTCATAAGCTAGAGAGCTGTGTAACCAGGGGGGTGGTGTGTGGCTATGTGGGACTAAGCCTGTGATCATAGTGACAAAACAAATAAAATGATCGCATAAATACGACCAAGGTTCAATAATAGCAAGGTATAGCGGAAGGTGTAACAGTGTTTTTGTGAGGGTGGAGGGCTGACCAAATGGATTGTGTTGATTTCATTCACATGTTTCAGTCTATTTTTTGTTTGCAAATAAGACAATCGAATTGCCCTGGACACATTTCTCCAGGCGCCAAAGCCCATTTTCTCTCCTCTGACAATAATATTTGCTAACATATCCACATTTTAGCGTTCTGGTTTTTATCGCTGCTAATTTGTGTTAGCATCGGTCCAGCCCTGTCCAAGGAACCACAAAAGGGAATTCTCATCCCAATATACTTTTTATTCTCTGCCCTGTCCATGTGCGATATGTTTTATCTTCCTGACTTTATATAAACAGAAATATTACTGAAGTCTAATAATATCTGAAATTAGAATAAAGAATTCTAGCATTATATTGCCTGAATATTCCATTGAGCCAGACTGTGTGGTTCCTCAGATTGCATAATGTGTTACCTTAGAACTCTATAAGACACAACAAGCATTTGCCCATCTCTGTGCGACAGTGATGTTTCCTCTCTTGTAGGATCACAGTTGTTATGGAAATGAGCCTTGAAAAATGCATTTATGGAAGCCCACAGTGCTCAGTGTGTCATGTTGTGTTCATCTCAAGCCTTCTCCTGATCTAGTACAGCTGTTTAGGGCATTATTTCTCAACCCAGTCCTCGAGGACTCCCAGACAGTCCTCATTTTTGCTCCTTCCTGCCTCCCAACATGCTAGTACCAGGAATTTTGTGCCCACTTGATTAGCTGGAAGCTGAGAGGCAACAAAAATGTGGACTGTCTGGGGATCTCTGACACGTGGGTTGATAAACACTGGATTAGGACATTACTGTTGATGTGTCAGATGTATTAATGCTTTCTCCTCTTGCCTACATTTGCTTCTCCCAGGCCAATCTGGGCACTAGAACTTCTCATAAAGCTTTGGAATAAAACGAGCAGCCCACTAAAAAAATGGTACATGTTGCGCATCGGTGCTGAAAAAGCTGTGTTTTTGGTGCCAGTATCTCCTGCTGAAAAGAAAAGATGGTGATTACAGAGAGTGGGAGAGACAGGAGGGGAAGGGAGAGAGCTAGCAGGTCATCCCTGCATGATACGCCGTCTGTAGCTTCAGGAATAGAAAAGTCTACGAACCGCAGCAGAGCAGGCAAATTTGTTGCCATCACTCCAAACGCATCTGCTGCAGCTGTATGTGGCGTTCGAGAGAGCCTCGTACAGTGGATGTCAGATTCTGTAACACTGGCACACTGCACAAAAACACAGTAAAGTCAGCTTTCACATCAGCGTGGCCTCTGGTGGATGGCCTTTCTAGAAAGCATTCCCCAACATGACCCTGCTTTAGTCATAGCTGATTCCTACGCCTGACTCAGTCCCAGGAGTGTATAAATTATGCCAAATACACAGAAGTCTGATTTGTGTGGATATGTATTTTATTAAAAATCCATAAACATTGTTAATCAGGGTAAACAAAGTTTAACAGAGAACAGCTCAGGAAATTCAGCAAAGCACAGTCAAGGACGTTATTCTCTGTCTGACTGTCGGTTCCTGTTAATTACCTCTGGGGTTATTGTTTTCAGAACCTTTGTGTCTCATGGGACATTGTCTTGTCTATTGCCCTCGTTGATAACAGCGGCAGCTTGGCATTAAACAGCAGCTGTGGGGTCTCCGTTGAGCGGGCGTCATGGGATCAAATGTCACCCAGAAGATTACTGCTGCTGCCCAAGGACTCAGACAGAGGTTTTTATTGAGGGACCTTGAGAAGCTGTGCTGAGCAACAGGAAAGGAAACATGTCTGTTGTAATGAATATAGATCCATGTCTTTGGTGACCAAAGGTGTGACATTCAGTCAGAGCTTCACACTCCTGCACCATTTAAATGCAAAGTTGAGAATCAAATATATTTGATATATCAAATATTATTCAAGTGTTTGTAAGAGGCTTGTTTAGTTTGTCAATCTCTGCTGACATTTTTCATTGGTCCATTCATCTCTGGGGGTTAAGATGGTCAAGTGTGTAGATCTGGGTACTAATGGCAGGGAGGTTTGGGGCTGTTTGCTCCCTACCAGTATTGGAACAAAACCTACGGCCTAGTAACGGTTGATATTTAGAAGACCATACATGTGTCATAATGGGATTTTACAGCTGTTAGGCTGTATTTGAGTAAATCCCCCCCCCACCCCCCAAGGCCAAAATGGATCTCAGAATCTCAACGGGGGACCAGCCAACAGAAATCCAGTTTCTCTGGATTCACTGGGGACCATGCTGACCGCAAGTCGAGCCATAAAAATAATATTGAAGTTTCATATTAGCCTTTCCAAATGGCACATACCAATTAGGGTACTCCTCGGGACTCCTAGGGCCTTGACTACTTCGGCCTTACCCGATTTTAGAACCGTGGGATAACTGCTCATAAAATATCCACTGAAACTTCAGATTGACTCTCTGCTACCCAGTGAGCATGCATTGCAACAGTTCACCCACCGCTTAGCTCTGCTGGGTGTGTAAAGTCAGGGAGACCCATGCCTTGCTAACAGAAGATTCATATCACTGCTTGTTACAGAAGGGAGCATGACTCTGGTGGCTGTGACTCACAAGGAGGGACCACTGTTGGGAAAAATTTAGAGTTGCAATGGGGAGATATTGCCAGGATGTATCAAAGGTCAAGGGCTGGATATGGAGGGATTCACTAATTAGTGCCTAGACCGACTAACAGAGGACATCATCTATACAAGACAAGAAAGCCCCCACTTCAGCTGAAGAGTGACACTGCAGGGCTTATGTTTCCATGGGCAGTAAAGCACGGAGCTGCCAAGGACACCGTTGTCTTTAATAAGGGACACTGTAAGCTGATGCTCTGCTCATGGACTGCCCTTCAAGGACTCCAAAACATAACCTTCAGTCATGGAGGAAAATATGACAATATTCACTAGCTTTCACTGAGGGGAAATTCAATTCAACCAAATTTAATATAGTTGAATGATTAATTTATAATGCATTGTTGCACAAAAGCAGCAAAATTTTCATTTAGTGCTGGGATTACAAGTTTTAATTACATAACCTCAATAAGAGAGTCAACCAGTAATATACATTAAATATTATTCCACCTGGAACAGTTGAAGGGAAATGTATATTATAAATGCCAGTTATGTGCACCTGTTATACTCTGTCTTCTCAATTGGATTTCCCTCCATAGTGCTTGGGGTAAGAAACGTTGAGTGCTTGCTGGTTCCAGTGTAGGGGAAACCCCTCAATCCATACAGGCAGTGCCGGTCGACCCATTAAGCAACATAGGCAGCTACGTAAGGCACAATGTTTTTTTTTTTTTGGGGGGGGGGGGCACAGACTTAGCAAATTAATTCCACTTTGTCTCAGAAAGGGGGCACCAGCAGTGGAGCTTACCTATGGTGCCACATGGGCTTCAAGCAGTACTCCAAAGAGGGTCAGGAGAGCCACAGAACCAATGCGTTTTATTGGCCACATGCATTGAGAACCTGGGGACTGGAACCTGCAAGGGGCTTCTGGAAGGCCTGTTTTTGTGCCTGAGCTGGGATGTGACGCTTAAGCGCTGCAGGTTTCCCACTCCTCAAGCCTCCAGCATCACAAATAATATGAGCTTGAATTTTGGATTGCCCATGCATTTGAAATGCTAATATGTATGAGCAAGCGCTGGCAGACCTGCTCAAAGGCATGGATCACAAGAGCATTACAGACTGTGGACTATGGCGCCAGTTTGAAGACGTCTTAGCTGCTGTTAACTTGTAAATGAAAATGCAACAACCTTATTTTGAGCTTTTTTATACCATTCACCTGTAACTGTGGACCAACGTGGTTCTATTACAGAACACATGTTGCCCACGTCTTAGAGGTGCATTGCACATTTGGCTCTTTGTGAAGACGGGTTTCTTACCGCTCTACCACTTCAAGGTCCACAACATCTTTTCAGGAGGTCAAGTGAAGAAGGACCAGGGTTGTGTGGTAGGGGGTCTCCAGCCCAGCAGGTTAATCCAGCCCCGCTTTCTTCTACAGCATCACAAGAAGCTCAGAAGGCATCTGCAGGTCGTCTCACCATAACCTTCATTAGGGGTTTAGGATAGTAATTTGTGCTCATCTTGTTGTGCTTTTCTCCTTCCAGATATCATAACTAATTTAGGCAGGCTGATTCTTATCTCACCCTCACGCCTTCCTGTTAGACTCATCTCCTTCCGTTGGGAGTTAGGATGGTAGCGGTTGGCGATTTTGCTGGCCTTCCTTGCTTCCTGGCTCTGGACTGCTACTTTCCCTACAGGCTGAACTCACTGCCTACACATCAAACAAAGCTGCCAATGTATCTTGTGCGGGTTGCTACGATACTATAATTGACAGACCAATATGCTACTTGTTTCTCTTCAGTTCCCCCCCTGCTTCTTTGAGCATCACCTTTGAGAGCGTTCCAGTGGTACCTTTTTAATTTAAAACCATGTTTACTTACACGAAGTTAACCCACATCCTCTTTCACCATATGAAGTGACACGTGGAGTATCATAGCCCGGCAGCCCCTTTTTGTCTCAGTGGAGCATATATCATTTTGCCTGTCAACATCTTTAAAAAGCCCAACTGCTTGAGGACGGTGACGGTGGCTTTCCATTGCTCCCTGGTGGCACTCTGCCCTGCTTGCTCCTTCGGCCTGACTGAGGGGCTGATATCTCCACTATCTTCAACAACCCAACCCGTAAATGTGCCCTCTGACCCTCAGGAATCCAAAGGCAGATGCAGGGTCTGTCTACATAGGGATTTTCTGTGCTCATTTCTGGAGTCACGCAGCAAAGAAACATTGAGGCTATTGTTGGATGTGCAGCAGGGGTTTGTTTGTGTCCTGTGCTGCACTGGTGGTCACATGGGGGATGTAGTCTGCGCAGGTGAAGTGAAGGTTTTTTATGAAGGCATCCCACACAGACCTTCCAGTGTCCCAGAAACTGGCTGCATCTCTCAGCAATGCAGCATCTCCCGACCTTGCAACTCCTGCCCCTGGATATAGTCCAGAGAGATCACAGAGATGCCTACACACAGACACAACAACACCTACACAGAGAGACACCTCTACCTACACACAGCAACAACATCTATACAGAGAAACACCTCTACCTACACACAGACACACATATCTACCTACACACAGACACACATCTCTACCTACACTCAGCAACAACATCTACACAGAGACACCTCTACCTACACACAGCAACAACATCTACACAAACACCTCTACCTACACACAGACACAACAACACCTACACAGACACACATCTACACCTACACACAGACACAACATCTATACAGAGAATCACCCCTACCTACACACAGCAACAACATCTACACAGAGAAACACCTCTACCTACAAACAGACACAGCAACATCTACGCAGAGACACCTCTATCTACACACAGACACAACATCTATACAGAGAGACACCCCTTACCTACACAGACACACATCCACCTGCACGGAGACACACACCCACACACCATGCAAAACCGCACATACAGTCACAGACAGACCACACAGCTGTACACACACACACACACACACACACACACACTCAGAGCCAATCTCAGTCTCACACCAGGGCACACACGGTTTTCTCTCTCTCTCCTGTTCCCTCTCACTCCTTCTTGTTCTCTCTCTCTCTCTCTCTCTCTCTCTCTCTCAGTTGCTCACTCACTCGCTATCGCTTCATCTCTCTCTCCCACCCCCCTGCAGCTGAGCTCCAATCATTCGGATACTGTGTGTGAGAGTCAGGAGTACCGCTCTTTTCCCCATCACCGATCTCCTCACTCAGACTCGATTCTGCTCGCCCGGGATGAGGGGGATCCCCTCGGCACCAAGGCTCTGCTGCGACAGGAGTGCGCTGGCTATGGAACAACAGGGCAGAGTCTGACGGAAGGAAAAATAAGACACTCCCTTTATCAAGCCTTGGCTAAGGTGAACGGTGGAGCCGGCTGCTTTTAATCAACCCCGGACAAAGGTATTGAACTTTTTCTTCTCTCTCTCCCGCAGCATTCGTGTGCATGTGCTAGAAAGGAAGTTAAAAGTTTTTCTTTTAGCCTTCCTGGCATTTTTCACCACTTGTGCTTATTTCTGAATACATATGAAAGGGTTAGTGATGGTGTCAGGAAGCTAAGAGTGCAAGACAGGAAAGCCCAGGCAGCCGACGTCAGGTGTGCATTCAGCCATCGTTAGAGAGGTGTGATGAAAAGTTTGTTACTTCTGAAAAAGCATGCCCCCCTGTCCCCTCCCCCGAGTTCACAAGGGCCAGGTGAAGCCCTCTGTGTTGTCCGTCACCGCGGCGACCGAGGATTGCAAAAAGCCAGCCTTCCCTCCTCCCCATGTCTGGCAGTGGTGCCGGATTGGCAGTCACTGTCGTTAACTCAGAGACAGGAGCATCGAGCACAGATTAGCGTGGAATGAGGTATTTACAGAGCATAATGGGGACGTCCAAGTGGTCTTCGTGAGACTCTTGGGGCATGAGCGGTGAGGAAGTCAATTTCTCCTGGACGTAATGATTCTTGACCGCGCACAGGACATATGAATGACAGCCACAGTTAAGCTTTCTGCCTATGATGGTTTGTTTTTTTAGTTTGATTCAAAAGTGCATGTGAGCTTGACACACGGGTGATGGAGGTTCTTCGAAGCAATTGGCCAGAGAACATCTGGAATAATGCTTTACGCTGGGGCCTGTTCTCTGCTTAATTGGTTGTAAGCTGTCATGTCTTTCCTGAGAAGTGGTCACGCATGGACCACCACCAGCCCTACCTGAGGCGGTTGTCAATGGCGATTCTGGTGACCCCTACTATTTCTTGCATAGCAAGTCGGAGATGTCACCTGGTGGCAGCAGGCCGGATGGGAAACTGCGTACTAAGTGAATTCCTGGTACCCTATACATCAGCACATCTCGGAAGTGAAGATGGCAGCCACCGATGTCGCTACGTCTACCTGACAAAGTCGCGCGCTCCTGTGACGCACTCTACCAGAGTATTGGTATATACTAATATGGAATATACCGAAAGGTGAACAAGAGATCTCAATTCAGGTGCAAAAGGACCAATGAATGCACCAGAATTATAAAAAAAACTATCAGACAATGATTGCATGGTGCACTGCGACTTTGGATTTTACTGGTTAAAAGGTCTGAGTCAGCACACAAGTTAGTCATCAATGCACATTTGTAAAAAAGGCATTCCTTGCTTTCTTCCGAGATAAAAAAAAAACTCTTTGGTGTCTTTGTTACATTACAAAATGCCTTTCAGAGAAAAAGGGGTCTTTTAGATCAAACTGGTTGGTGTAGTTGGTAGCACAGAGGAATACTGGGTGTGAAAGTTAAACTGGAAGGTGCTTTGCTGGGAGTATCTCATGTGAGTCCCAGGTGCATTCTGGGAGTTCTTTATGCTGTTAAAAATTTACCTGCTTGACAAGATTTTGTTTATCACCAATGGCATTCTAAAAACTTTCCTTTCAGATCAGTTATTCCAGATATTTTAGATCTAGTGTTAGGTCTGACTTGTCTGAGGATCCATAATGGGGTATAAATAGACCCTGTCAGGCTGATCAGCAGGTAGATGAACAAAGCCTTCCTCGAAGTGTTGAGTGATTAATGTGCCTTACATATTTTAAGCTGGTATATATGCTTTGTAAATGTCTATGGTCTTTAAAGGACCCAGGGGGACAATTCCACCCCATGAGATGAATGTACACCATTCATAGACCTCCCCCAGGGTCTGTCAGTAACGTATGAATGTCCAGAGATGGGGGGGCGGAGGGGGACGGTTGTGAATGTTCTGTTCTTGCAGAATTGTCAGGCGTTTCCAGATATAGCCAATGAGGAGCCTAATTATAGGCACGGGCACTGATCACTCTTAGGCGAGGCGTACGTGGTGGATCTGGGCACTATAGCCAGATAAATGAGAGCGCGGTAACTCACCGGCGTCGGGGTACTACTCAGCACACCTGGGTAGGTGATATAATGGATGGGCTCTGGAGATTTCATGCATAGCAAAGATGGGACAAAATGACCTGAGTATAAACAGACCTGGTGGAAATTAAGCAGAGTGAGGTCATGTGGAGGCTGCCTGGAAGAGCACTGAAGGAATACCTTTGAGCAAATAGCTGGCCTGTGTCTCTCCAGCACAAAAACACACAGCGTATAACTAGAAAAAAGCTGCATGTCACTTTGGGTGACATGACAGCTAAGCAACTAAAAGGAAGCAAATTGCCTACATGTCTGTTGTCATTGCTGGCGAGGTGATTCCCAGCAATTGTATAATTGAGCTATATACTTCCATTTGTTTATATCCATTTTACTGATTCATCTCAGGAACTTGAAGGAATTAAATGAGAAGGGCAGCCAGCCAAGAATTGTTATAGGTTTTTGGTGGGATGGTACATTCTGTGGGCTAGAATCCAAGGTTTTGTTCCAGTCCATGGACAGTCAATGAGTCCATCGCTTAATGCCACAACAGCTGATCTGTGACTGTAAGGACAATGAGCGGTAATACATTTCTGTTGCACCACTGACTAATGTTTGGCCTGAATTTTTATTGGTAAAGTGTAATTACTGCACACAAAGACCTTTGGAGTTCAAATGGAAATCCACACTGAAAACAAAACAGCACATTAATAAATGTCAAGTTATTGAAATTCAAAGATTTTGCATTTGCCCTCCCGCCTTGAATTCTGATGTTCATGCACCGAATGAAGATAAATCAAAGCAGAGTCTGTCATGAGAACATCATGAAATTCCCAGTTCCTCCGGAAAGACTGATTTTCTGAATGGGACAAAGTACAAAGTTTGTAGGATGGGGTACAATTTGGGCCCCAAGTGTGTTCCCTGTTATAATAAAACCTTGATCATGCTTTTCTGTGGATGTTCAAACTGCACTGAGTCTATGGAAATGTGCATGAATCTATGCCTAAAGACTTTGCTCTGAACTATTAATGATTAGTCAGAATGTCTAATCAATTGTGTCTAATCGCTGAGGTGTTAAAACGGTTGCCATTGACGCAAATGACAGCAGGCCGAAAAGTCATGAGGCAATTAACCACACGATGTGCAGCCTTTCCAATAGGTCAGAATTGCTCATGAGAGATAAGTAGTGGCCCTTGTTTGTCCGGTTGCCTATGCCACCCATCCCCCCCATGTGACTAGATATCTACAGTCTATGGTGTTTCTGGTGACAGCCATCAGAGGGGGGTCTCATTCAGTGAGCTGAATGGAAACGTACGGCCTGTCACCGCAGTGGCTGAGCCGGTGACAGCCTGTCCTCCAGGAACCGCAACAGTGGCTCCTAGGGTGCTTTGGTTCTATCCGGAGAGCATGCTCCATTTGAGCTCCGCACGCTCCGCTGGCGCCAGGACTTTCGCTGTGAGCGACAAAAGGGCAAATGACCAGAGGGCTCAGAGGCGGGATCCAAGAGTAGAACGGGGCACTTGGCAAAGAGTAGAGTTTAACAGGTGCAGACAGAACCTGGGAGAAAGGGCCACACAGCGGGAACTGATGTACTAGAAGCACGAAAAAGAGTCTCAATCAGTAGGATTAGAAACAACCCTTAGAATTTAAGAATAGGAGAGGAGCTTCATAGTACTCTGTTCCTTAGCTGCTTAAATAAGCCTGAAAGCCTGCCAAAACTGGAACATCTACTGTGCAGAGCAGCGGAGTCAGGAGGCGCTGCCCTCTAGTGGACAAATGGACAATGCGCGATAAAGGGGACTGGTCGTTTCAGCCTGGGTCCCCTTTGCGGCAGAATCTTCCTGAACACAGTCCTAACTGCACAAGCCCAATCGTTTACCATTGTTTCTGCAGACATGTCTGCACTTCACTCTGTCGATGAAAGAGAAACATGTTTACAGTCTACGGTGAAAAACCTCCACTCAGCTCCAGCTTTTACGTGCACAAACACAAACATTTTGTCCTGTTGTTGATTTGCAGCATAACTGTGGCAGTGGAGTGCATTTGTGTACAGGTTTTAAGAAAATACGTCCCCAAAAGGGCCGCGGCACGTTCCACACATGTCTACCACAATTACACTTAATCAAGAAGCATTGTTTTTTTAAAAAAAATCCCCAAGACTTTCTCTAATCACGTGAGAAATATTAAAAGATCAGCTTGTACCCCAGGATCATCAAAACTTATTGAAAGGTTTCAGCCATAATATCAGCCTTATGAAATCCAGCTCATATTCCCTCTCCCTGTCAGTCTCTGCCCACTTAATGATTCCCCCTTATTAGACAGTTGGTCTTGGTAGGGCTTCTTCCATACCATGCAGATTTTTACCACAATTTTGAAATGTGGGAAAAAAACGTCAGTTTCTTTTTTTCATTAGAGACACACAATGCTACCTGTCAACACAAGATATTATTATTACTGCCTTTATTTAAAATTTTTACACAGTACTTAGTAGACTTGCTGTTTCATAGTGATGTTTAACCGAGTTCATATTTAAAGATGATGGTGAAAATTTTGTATCTCAAGTCAAAGAAAACTATGCAAGCTGTGGACAATGAGCACAGCGCTTAATTTGATGATGCCACAAAGCAACATTACTGAGTAGCAAATGGGACGAAGGTGGACTTGGTAATTGGCTTTCGGGACTTTAACAAAGCATGGCTGGAGCAGCCCCTACACAGCGGCACATGCCAGCTTTACAGAGAGCTGGCGCTCCGCCACACGGATTGGTCTGGAGATCCCGCTGTGATTCTCAAATCTTTCTTTGGCACGCCTTTTCATTCGCTTTTTATTAACAGGGAGGCTAATTGCCGGACTAATATTAGAGTCATTTTCTTCCATTGTTTTGTGATAGCTGGTTTCCAGGGTAACAACTTCCCTCCAGCCTTGCACAACATAAGGACTTCAGTTTTTTTGGTTTTTTTTTGCAAAGACTACTATGGAACTGATAGCTTTTATTTGTATGATTTATGAGTCAATACCAGTGGGATTAAACATTTTAATACAGCTAATTTTATTATCATCTGACTTATTAATGAGTATTACTAGTTAAGTTTAGCACCAAATACTATAGCTTGTTTTATGTTCATTCTGACAGGATATTTAATTAATGCAACTTTGCAGTCCGACTGAGGAGGGTCAGCCTAGAGGGAAGTGAGAATTTCCCATCATGCATTGTTTCCTTAGACTTGGACTGCAGGTGGTTGTTGAGATGAAGTCTGCAATGGGGCTACTTAGCTTTCTGGGTGGATGGTATGGGTGGCCCTTTGTTAAAGTGTTGCTGGGACCGGCACACTTTCTCCCTGATGCAGGGCAGGAGTGCATCCAGCTGCACCTAAAATGCAGAGATGTCCATCACTGAGTGATTTTACAGTGATTTTCAGTGGAAACTGCTTTAAAAAACCGCTTTTACAAACCTTGATGAATTACAGCAATTCCCCCAGGAAATCCACAATAAACAGGATCCCACTACGGGGCAATGGTTAATGTCTAGTGAGCTCTGGAGCATGCAAGTGTCTACCTTGGCCTGCTCTCATAGCTCAGAGCTTATTCAAGTCCAGGGAAAATGTTTTCATGAAGACACGTCCATCGTTTGTGAGATTCTCTCATTCACAATCAAGCAATTTATGCCTAGCCAATGCAAACTTGAGATTTCAGGTGACAACAAGAGAAAACAGAGCCATTAAAGAAACAGAGCAAACAGATGAGTCCGGGCATTATGAAGTAGGGTCCATGATTCCAGCAGCTTGCAGCTGTCTTACAGGTATATTAATGCAGCAGCCAGGTAAAGTGTCTTAATCGCTTAATCACCACCTCCACCCCCAACGCTTCTAATTGCTGCCAGTTATTTTCTAGCCCCCATGCATCTCCCTGTTTCAATCCACAAATTATGGCTGTTACTGAAAAGGATCATCACAGGCTGCTTAAATTAATCAAGCTAAACGACGTGCTAGCATCAGCCCCTGCTATCATTTTGAATGATGGCGTCAATCAGAGATAATTGTGAGTGGCACATTAATACTGTTTGGGGTGCTGGCATAGTTGTTGCAAGGGGGTGAAGTTCTGCCCCCCCCCCCCCCGGATGTATGGGCGTAATTTCTTGAAGTCCTGACATCCTCCTGTCTTTGGAATTAAGCAATGTAATCATGAACAGCCAGCTCCAGGTGGGGGGTAGGGAACTTAGCAGATTTATGCAGGCTGGTAAACACTGTATGTGAGCACAGAAAAGTTCTTGAACAAAATAAAAAATCTTGGTCTTGGTCACATGACACTTGGAGGCATAGCCTCACATGACACATGGAGGTGTGGTCTCACATGACACTTGAAGGTGTGGTCTC
>JABFEA020000001.1:4620628-4632585 GCA_019775915.2 Cyphomyrus plagiostoma | reverse complement strand
TGAGAAAACGCTATTTCAATTCTCTGTATGTTCTGTACATATGGCAGAATTGACAATAAAGCTGACTTTGACTTTATTGGAGTGAGCATCTTTTTGACATTGAGTCAATGTCCCATCACAGGCTGATGAAGAAGTTGTGAATTCTGTGTATTTTTTATTTTCCAAAAGGGGGCGCTCTGTGCTGTAGCTCCTTGGTACGGCTTTCCCCAGTTTGTTAAACGCATAATTCAGATTCAGGATGATTAATCTGAGGCCACAAGAAAGAGATCGAATCTTTTTGTCAAACTGCCAATGAAAGAGAGAGCCCAGAAAGTGAAGTTATTTTTCCCCCTCTCAAAAATGTCACCAGGAACACCACGGGAGATTGAACTGAATAATGACTCAAACCACACATCTTCTGCCGTCTAATGGAGTTAAAAACCACCAGTCAAGCCTTTTAAACATTAAGAATGTCCTGGTTTCATTCGGTTGGCCGAAGAGACAGCCGTCATAGGGGCCACAAAGCCCATCATAACCTTTGCTGTGAAACCCCACGTTTAACAGACCAGATTCTACAAAGTGATAGAAAATAGGACCCATAACTTTAACTGAGATGGATTTTGTTGTTTTTTTTGCCATTTACAATAAATCTGAATGTATAATGAAAGGACAATATTTTTATATTTATTAAGTATATATTTTACTATTTATTTACAGCAGCTACAGCAGCGGATCTGGACAGCTTGAGCCTCAGGATCCACTTTATCCTTTGGCAACGATACAAGTTGTTACCCGATGGGGTGGGCTGTGGTTTGGTAAAAGTTATCAATGAGGGGGTGGGGGCGGAGCCATAATTTGACCTACCAGTTAAAAAACACTGATCTACCGCAACACTTGCAAATTCACTTCTGTTAAAATGTAAAATTCCAGGTAATAAGATTTACAGTGTTTGACATTGGGGATGGCTGAATTTGCCGGGGTGGAGGAGTATGTGTATGGTAACATCGCATGGGCACGTGCCCGGTAGTCACATTGTGAAAGGTGGTCACTCCGCACAGTGTGGCCAGTGCTCTGACCCCATGGTTGTCCATGTGGCTCTTCCAGGTAGAGCGCCGGACAGCTGTAACCATGAGGGGGGGGGCGGCGGGCACTCCAAGCCCCCACCAGGTCTAGCTAGAGGTTCCCGCAGCCACCCAGTCCCACCCGGCCACCCCCCGCATGCTGCCAGGAAGATGAGCGTCACCGGCCGGCGTCCCTTCAACGTCCTGGCCGTCATCTTCCTCTTACTGTCCACCGCAGGTGAGGCCCTCTCCTGCTGTGGGCGTGGCCAGCTCCGGGGTGGGGGGGGGGCAGCATCACTGCTTATCATTACATCTGGGGTGAGGTTAAAAAATGCATTTATATACAGCTTCTCAAAGTGGAAGTGCCCAAAACCAGACTGGTCCAGTAGCACGGTCCAGGTGGACCATGTTGCCAAGGCAACAAGAGGACCCCCCCCCCATCACCCAAGAGTCCCAACAGAGGGGCGACTACGTGGCCTCTCACATTAGACCCAACTTCATATGATCTGTCATCACTGAGATACAAAAGTAAGAACGAAAACAACTAGAAAGGATTTGACTGCATCACAAATACTTTTGTCATGCAAGCATTGACCTTGCAGACCGGAATGTTTTTACACTGAAAAGCTTTGCCTTGCCTATTTATATTTGTATATTTTGTTTAAATACATCAAAGCAAGTTCCAAAGCTTCACTATGAGCTACTGCAACAGACCAAAGCAAACACATCAAAATGAAGTTACAGTGGGTACTGGGCCTAGCTTGTGTCACCGTGCTCCTCTTTTGTGTTGATCCTTGTGCCTTTAATACATGCAAGAATGCTCTTTGACAGTGTGAGCAGGGCAGTGAACAGAGCCATGTAACACAAGGCCTGACTTCTCATTTCCATTTTAATTTTTTCTGAACAGGGCACACACACATAAACCTGCCCTTTTGGGGAAATGCTGCATTGGTCTGCTCATTATGGCTTAACGAGGCTCTGGGGTGACACAAAACACAGTAATATATTAACAAAACGAGAATCGGTCAACTGAAAAAATCTATACGGTTTACAGTTGATATGAGTTTCTAGCATGTAATGAAAAATACATTAAATGCCGCATTTGCAAGAAAAATAAAGCTTTTAAACACAATTAAGTGGACAGTAACCTGTCAGCATGTTTGTGAGTCTCTGCTGCTACTGATTAATGCAGGTTTAATGAGCTCAGGAGAGACGGTTGGGAATGGGATCTCCCTGATTGGCTGTTGGTCTGAAAGTCACCTGCCTCGCAATTTACTGCTAATTGTCCCTTTTCTTTAAAATGCACTGCAGAGGACTAGAATGAATACCATTTGGCTTTTTAAAATGCTTGCTTGGAAGCCTTAGTAAGATTTGATTTATACCTGTTGTCATTTTTAGCTACATTTACCTTGGCACCTTACACAAAAAACATATTTGGGCATATGCTAAACTTGATGCTATTTAATTCATCGAATCTTGCTTCGGGATCCTCCAGCAAATAAAACCAACTCCTTGATCATGGTATTGACTGACTTAACTCTGTTACCTAGCGATCCCATGCCTTTTACTACCACCTGGTACCAGCTGAAACTGTTCAAATGACTGTATGCGACCCAGAGGCCCCTCTGACCTTCTCTTGAGTACACAAGACGCTTGTGTGATGCAGTCTCTTTGGAAAATGGCTCCCAGATATGACGCCTTGTAGGTTTTGCCTAGTGGCCCTACTCTTATGGGAGAATCACCTTGCACTGACACCGAAGGTTTTCTATCTAATCAGATCTGATTTGGCATAAAGTGGAGGCCTGGTCTGATGCAGAGAGAGATCTAAGGTCCACATGGACAGTGTCTTACTGTTGTTTAGTACAGGGTTGGCCAGTCTTATCCAGAAAGGGTTTTTGCTGTATGCGGGTTTCTCTCGGTGGGTTTTTGCTGTAACTCCCTAATTAGATTCCTAATTAGAGGACTGATTGCCAGCAGATTACTCAAACCTGGGTTTGAACAGCTGACCTAAAGGTTATCCCACATATCTGCATACACACTGGCCTTTTGTAGATAAGATTGGCCGGCCCTGATTTAGTATGACGGCTGTAAGCGGCTAAGTAAAATCTCTTTTGCAGCTGGCAAAAAATCAGGTGTGCTATAACTAAAATGGGCCGCTACAGCTCTCTGAGCCTTTGACGAAACGTTCTTACCAGACGCCTTAAAATATTCCTGTTGTATTGGTGCAATTCTAGATTTTAAGTTCGGGGCTAAAGTGAAGCCATAATTCATACCAATAGGCCAACCATATCATTAGCCAATGATATGTCTTGAATTGGTCAGTGACAGGAGAGTGGCACTGTACAGGCTAATCAGCTTTCAGCTGGGACTAACTTAGTAACATTAGGTGAATTTGGTGTGTGTGTGAAGCCGAGTCCCCGACTAGCCTTGCTGCAGGTGGGATTGAAGCAGTGAATGCAGCTGGAGTTGACTGGCTGTCGCAGTGTCAGTGATCCGACCTCGACTGAAAGACGAAGCAAAAGAACAATGAAATGTTAAAGCCGCTTCCCCAGCCTGCCAGCGCTGTTTGTCGCAGACCTGTTCTGCTCACTCCAGTTAACAGGACTACGCAGCAGAGGGAGGTGCACCAAAGTCTATTATAGTTATTGTCTCCCTCCCAAGGGGCGAGAACAAACACAGGGAAAAAATAGGAGCGGGGCAGGTGGGAGAGACGGAACAAAAAGCCGTCTGTTCGACATGTGATTAAGAAAAGAGAAACGGTCCTTTTTACATTTAGCTGGGAAATTGGATGGAAAATGTTGAGGTTAGTATTCAGGTTAACTGCAGGGGGGGACAAAAAGACAGACACATAGTTCATGCACGCACGCACACACACACACACTTAACCAGTGTCCCTTATTTCTCTGATCATTTACAGAGGACTTGTTCCCAAAATGATTATTCATCACCTGTTTCTCAAACTAACCTAACTTAAATAGTTTAAATGCACAAACCTTGGAATTTCTTAGAATTTTAATAAAGTATATTTAAATGTAAGTAATTCAAATACACCCACATTTTTCTTTTTAAAAATATCCAATAATATTTGATTCTGAGGTTGTGTATATAAAGCCCCTGGTTATAATACACTCATAATATTATTTTCTCGATCACATGTCTGCCAAAAAAAAGTCAAGGGGACTCTTGGGGAAACACGAGCACTTTGCCCTGTCAGAAATTCCTCAGGAATGTACCTCAAAAAAACAGGAGTTCCTCACACTTGATTGTTCCTCTCTGAGCTATTTGCCCTCAAACCTAGAAGCTTCTCTGAGCCTAACCAAGGTGCTTATTAACCCGAGTGGCTCAGAACTCCTCCTAGGTCTTTCACTTGTCTTTCCCTCACTGAGCGTTTCAAGATTTTTCTTTCATTAAGTGCTCTCCACAAACAGAGAATAACCTGTCCTTGAGTTATGTACAGCTGGATCGCAAGGCTTAGTCATATCAGGACAGCCTCTAGATTACATACAAGCGAAGAATGCCCTCTATAAGCTGAACTGTTATGTACAAAATAATTACAGAAAAAAATTATGCATAATGAAAAACACTAGAGAGCTTTTAAATCTTTTATTTATAGTTATCTATTGGGTACAGTCAAACATCAAATCAGTGACCAATTAGGTGACACAGACGCTCACTTGGGCGCCATCTTCTGAGGTGGCACTGACTTAACACTCCCGTTTCACTTTGCCCCACACATGCTCCCTGTGCCAGTGGCAGGGGGGGCAGCAATAGGTCTTGCTTAGGGCTCCACATGGACGTCAACCAGCACTGGGTGGCATCTCCTGTAACAGTATACTAGTTATTCTATTAAACTCAGCGCACCAAACCTAAGGTTCTACTTCTGTTTGGTAATAGTTGAACTCATGGTGGTCTCAAACAACGATGCCGCTAGCTATTAAGATTTGTAATTGTGTTATGACTCACCCTATTTCATAAGCCTATGATTAAAAAAAATGTTTATAAATGTCTGTCTTGCATTATATTCTGCCGCGGCAGTGTCCTGCTAGGGGCCAGATGAATGATTTTCATTGTTTTAGACCTTTTCGAAGGAATTTTCTGGCTGTTAGGTGATCTCTGTGCCTTTGGTGATTGCCATCAAAAACACATATTTAAATTTACTGCCAAAAAAGACCTTTCAACATCATCTAATAAGCAGAAATATAGTAGCCCATTGCCGGTTTCAACTTTCAAGCCAGAAATTAAAAAGGAACAGAACTTGAAAGGCATTGCAGTCCTTGAAGGGAGTTTCACATTTGCGCACTGGCCTTTAAACGTGCGTTTCAGCTTGTATGACTGATCAGTCAGTTGGAGGCAATTGTGTTTTAGCTGGCGATGGCGTTATGGTTTTTCATATTTGTGTGGGAGGTGACACCTGAATATGTTGGGGAGATATAACTCAAAAAAACTTGCAGAGATAGTTAACACCTGCCTCTTGCAAAGGCTTGTTGGTTCCTGCCGGGGTGGAATTGTCTTTAATGCGGCCCAGTGGGAATCAGGCCACTCTGGAAGGACCTCCCACGTTCTTTTGTCACAACTGCTTATGGGATTCATTGCAACATCCATCTATATGCAAATGACAGCAGGTTCTCCCTTTAGCTAATGCTAAAAGGAGGCGCCATAGATCCAGTCTGTCATTACATAGCCGAGCTTCCTGCTTGAATGTCAAGCCAAGCATCCATGCCTGTCAAATATGTTAAGGATATAAAGGTAGAAAGAGAGCTCCTCTTAAGCGTATAAGCTGCATCAATGATGCATCTGTAATATTTCACAGCATTCCTTCTGCCAATGAACTTGTTGACTTTTTCCTTTGGCTCTATAAGGTGTAAAAGTGATGTGAAATTAATCCAGATCCAAGCATGAAGATTTCACCCATTTGGCTGGACACTGAAATATCAGTAGGGGGGAACAGCAGCACTTTAATTCACAGGACAAGGTTCGTTGATTCAAGGGACCCAGCACTTTACTAAGGCCCTGACCAGGGGCGCAGCAGGGGCACGGATACGCCAGCAGATCCAGGGGCCCGAGCACTTTACAGGGGCCCTACTCAGGGGCACAGTAGGGGCAGGGATACCCTGGCAGATTCAGGGGGCCCAGCACTTTACAGGGGCCCTACCCAGGGGCCCAGAATTTTCTGCCGTTCTCCTGTTCCCCAAAAGTGACTGTTTGTGGTCAACAGGTGCCCGCGCCAATGTAATATTTCGGTGGTGGAAAACACTGCTGCTGTCTGACTTTCAGACTGAGGGCTAGTGTTGTGATAATGAGTGACAGAATATGTGTTGTTAGCGAACTAGCTTTTGTGCCACGATGAGGCCTTTCCTACACAGTGTAACATGATTCATACCCTCAGATTTTTTGCAGCGAACATGCAGTTAAAGTCAGTCATGTTTTGGTTTCGCAGGTGCAAAATAGATTTTGTGGGGTTTATTTAATCTTCTGCTTATCCCATTATGTAAATAAGTCCAGTATATTGAGTCTGTACCCTTGGAAGAGCTTCAGAAAAAGCATTTGGGGCCGCTGTGATAAATCTAGATGAACTTAGATGACAAAGCGAACATAATAACAAACTCTTACATAAGTTTGTGCGTTTGTCTGTATATATGTAACTGTGCGTTCAAATAATTCTGCAATTTGAATTCTGTAGTTCTACCTTCTGCTTTAAGTGAACTGTAACAGGCAGTTAACAGTACAATAGAAGATGAATTGTCCCAGCATGCAAGCAGTTAAAGTCAGTAACAACTAATGTCATTTTACCATTGTTTGTCATGTTTTCTTGTGCGTAATTGCAGACAGAAAAGACAAATAAAATGGTTCAAGTTACTACTTCCTAGGTCACACTAAACTCCCACTGGACTCATTAACATGATAGTGAAGAAATTTTGAAAACTAGGGAAGTTTTCCTCTTACACACAGTTAAATTAGCTCTGCCCCACCTATCCATGATTGACACCGAATACAGAGGTCTGATTGAGTCTATCCAAACATCCTGGTACAAATGATCAGACACATAATGTTGTAGTTGTCTGTATGCCATCAGTAAACTATCGGATTTTAAAGAGATATGGAGGGAAAGAAGGTGCATCATCTCATTTTCCCTCTATTTCCATGACAGAGACCTTAAAAATTCCCAATTAATGAGAGGGAACCAAACCGGCTGGTCCAAATGCACCAGTTCGGATCGCGTCCCCAGCACCAGCGCACAGTCTGGTGGTTTAGCCTTTAATTCTTTTCTTTCGTTTCGTTGTGAGGCAGATAATCACAGGTCAATTATCAGCTGCCACAGTAATATCTCATCGCCTGTACAAAATGTTGTAAAAATACAAAAGCCACAAAAATTTAAATTGCATCATAGATATGAGGGGTTATGTATTACAGTTTCTGAGCTGTCATATATAAACTGCATATACTGCCTAGGTCTTAAAAGTAAATTTATTGCTCTGCCATGTTCCTTTAAGCAAAACTAAAGGCTGTATAATATTACTGTGTCCAACTGATGCCATAAGTACAGCGTAGCCTTTGCTGTAGTCTGACTCGCACCTCCCAAAAAAATACTGGGTGAATCTCAATATGTGTCCTTGACTGTACTTGTATTGTCACTGTACCCGTTTCATGTCATCTTCCATTGCTGAAGACCAGTTCCAATACTCAAGAACAAAAGTACACGAGGACAGTAAAAATCCCCTAGTGTTGATCTTGCTCCACCTCAAATATTAAGGATACATTGGCAGCACCCTCAACAAATGAAAACAATCCCCTATTCCATTGCACCCCAAGTTCATTCTTGGACAGCAAGTTAGCAAGACCGATCTTGCCAAGACCACAAGTACAGTCTTTGCATTCTTGGTACTGAGGTTCACCCAATATCTAAAATAAAATGAAATAAAATCTACATGTAGTGGCTGTGGTTGGTCGGCTTGGTAGCATTCATTTATTTATGTGAGCGGAGACAGCGTACATCCCAGGTGTACTTATATCACTGCCTAACACTGAAGTGCTATTTATATCTGGCATTAAATAACCCACCATAAGTATCATGGCGTCAAATCTACAAAACACTCCTGATGCCAGCGCCAATTTCACTTACTTCCATTAGGCATAAAAAGCTCGACATTTTTTCAAATGGGTATACAAGAAGTTTGGAGCAGCACAGTAACCAGGACGCGATAGATGGGTACTTTGCTAAATGTTTGTTTCCTGATTCGACAATCATGCAGGATGGGAAGACAATAAATGCAACAAAACTATGTATCATCGAGCATTTCGACAGTGTAATTGTTGAGCAACACAGACTCACCAGCGCACAAGTATAAATGCTCGTGACGGCGTTAGCCTCTTGCGTAGGTCATGGCGTAGACTCCAGGCAGAAGTATAAATCAGCATTAAGTGACGTCATTGATCCCGACCTGCTTCTTCTGATTTCCTCCTTAGCTCTCTCGGCACACTTCCGGGTGTGTGAGCCCTACTCTGACCACAAGGGGCGCTACCACTTCGGCTTCCACTGCCCACGCCTTTCCGACAACAAGACCTACATGTTCTGCTGCCACCACAACAACACGGCGTTTAAGTACTGCTGCAACGAGACTGAGTTCCAGAACATCATGCAGCTCAACCTAACAAGCACCTCAGATGGCCTCACACACAAGTAGGTTACCGAGTAGACCTCCCCTAAGTCCCGGCCATTAATGCTGACATTCCTGTCAAACTCCTTCACTCCATCTCTAGAATGAACCGGCAAACCAGCCAGCATGACAATGGGCAGTGTTACTTGTAGTGATAGGTATTTGACTATGCCAGACCAGCTGCAATGTATATATTTTGAAGTATGTTCAATATACTATCATGGAAGTAAATCTGTGTCACCAGAATTTGAATTTTATATGCCACTGAAATTCTAACATTGAATATTTATGCATTGGAAATATGCATCGGAAATCTGATGGTCCAAATTCACATGCAAAAATATGAGGTTAAAAATACAAAGACAACATTTCAAAGTTGCTCCAATTCGATAGTCCAAACTCACATGCAAAAATACGAGGTTAAAAAACACAAAGTCAACATTTCAGTGTTGCTCCAGTTCAACGGTCAGAATTCACATGCAAAAAATACGATGTTAGAAATACGAGTTATACATCCGCGATACCAAGGCTAAGCAATCGAATCCATGGTTGCGTTACACTTCATGCAGCCGCTTACAGCACAACAGCCTATGTTTCCCCTGTCGCGCGTTGATTTGTACATGGTTTCGCTGTTGTTTTTATGTCTTCTATACAAATATCACCTGCATGCACATTACTTCTTTTACAATAACTAATTGTTATCAGTGGAAAAAAAATAAACTATTGTGTATAGTGGCCTTAGATAGCTGCCAGAAAAAAGATCAAATACATGTATTTCAAGGAATCTAAGTTTGTATTGTCATGTACTGAGTACAATGCAATTCTTACTTGAATGCCTTCTTCACAGACTGGACGATTAAACAAATGAAGCAGCGCAACATTACTGTAACTAACAATAAACAAACCAGGGAAATGAACTAAAAACCTGTTATAACTGCTTTATGTGATATTTCCAGAGAAATAGCAGATAAGCAAAGAGGTATGTGAAATGTCTGAAAATCACTAAGGTACATTATTACATGTGAATACTGTATTGTTATTTGTACTGAGGCCCAGAGTTGCTGTATACCTGTTTTAACAGGGGGAACCAAATATCCTGGATGTCAGGAAATAATATTTCTCCTAATATTTAAGCAAATATGTATGTGAGATGTCTGAAAATCACTCAGGTACATTACTACATGTGAATACAGTAGATCGTCACGCATAATATAGTCTTATAAGCAATACTATAATGTTTTCATCAAGAAATAGCTCTATCCAGCAAATTAAATAATCCATCCATCCATTTCCAAACCGCTTATCCTACTGGTTCGCGGGGGGTCCGGAGCCTATCCCAGAAGCAACGGGCACAAGGCAGGGAACAACCATGGATGGGGGGCCAACCTATCGCAGGGCACACTCACACACCAGTCACTCACACGTGCACACCTACGGGCAATTTTGGCAACTCCAATCAGCCTCAGCATGTTTTTGGACCGTGGGGGGAAACCGGAGTACCCGGAGGAAACCCCACGACAACACGGGGAGAACATGCAAACTCCACACACATGTGACCCAGGCGGAGACCGGAACCCGGGTCCCAGAGGTGTGAGGCAATAGTGCTAACCACTGCACCACCATGCCACCCCCCAAATTAAATAATTTAATTTATTATCTGTAAGAACAAAAAACATCAAAAAGGCATGTGATGTTTTAAAATATATGGCTTGTTTACCTCAAGAGCTTCATAAAAGACATGAAAACAACAACGAAACCATGTACAAATCAGCGCGCGACAGGGGAAACATAGGCTGTTGTGCTGTAAGCGGTTGCATGAAGTCTAACGCAGCCATGGATTCGGTTGCTTAGCCTTGGTATCCCAGATGTATAACTCGTATTTCTAACATCGTATTTTTTGCATATGAATTCCAACCGTCGAATTGGAGCAACATTGAAATGTTGTCTTTGTATTTTTAACCTCGTATTTTTGCATGTGAATTCAGACCATCGAATTTCCGATGCATATTTCCCATGCATAAATATTCAATGTTAGAATTTCAGTGGCATATAAAATTCAAATTCTGATGACAGATTTACTTCCATATACTATAGCATTCTTGGGATGAATTCTACCGTGGTTTTTGCACATCATGCGCACAAGTCACATTTTCCTCCTAAGCTACTTGTGATTTGCCCAAATGACAGTGATGATATATGAGAGGCCTTTTTGAAGACATTGATCTTTAATAAGATCAGGTCTGGAAAGGTCTTGCCTGTGTAGTGCTCTTATTTTGATTTGGAGAGTGGGGAATTCTTCACAAATTGTGCAAGAGTTAAGACTTTATTTTTTGAATGGAGTGTCTTTCAGAACACAGTCAAAGACTGTCAAGATATGACCTTGATTGAAAAGATGTCACATGGCTGTGAGCTCGAAAATTCCCCAGGCAAAGCAGCACATTAGAATAACTGTGTGAATCGCTCCAGTTGGGTTCTCCGACTAGAACCACATGCTGTAGTTTACCAGGGACGGGGTTTTCTGTCTCAGGGTTACGGGGACAGGCAACAATGCAGTGAAAACAATACAGAAGGCCAACATGAAAATCGAAACAAGCTGTTTCACAGAGAAAGAGAAAATAGAATTGGAGCATGTGCATTGGGGAATAACCAGGCAGAAGTCCAGAGAGGCATCTGGGCTGGCAAAGAAGCACAGAACAGATCAATTTTTACCAGTGGACATTAACAAGGGACAGTTGGAGAATCTCAGTACAAACAATCCCAGTCACATGACTGTCCCTCTCGAGATGGCCACACCGTCTCTCATAACAACCATCCTGTCGTCCTGGATACCCCTTGACGACCCTTTTCATATTCATAATCATGTCCCAGTTTATCTATGGTCTTCCACTAAGTCACATATAGTCACATAAATAAATCCTGGTGTCTGTTTCAGCAAGTAACAAAAAACACTTCACAATAACTAGAGGGACAGATTTTGATTTAGCTCATTAAAAAATAGCAGAAGGGAAAACAACATTGTATGGAAATCATGTTTTCTAGTCTTTGCACAAAAGGACTATAGGGAGGAGGACAACCAGGCAAAATACCCGAACTGGTAAATTGCAATATTTATCAGGAATATCAGACACCATATTTCAACAGTGGGTGGGATCATTTCCTGGAAAGAAGTAAAATACAGTGGTACTTCGGTTCTCGAACTTAATCCGTTCCGGACTTCGGATCGAATCCTAAAAAGTTTGAGTTCTGATTGAATTTTTCCCAT
>JABFEA020000001.1:4595662-4620528 GCA_019775915.2 Cyphomyrus plagiostoma | reverse complement strand
TGTAGAGTCTTAAAGCACTTATGTAAGTCGCTCTGGCTAAGGGCGTCTGCCAAATGCTGTAAATGTAAATGTAAATGGAAATGCATGACGTTTGCATCCCAGGCAGTTCCGATGCGTAATTTGCTATTTCTCCTGAATATCGCGTAAAGCAGTGAGAACTGGTTTTCAGTTAATTTACCTGGTAAAATAAAATTTAAATAAATTACATAAATGCTGTAATAGTACAGGTAAGTTAGTGGTTTATTTATTGTTAGGTACTGTAATGTTGCGCTGCTTTATTTGGTTAATCGTCCAGTCTGTGAAGCAGGCATTCAAATAAGAATTGCATTGTAGTATGACTAGGTTAGCGTTCACAGTTCGACTTCTGATATTCAGATCAAGTTCTAGGTCAAACTGGTTCGAGTTCTAGTGAGTTTGAGAACCGAGGTACCACTATAGTCTGAAGCAACAGCTATAAAATCTTTTATTCTTTGAAATCAGTTGCCAGGTTTCCAGGAAACAAACTTACTTTTTCCTGTCGCTCTCCCTGCCACAAACAGGCTTCAACAAAAAAGTCCACAGCAGGAGGAGAGAAAAGCTAAAGAGCTGTCAAAGGCTTACAGTAAGGCATGCCAGGGCTGTGAACGCTGACTTCCTTGCCAGTGCGTCCTGCCTAGTTCAGATTAATTCAGACAGAGGTGGGGGAGGGGGGGCTGCAGGAAATGGACTTTCAGATTGTATTTCTGCTTAGCAGGAATCCTTATGTTTGGGAAGCTGCATCTACACCATCTTGACTGGTTCTCATAATATTCCATTATCGGTTGCTCTTACTGTCATGAGTGCAGTGCTGACGAAAACAGGCAGGTGCCCCAAATTGGCAATATCCCAGCATGCCTCTCTCCTGACCTGCCACAACTGCTGTCTGTGGAGTGTTCCTTTGTTTGCCCTGACTATATCCTGTAGGGGAACCATGCAGAACACCTTGTGCTCTGCCTAAACCTGGTGAATTAAGCTCGCAGTTTTCATCACAGCTCCAGGTTTAAAATGTCAGTCACACTGCCAGTGTCAACTTACTGGGAGCGAAAATCCTAGCATGTGCTGGAAGAGCTACACTGACCTGCGAATAATGCGAATCGCTATGGCAGCCCTCAGACACAAACCAAAAGAGAGACAAATTGCACCTTAAGCTGACACAAAGATATCCACAGATTTATATCATATCATCTCCAGAGTCAAGATATTTTATTGGCCATATACAACAAGTGCAATGGAACGCATATCCTTTCATCAGCACCATTGCAAGAACATTATACAAATAATCAATACTAAAGAGATACAAATCCAGTGGAAATAATGTTATCAGTAGATATTAATCAGGGACAAGTGGAGTGACCAAGTCACATGACTTTCCCTCCCAAGATGGCGCACCCTCTCTCATAAGAACTCTCTGCTCTTCCTTGATAGCCTTTGATGACTTCTTTCATATTCACATAATCTCTAAAATGTACATAACATTACAGTAGTTTAGATGTAGCTATTTCTCAGTCAACGGGTGCAAATACTCTTAAATGAGCATTATAAATAATTTAAACCGCTTGTAATTAAAACCGTGAGCATGCAAACATTTAGTTCTCCACTTTAAGATCAGCTAGATTTCTCTAAAACTGACATTTACTGTGTAGCTCGGTCTCGTTCACTGGCTCGCTGTTTCCGCACCATCCATCTCGAGTCATCCAGACTTATGGCCTGCTCCCATTGGGTCTAAAAATAACGGCTTTAATATTGATATGGATTAGGCTAATCGCCCTTGCTCGGGCTATAGATTAGTCATGCAAGTCAAAATGGTATGCAGGTGATGATTTGAGCTTTAGATAATCACTTGAGTGGAAAGGCATTCTGGGTAATACTGAGACCCAGGAGTCTGATAACTGAGACACCGGCAAACTAGCATGTATGAGTCACCTGACTCCTGCCCATTTATGCCCATTCCTGACTCCTTAAGGACATAAATTTTAATCGCTTATGTCAGATCCAGATGATAAAATATAATTTCAAACTTCAAGTACTGTGCATCTCATGGAGGGGGGATTTAACCCCAAACTATATGTTTCTCTAGATATCAGGGATGGGGCTGATCCAACCCTTTTCGGAGCACTAACCAAAATTTGATTAACGTACACTGGAGACCAAAATTAGAAAACAATTTATGAACATTTGTTTTTTTTCAGAAATAATGTCATTTTCATTGCATAACATTTGAAGGAATTACTGTTGTGGCTATACCATGCTACTAGAATAGTGCTATACAAAATAACCAAGGAAACTGAAGAAAAAAAAAAAAACTTTATTTTGTAGAAAACACAGTAATCAAACTTGCATGTGAGGGCACTGTAGCATGAAGAAAGATCACAACAAAATTTTCTGAAGGTTACAACAGTCAAATATTAATAGCAAGTGTGCAGGCCGCTGCTTTGAAAGATGTCAGCACATCTGCGGCCACAGGACATCACTCCTCTCCCACACAGCTCTGCTGTGATTTTGCTCCATTCTTCCTGAAGTCTCCTCCACAGCTCAGTCACTGTACTGGGTTTCTTAGCCACTTTGTCACCAAGGATTTTCCAGAGGTTTTCTATTGGGTTTAGATCACGACTTTGCGCTGGCCATTTCATAATTTCAGTGTTTTCAGTTTCAAGGAACTGCTCTACCCATTTTGCTGTGTGACAGGGGGTCGTTGTCCTGCATAAAAACTGCTGGCTGATTGGGTGATGAACGCAGGGAAGGAACCACATGATGTCAAAGAAGGTTCTGGTAAACCTTTGCATTCACTCTGCCATGTAGCTGTGTAACAGGCCCAATTCCTGCTGCAGAGCACATTCCCCAAACCATGATACTTCCTCCTCCACATTTCACCAACTTCAACTCCTCCACAGTTGGGATTCAGTCTTTCTCCAGTTTGACGACAAACATAATGTTTCCCACCAGACCCAACTAAATTAAACTTGCTTTCATCATGCTTCTCAGCAAAGGGTAGTCTAGCCTTCTGACTCTTCCTGCTATTGAGAGGTTTGGTCACTGCAGAATAGGCAGAGTAGACGAGACAGATCCTTACCCCATTCAGCACTTAATTGGTGAGCAATTCCAGCTGCAGTGTTGAAGCAATTCCCCATTGACATCCTCCGCATTATCCTGTCCTCTCTTACATTTGTCTTTTGTGGACGACCAGCCTTCTTGGGGGACTTGAATGAGTTTGTAACATTGTAAAGGTGCAATTCTGTAGAAATCACAGATTTGGAACGACCAACTTCTCTTGTTATGGCCAATATGGTTACATCCCTTTGGCCTTCATCTAGACAACCTGCTTCTGGAGGGTTTCAGTCACTTTAGAACAGCTCAACATCTTGTAAAGTGGAAAGTTAGGCTGCCAGTTAAATAGGGTTTGTCAGATAATTAAGGAAATTAGTACCAGCTGCCAGATTAACACCAACTACTGGGGGGTACCTGGAAGTGTTCTCTAATTTTGACCAGTGTTCTTTCTGCTTTCTGCTTCCTGCTAAGCAGTTTCTTATACTGTGCTTCTGAATTTATGTAACTTATGACATATGGTTAAAATACTGCTATTTTACTCCTGTTTGGATAACTTCCAAATAGGAGTACATAGTAACCTTGACATTTAGGAAATTGTAGGTTGTTCACTTATTTTGATCTCCAGTGTAGTTCTCATTCACCATCTTCCCTCTATTTCTGACTGGTTGATAAGATAGAGGGCCCCCTGATGGCCCCTGGACCCTAAGCAGCTGCTTAGTTTGCTCATGCCTTAGGCCAGCCCAGATCAGGACCACTCATTTAATACAAGTAAGCCTGTGATGACAGCCATTCTGCCCCTCGATAAGACCAGAGAGAAATGGAAGGCAGTTGTTGTGTTGAGTCACATGGTTTTGTGGCAGCTTTGTAAAGGGGATGGGAGATTAAGCAAACGAATGACAGAATCACTCTGTAACACTACTGTTAAATTTTTCTATCTACAAAACATTGTTATATGTACTTGTAACTGCTTCACAGTTTAGGATGTCTGGCTCTGCTATTGGTAAGGTAAGGCGCCCACTTGTATGTATGAAGATGGCTGTACTGTTAACATCAAAGTGCATTCGGCACTTGTTATCACTGTGAAAGTCACTCTCCTCATTTTCAGTGCCTCCATAAATTCTTAAGCTCTTCAGAGGTACCCACATCTAGAGTCTAACTCACTCAACCAGATTGACCTCTTCAAAGTGATTCACTGCTCCGAGAGTCTGTTAGGGGGCTGAAGGGGGAGCATGGTTGCTTGGGTGAAATCTTTGATATCTTTAGATGACAGTTACTGTAACCTCCTAATAATATTCCCTAGCATGTGATTTCAGGGTGAACCTGTAATACATTCAACCACAAGCCTCAGTAGAGCTTGATTGATGACTATCAGTGTTTCCAGAATGGAAACGATGAAATAAGTCATTTTAAAGGGACGGATTGATTGGTTTCCATGACATATAAGACTCTTATTCTAGCTCATTAATCACCCTCTGCCTCTGCCGACAGCAACTACACGGCTCTTGTTGGCGTGTGGATCTATGGCTTCTTCGTTATGGTCTTGCTAGCCCTGGATTTCCTCTACTACTCGGCCATGAACTATGAGCTGTGCCGAGTCTACCTGGAAAAGTGGGGCTTGGGTGGACGGTGGCTGAAGCGGGCCCGGAGCCAGTGGGCCAGCGCGGCGCAGGCGGACGACGGGGCCTCATCACATCCCATTACTCTGGCTCATCATCCCAGACACAGCCTGAGAGGGGAGGCCCAGAGTCCTTCCGGCATGTCCTACCACACATCCACAGCCTGGTAAGTCCGTAGCCTGGTTACTCTTAATGGTGCCTGGTCTCTGGTATCATCCACTCAAAGAGGATTAGCCTTAACCTTAGCATAGCCTTGCAGAAATCATTCATCCAGTGAGGGCACTTTAAAACATGCAGAAAGACTGAACAGAGGTAAGGCCTTGATGGAATATTACTGTACACCAGTGTCATTACCAGGATGCTATCCTGGGGTAGGAATTTGGGGTATGTTGGGCTGACGTGGAAGGAGTATTGATGATATAGGGGGGTCCCTGAGCTCTTATGGCAGGTGCCTGAGCTCCAAGGGAGACCCGTGATGGTTCTAATACATCACTAAGGATTGGTTAAATTGGCTCTGTTGAGAGTGAAGACAATCCGCTTATGTGGGCACTGCCCAGCCCCTGCCCACCCATACCCCCGCTGTGTATTGCAGCCTCACTGTGTACTGTATCCCTGCTGTATATTGTAGCCCTGCTGTGTACTATAGCCCTGCTATATATTGTAGCCCCACTGTGTACTGTAGCCACATTGTGTATTGTAGCCTCGCTGTGTACTATAGCCCTGCTGTATATTGTAGCCCCACTGTGTACTGTAGCCACATTGTGTATTGTAGCCCGACTGTGTACTGTAGCCTTGTTGTATATTCTAGCCCTGCTGGGTACTGTAGCCATGCTGTATACTATAGCATTGCAGTGTACCCTAGTCCCACTGTATACTGTAGCCCCACTGTGTACTATAGCCCCACTGTGCACTGCAACCCCACTGTATACTATATCTCGTAGAAGTTTTACTTACACAAAAATGTTCAGAGGTTCTTTCCGCCCATAGAATATTTTTGTGTAAGTAAAACTCCCAAAAGCTATACTGTAGCCCCACTGTGTATTGTAGTCCTACTGTATACTGCCGTGTCTTTGTTTGAAGTTCTCAAATGGAGCTGTATCTGCTCCTGCTTATGTGAAACGTGCATTAAGAGACACATTCGAGGCTCTGCCAGGTTCTTCCCGGGGAAAGACATAGCGTGTCCCTAGTGGCAGATCCGTAGTGACAGGATCATGCTGGCACGTGATTTCACTCCTGCCAGGCCTACTGGCGCATCTCAGACTCCCCATTGCAGATGTCTTGCTGGGGTATTTAATGGGTAATGTGGTAATACTGTCCCTTCTCTTTGAATCAATCAATACCAACGCGTACATAAAATCTACAGAAGAAAAAACAGCTTCTTCGAATTTTTATTTCTGGAACATTCTTCCTTTGATTTTTTTTAAACATTTATTTTTTGTTTTCTGTATTTTTTTCTACAAATTATTGCCATAAACATTTGTCATCACCTGCCTAAAGATGGTGTATATAAATATGTGCCATACTGGTTCTATGATTGTGTTTGCTGTGGCTGTTGTCCTCAGTGGCATCAAGCTTCCTGGCAGACCGTGCTCTGCATGCCTGAGGTTTGCATTGCTAGCCCTGCCTTTCCCGCTTCTTTTTCTTAGAATCCCATCATAAATTCCCAGCAGAATTATGGGGGAGGGGAGGTCCATGTGTTTGTAATAACCTGTAATTTCTCTTTCAATTGCTTTTGATAGAAGTCGGGACTTGGAGATCTGTCAGATTGCACGGTCCAATTGCACTTTGTTCCCCACTTATTTTTCATAGACAGAACGGGGGTCTTGGGGGAGACTGATGTAGAAGTCGTTTGGGACGGATGCTCCATGTGAACGGGGGGATGGTGGTTAGGGCCCCCGTGCCCCCTTTACTGCCTTTAACCTCCTTGGACTACTGTCTCTTCCAGCAAAGACTTGTTGCCCTACTTTAGGAGTGTCATAAGTGTGCAGGTTTTGTACTTTGGAAATGTGAAATCCTCGACGCACAGAACAAATTACCCTTTTAACAAAACAGAATGGTGAAGTACAATGATCTTCCTGTATCAGTCTTTCCATTTCCAGTGGAGAATCAAAGTAGTTTATGCCTTTCGCTCTGCATATAAGCCACCAACGCCCCCTTTTCCCATCCAAAACCCAGGCTCCTCCTCAAAGATATATTCTGCTTGGATGCCTAAATCGACTTTTATCAACACATTGTTCACGTGTGATTTTGTCTAAGTACCTTGCAATCTACCCTCATTACTGCTTCACGCCGGCATGAGTGGAGGGGGGGAGTGCATCTCTCATGCATGTTCCTTCAGATGCCCCCCCCCCCCCTTTTCTGCTGAGCAGCACCCCTATCCAGCCGCAGCCTCTGAAATCAGTCACGGCCCCGACGCAGCAAAGCCAGTTCTGGCCATTTGCGCTTTAATGGAGAAACGATCCCCTAACGTCCTTTGTGCTCAGAGCTCCTCCAGAGTTGACTCTCTAATCCAGCTGTTAATTCTTCTGATCCCTCTTTGCTTCCCAGAAGTCACAGGCTGGGCCCCCACCCTGGCATGCGAGGAGCTGCAATCTCAACATGTTAACGATTGCACCAATGTGATGAGTTCATGTGAAGAACAGGCACAGTCCTGGTCGTGAATTGATGCCGGTGACCACATGCAATTAGGTGTTCACTAAGGTTGAATGGAGAAACATGATAGATAGATAGATAGATAGACAGACAGACAATACATACATACTTAATCCTGAAGTAAATTGTATTGAAGGAAATGCCATCACATGTGCTCACACGCTATGTGTGGCACAGTAGCTGTTGAAAGACCTCCCCGGGATGTCGGCATTCAGTGTCTCTCTTTCAGACGCCTCTCACTGTGACAGTTTCAGCAGAGTAAGACCTGCCAAGCCGCCACTGCCTCAGCATGTGGCTGACACAGGAACACTCCTGGTCCTTTGTCTCCATGTTCATGACTGTCAAATTAGAGCACACACCTGTGAAACGGACTTGTGAGGCAGACTGGACCTTCAGAGCCTCCTGTTAGCCTGACCCAACGGTCTCCTTTTGGCAGATACATTTACATTACCAGTTACCCACTGACTCATCAATCCCCTGCCTTTGTAAATCTATACCCAACTCTTTCTCCTTGGGGCTCAGTGATTGAAAAGCCTAGAGCGATTCTTAAACAGAAATTGCGATTGATGTTTACATGTGAAAGCCTGCCACCTTCAACAGGAGTTAAATCTGGGAGTGCGAGTGACAGCTTAAGGTTCACAGTTTAGTAGTTTTGCTACTAGAAGCTGTTGTTTTTTCCCCAGAGATTTTGCAGAATAAAAAAAAGAACCCAATGTGTTCTGGGCCCAGCTGCTTTCTGTGTATAAACCCAAGTCGTTAACTGCTGCGCCACCTGCTGTCCACTAGCTGCAAGATGAGAAAATTTTAAAGGTGGAATTCCGATCTCTTAAAGAGGTACTTCCCTGGTATTTGAGTCCTAACCCAACAAGGACGGCATGTATGATAAGATCATCTTAATGTCATCTTAAATAGTTGCTCTTTGCAGAATTATCCATCACACATTGTGATACGATCCCCTGCTAGAGCTGGGCTTCTGAATTCCCCCACAGTAGCTGGTTATTGTCGTTTATTTACATGCATTTCTGCTGGTTAACTCGCTGTAACAGAAAGGAATGGAGCTTTGGAAACATGTCATTTTGATGTCTTGGGCGGAACTGGAAGGTATAAAACGCTTAGTGACGTAAGAATTACAGCAGAGTGCAGCACATATGGGTGGCATGGCAGCAGATGGCATATGGAGGGCGCTAGCATGCTGCCAATGTAGCAGCCACCTGTGATCACTCACCTGTGTCTTCTATGACACTGACCTCTATCATGGGGTTTGGAAATATGTTCCCACTGCAGTGTCTAAGCAGGAGCTGCGAATATGCAGATCAGGTGGATAAATTCCCTGGTGTGATACAGACATGGCACTTGTTGTTTGATCATACTGAAGGGATTATTGGCAGGACTTGGACAGATGAAACAGGTTGGAGGCATGTAGTGGAATCTGTCTGATGGTGTGTGCAGCGCAGAGGTGAGATTGTGTGGCATTTAGCAGTGCAGGCGGGCTGGGGGCGTAAACGGTAGGCCGCATGCACATTGGGACGTATACACAGCAGGTCGCCTGGCTTGGCTTTGCAGCAGATCCTAATGAAAGGGCATCTGTGGCCTGACTCTGCTGCTCCGGGTGCCAGGACGACGCGACCCGCCCTCAGGAGGCGTCCTGTGACTCACCTCCGCCATGACACTCAATATGGTCTCATAAGAGGCTCGAGCCAGCCACAGGTCCGTCACCACCAGCGTCTAACCGGTGACGCCGAGACAGCTGGGACCAGTTCCAGCCCGTTTAGCTCTGCTGGAGAAACCGCACCACTGCAGGTCCCATGAGCTTCTGGTAACTGGGTTTTCACAGTGATGGACCCTTGTCCCTAGGCTGTAAACACCTGAGCCTTTGGAAGGAAGCCAAAGAGCAAAGATGGTCAATCTCAGTCTGCTAGGACCTCAGAGTTGTTTCTCAGTTGATCATTAATCCGCACCAGAAGCACCTGGTACGTCCTTTTCTGAAAGGGGACTTCATTCAGAGTGCTGGCTGCTGGGGGTGAGAGAGAGTGAGCACCACTGCATCTACCTTCCCCAGGGACTGCAGCTAGCTGCCCACATGCTAATGCAGCAGCTTCAGCTGCTTTCCCGCATCCAATTATTGGGGCCTATTGAGGTCTCTATTACTGACTAACCCCCTTTGCGGCTGATGCATGTGCCTAATCAGAATGCCGCTGGTTCAAGGCCCAGGGTCGGGGCTTTAAGCAAGACCCTTAACCCTCAAGTGCTCCAGAAACTGTCTGACCTGCTTTCTCAACTGTATGTCATTCTGCATGAAAGCATCAGCTAAAAAATGTAAATTTGTTCCATTTATGGTTCCTCAGTCAAATTCCTTTAATCCAGACAAAAATACTCAGTTTTATTTTATTAATATGTTGAAGTCACTTTCCCTTATATTAATAAATGAATCACCATATTTCAGGCATATTAATAAATGAAGAAAATAAAAGCAATTCCGTAGTGGTCCCAGGGCTCGTAGTGAGACCGTAACGATCCTGAAAGCTCCGACAGAAATTCAAACTCATTAAAAAGGACATCTTTCTGGTAATGAAACCTCACAGAATAAACAAGTTAGCCTAAACCCCTTCGATACTTTTGGTTTTCCTCAGACCATGAGTTTTCTATCACATGCTATCGATTTAAATCTGCACTCAGGTTTGTTAAAAAAAATGTCTGAAATTTCTCTCTGCTTCAGAGACGGTCCTTCAACTTGAGAGGTGGTTACATAATGTTAATTACTTAAAGCAGCCTTAATTACTTAATTACCACTCCTGTTACCCAGTTTCCTTCAGTACATGTTAGTGTTCTGTATTCCCTAGTTATAAATAATTTTCCTGTTATGGCTTTTTGCAGAATGTCAGTCTTTAGCTCCTTCACTTCACCATGGACTCTACTCAACAGTAGTGCTTCTCAAGCTATTTTTATCTAAGGACCCCCTGTGTCCATGAAAACAGGTTTGGCCCTCCTAACCAGGTTATCGTTAAAAAATTGATAGAGGCTACCACTCAAGCATAGCTTTAGCAATGTCATTTTTTTTCAACACTGATCATATAAATTGCGTGCCCCCCCTTGTTCCACGCTGACGCCCCTTAGTGGACCACAGACACCCTGGTTCAGATCCACTGTTCTAGAACCCCTATAGGGTTGAATGGATCTTGTGCTGCTGAACATACAGATCCAGGATCCCTGGGATTATATGGGGACTGATGCTGCGTTCCATTTGCCTCGGAGGTCGGAACTCAGAACTGGGAATGACGTTACATACGAGTTCCAGTACAGAAAGTCTGAGAACCCTTCGGTTTCAAAAATCAAGATTTCTTACTTAGCCGGATTTAATTTAGCCCAGCTGAAACGACCTTGATCTTTGTTCACTTACATTTAGCTAAGACTACTTTAAATCCGACAAGCTGTCCACTTTAGCAAGAAATTCTGCTTAATGAAACGGGCCCTGGTTCTAGTTCAGTTAATTGTTAGCAATATCAGTGGATAACAACACACTACGCAGTATTTTGTGCATAAAAACACCGTAGCAACACGTCCACAGTTAGCAGATGGACAATACTGAGTGTACGACTGATTTAATAGGCCACAAATAAGACACAAGTGCTAATAGACAGCATAAAACTACGGCTTTAACATCTGCTAATAAAGGGCACAGCCATCTTGGATGCTAAGCTCATTTTTGCGTCCATTCCTCCAAGTTTGGGAGTTGAAATTCCGATTTCAGGGAGCGTTCCAGTTGAAATTTCCAACTAGGAACTCAAAATGATACAGCATACATTAATGCGACCTTTACTGAGCTGGGACCAGGGACCTCGGGAGTCTGTCACTAAGACTCACACACCATCTCTATGAGTGATGCCAAGTGGGCCTGAGGTCCTGCTTTATGAGGCAAGTGCCACGCCACAACTGTCAGAACAGATCAGCACAAGTCTATCAGTCATACCAAGCTGCCAGGAGTGACTCGGGGCGCAGGGGGTGCAGGGGTTGTACTCTCAAACATATCTATCCGTAAAAGTGATTCCCCCCCTTCTCTTCTTTCCATCAGAAAGATGCTAAGATGACATTGTACAGCTGTGAAACCAGGGAGAGGACTATACGCAGCGACGCCACCAAGGAACTGGCCTCCATCTTCAGCACCTGGGACACCCTGGTGGATGGACCCGGTATCTCTTCCTTTTTGCTGTTCCCCTGGGTGCCTGATAAAAGTATCTCACCTGGGTAAAAGGAGCTAGGAAGAGGCTCACCCAAGGTTTGTGATTTTGGATGGGACCCCGAGTACTTGGCCTGCGGGGCTGTTTATTTTATTTTTTTATTTATTTTTTTTAATGGGAACAGTGCCACCTCTCTTCTGCCGGCAGGCGTGACTCCAGGATTTGCTGGCACGGTTGGGAGCACCGTTCTACAGCACTCTGCGAAATGGGTTTATATAACCAACAAGAAGGGAAAAAAGATTGTGTCTCTTAGCACCATATGGGTTGTCATTGTCCTACGCTGTTCCAGGTATGGATAAATATTAGAATTTGTGGTAGGATTTTTTAGGGGGGGGTTAATCGATGTGAGGCTGTCAGGGAAGGAGAGAAATGTGAATCTGGAACATCAGCAAAATCATAAAGGTTATTTCTGCTTCCAAAATAAAACAAACAAAAAAAGATTTAATACACTCATCAATACATGAAATATGAATTATTTTGCCTCCCTTTAATGCCGTACAGGGCAGACATATTTGAAACAACTCTGTCTCTCGTTGCTATAATAGCCAGATTTACAGGGCTACGCTTGGTCATCAGTTAACTTACTTGAAACACTGGAGTGGTTAATTCCTGTTAATTATTTGCGATGGATTTGCGATGCCAGAATTGCCCAAATCACAAAATATTTAAAAGGGAAAAACATGTTAGAAAAACAAAAGTAGATTGGACCTTGATGTTGTAATAAAATGTGTCTGACTACTAAAATTCTAGAGGAGACCGGATCAAGGATGAGATGGCGTAGCATTAGCCGTAACCTTGGAATAGGTAATAGTGAATGTCGTATCGATGCTGCCATGTTGTAGAGCTCTTATTGACTTTAAGCAGAAAGTGATACAAAGTGCTACGCTCCTGTGAGTAGTGTAATGTGTCTGTATTGTAGTACCTACTTGATTTAGAAGGAGTATACACCATTGTGTTGAGTAACTGTGGTTCAATGGGAAATTGCAGTCATTCGATCTCAGCACACACTTCTTGAACAAAACTCAGTCAAGCACAGGTACTCTATTGAACATGGCAGGGGGCTTTCGAGCCAATGTAAGTGGCTTTTTCTCATGGTCATGTCACTTGCCACTTTATTGAAAAGGACTTCCCACAGAAATTTAGCCTTCTTGACTACCTGTGTTTAATAGGAAGAAATACATGTAGCAGAGAATGAAAATACTATATCCTGCAGACGGATGTTATAAATTAGGAGGCAGTGATCACTGTAGGTGCAAAGGCAACTCTTATCCAAGGTGCACTGATGTCCACACGGTAGATGCTCTTTAGAGGGAGTATGAGTGTGGTTGGGCCTGGTCCCCATTGCTGTCTGCTCTATGGTTGTGTGGTGAATACCAGGGGCGGAGCCACAGGGGCACTAGATACAGCTGATTGATCCTTGGAGTCCTTCCATCCCTGTCAATGAGTAATGATAAGGTTGGTCCCTCTGTATGAATTATGGCCCCAAATCCTAGAATTGCCCCTGGTGACCACTGTTTAAAGGTCAATCTGTCATTAAAACTGCAAGGTGGAGGTGGGGCAGTATTTAATTATCTATGAAGACTTTGATCCTTCCCAGCACAACTGAAGGGTGAAGAGCAGCAGAGTTGATTAATAATGACAACAAGAGGACACATTCCTCTACCCCATCAGTCACACTTCAACAAAACTTAGTATTATGGGTGTCAGGGATTTATAGATGAACGCCTGAGTAGCATGTTCTTAAACACCACTGAAATGTCACCGAAACAGCATAGGAGAGAGATTATGACTTTGAGAAGTCCTTTGACCCAGCTTCTGCGCAGAGCTGACTTCTCTGCCCTGTATTCAGCTTACCAGCTAACTGCACAGCGAGCATAGAAGCACTCAAGCCAGAAGGAGAGCCTCCAGGAGAGTACCATCCAGGTCTGACCATTACACATTTTTCCCGCTCTGATCTGTGGAACATCTCAAGGCCTGACAGCTTCTGCAGTTACTTGTGTACCTGCAGGGGGTGATACTTATGAGAACGGTTTGATGAGGCATAGAAGCGATGCAACCCCATCAAACCTCACTGACCTCACGTAAGTAAGGCCCAACACACAGCTCAGCATTAGTCTGGTGGTGGGGCGGGGGGGGCACTGCTTGAATGAAATATACTGACAAATACCGCCTCACAGGTCCAATAAAAATCATCTTCATGTATTTGCCTAACACCACCTAGAAGTACAACTGTATCTTTCCCAAATTTGTACAGCTGTATATTTCACTAATGCATTCCAGGCTAAGTAGCACTCAAGGGTACAACAGCATCACCCTCCGTGTGACCTGAAACCTCTTAGTTATTTTATCAGTGGCTTCAGCATTATGCTCTCAGTCTGGAATCTGAGTGGGAGAGGGGGGAGGAAAATCTCACATTAAATCTTAATAAATAAATGGCTTCTCGAACTTAATGAGATCCTTTAAAACATTTGTATGTTGTTAATGTTTGTGCTGTGCCTCCAGGCTCTTGAGATTCTGCCCTGAAGGTTGAGGTAATGATACTGGAATTCTGGGTAAAGGCCGGCGGTCGGCCACAGCAAGCTTGTTCATTTCACAGAGACAACGTGGGCTTCGTTTTATCAGCTACAGTCAATCCAAAGTTCTCGTTAATGAAAGTTTAATTACTTATATGGCGTTCTTTATTCCCAGTGGCGAGAGCAGCAGATCATCTTCAATCTCTGTGTGGTGTTCAAATAAAATGCTGGTGTGTATGACAGCAAGTGTGTCCCACCCCCTCAGAATCCACAAGGCCTAGGCAGTCCAACTAGAGTAGAAACATCCAACTGCCCCGACTAAAAAAGGACTGAACTGAGATTTAAAGCTGCAGTTAAAAGCCGTCAGATACTGGGTGTGGCGTTAATGTGGATCAGTGCTTTTGGTGTTAATGGGCAGCAAGTAGCTGGACTACCCCCCCTTCCCCCTAGCATAGAGGCCACCAGACTCAGCTTTCCTAATGGAGCTTAAGTGATCATGTCATCTTTGCAGTCTATAATGGAGCTGTAGTCCTTAAATCCAGAGACCGAGGTCCTCAGCGCTGCAGGGATGATGGGGGTGTCTATCGCCGACCCCCAGCGGGAGTGTGGGTCGAATCCCACATGGACACACCCTCCTACCTGCAACCCGGCAATCAGCACCCAGTTGCACTTTGTCTGCATAGTGAGGGGTTGCATTTTCTCAGCAAATTACACACTAACGGGGTAAATGACTGCACCAGGGTAGAACAGAAGAACCACCAACAGATCAGCTTTGCTTATTGTTTAGAGGCTTTGGCACTCGAGAGTAGGGAATATTATCCTTTTTACCTCACGCCGAGGGTGAGATCTCTCACCGCTCCTCTTTGGCTGATGAGGTTGCCATGGTAACAGTTGCCTTATAGTGATTCCCCACCTGTACCCAGTGGCTTTGTAGTGGCAGGTTATTCGTCCCGGGTGCGATGTCAGTACGTACCTGCAGCTGTTTATGACTTACTACTAGGTAGAATGTATGGTTTAAGTCAAGCTGTAATTGCACTTGTTAACTTTGTATTGTTACACCAGGGAGAAATAAAGATCTATCTTTTCCAGTGTGTTTAAATGCCTGTGAGTGGTCTCTTTCCTCTGTTCAGGGATATCAAGTTTCCTGTTTTATTTGTCACAATACAAAGTTACACTCTATACCTTTATGTTGTGAAATGCATTTGTTCTAGTGATTTGAGTTCATTCATTGTATTGTCGGGCTCACTGCAATGACTACTACAGATGCAAAACAAGGAAACAAGGTAAGTTGGGAAACATCATAGTTACCAAATCGTTAGGATGGTTAACACTTAATGCACTGCATCGTGGCCACACTCAGCCAAATGTGCTCATTGCGTCTTTTCCAATGTTTATTACGTCACTTTCCTATTCTTAGCGTTTTCTATGTTTAATAATAACTCATAGGTCTCTTTGAACAAAACTGCTCGCTAAGTGAATAAACATAAGGCGAAATGATTAAATTACAAAAAAAGATTTTAAGATCTATAATAGATAAAAAGACCACACCAGAATCATATTGTTCACTAGCACCATTCTGGTAAAATTCTGGTATAGCTCTGACAGCCATTCACAAAAGAAAGGAAAATTATCAAAGTGTTAATTGCACACAATAAGCATTATAGTGTTCAGCTGAAATGGGTCCTTCAGATTTCCCATAAGGTTTAGCAGATATCATTTCATTGCAGCTTTTTTAAGATAAGTTTCTTCATTTAATAACATGTCAGGATGCGCCAAGCGTTAAGGCTACCCTAGTATTTTACATATTTTATGAGAGGAAAATGCATAATCTCCCATATTCATATTCATGTAACTGCATTCATGTGAAGCTAACACTCATTTCTATGTCTCTGATAAACCATGAAAGGCCTGTAATGAAACTTCAAAGAAGCCATTATCATTCATTAAAAACATGGGACCTAGTGTTCCTGCTCAAGATGACAAAACAATATAGAGTAACTAGGTTATGGTAAGCCATTTAATGAATGTGACTGAGCCAGAATTTCCCAGAATGTTCAGGTCCTTTTCAGTAAGAAAGAGAGTCAGTCGTGTGTGGTTTGAAGATGACACATGGTCACCACGTGTATAATGAGGTTTTTTCTCATGGACACACACCGAAGGCGGCTCGTGGTCATAAGCCTCTATCTGGATAGTGTCAGTCCAACCCTGTCTTATGTATTCCATTTTGACCAGCAGGTGTTGCTGATCATCCTGCTTCCCGCCTCCCTCTTTTAGCTTTCAGCTATAGTGTGTTCCTCTGCTCCCTGGGCTGCCACGTAGCTCAACAGGTTGAGTGTGTGTGACTTGGAGGCTGACCGCTCCCGTCATTATTGACCCCACCTTGGTCTCTTCATTTATGGCTTGCCCCTTTGTAACCTGCTTTTCTTTAATAAAACCTGATCCATGGATCATCATCTTTTCTCCACCAGGTCCGTGTCCCGCCGTAACAGATGGGTCATGGGTACCAAGTCATAGCATGGTGTGAAATATTCCAGAAATTTCCGGCTCAGCCCAGTCAGACGAATCGTTTGTGTTTTGGATGGCTGCTACTCTGTATCATTGTCGGGGGGCTCGTGTCAGAGTGCCAAGGCCCATTCCTGTGTGGATCATGTGATACGCCACAAATAGGTACAAGATCATCCAGTCACATATGCCCTTATTTGTTTGAGTTCTGGCCCCCAACCACTTTGTATGAAAAAAATGTCTGTCTCCTACGGTGCCCTGAGACTAGAATAACAAAGAATTAGCGGGAGGGATATGGAGGGCAATATTACCCTGCCAGGTAATTGGATTGTTGTCATGTGGCATCAGGGAATCCGTGGTTCAGGGCCTGATGTATCCCGGAAACCACGGAAACTGTAACCAAGAAACCCTTCATTCTGTCCCATTACCGAGCCCATTACCGGCATTACAAGCTTAGGCCTCCCTCTCTGGTACAGTAGCTTTTAGTTCATTTAAAATTCCACAGCCCCACTGGCAGTTCAGCGTCTTTGCCAGCTCTAGACATCAGAGCAGCTCATAATTCAGAGCCAGATATGTTTGCCGGGGCTCTAGGGTAAAGTGACCCAAAATAGATGACTCAGTGCATTACTATTTCACCAGTGAATTGAGCCGTGTCATGGGGAACAGTGCATGAAACTCTCCCACTGGAAACGTCACTGTTCATTGCCGGGTCATTATTCAACGACATAGCTAAAGGTCTCCACTGACAAGTTGATGTGCATATGAATGGATATTTTTTGGGAACAAAGGAACAATGTTTACAGCACTGCGTTCCCTTCAGAATCTCAGGCCACCTCTTTCATATCGATTTTCGAAGCCTTTTGCTGCGTCTGTCGCATCCGGTCCAAAGCCCGCTTAATGGATTATTGAACATGAGATGTGGTGACCATCCGCTAGCGTGCGTGGCTCTTCCTCCAAGTGGTTTCACTCGGTAATATTTTACACCTGCAGTTAATCTACAGATTCATGAACTTGCTTAAGTTCACTCATTAACTTCTCGTTCATTGTCGGGTACTCAGTCTCGGGTCTTGGAATTCATGTTTCTGATCCGCTCCTGGTCTTTTGTATATCTGCTTAGTTTACAGATGTGGACCTGTTATGCCTGTCTTCACTCCTCTGGTTTCTTGTATAGATTGCTGTACTGGATTCTGCATGCTGCTGGCCTAACCCTGCCTCAATTCACAGTCACGTCCTGTGCTGATTCCCCCTTTCGGACGGCATTTCATTTCAAGCCCACCGTCTCACCCGTGTCCTTCAGTCCTGTCAGCATTAAGTATTCAGAGATTAACCTGCCAAAGAGGGAAGGCCTGACGGGCATGAGACCTGGTGTCGTGTGCATGAGCCACATGCTCATTGGCCATTTGTCAGCACCACTGTTCCTTATTTATTAATAAAGTTCTATTTTTGTTCATTTTAAATTCTGTCTGACCTATTCCCCTTGCAGTGTTGTGGTTTTAAACTTCCTTTTGGCTAATGGTGCTTTAAAGTCCTGGAAATAAATATCCCTATTGTACTCTATATTTTCTTTATTAATAAACAGTATACTTACACAAACACGCACTTTATTATTAATAATCTACAATAATATAAATCTTTTTTAAAAAATGTTATGTTAAAAATGAGGCCTTCAAAATCTTGTGATTTGCATACATTTTAAAGCCACTATTTTCATTTTGTTCGTACCTGACTGCTTTTCAGCGAAGCTTAAAACTGCACATCTGGTAGCATTAGGGGATTAAACAGCAAGGCGATGGGGGCAGGGGCCGATGGGGACACTTTAAAATCTGAAAAGTACAATAATATGACACAAAAAGATATTTTTCAGAGTGGTAATCCATTTTACCTTTCACTACATTTAACCAGGGAAATGTGAGCCAACGGGTGTATGTTTCCATTACCATAAAAGTGAGACGCTTTCGGAAATCTCTGCATTTTGACAGGCAGACACTTTATTACTAAAAGTAGAAAGTTGCCCGGAATAATTAAGATGTCTGATTAGACTGCGGATGAAAGGTTCTCTTGATGCGCCCTTTCCTTGCCAGCGAGGTATCACTTCGTATTCACCTCTGGGTAGAAGAAGGCACGTTTAAAATTAGGACCGGTCGCACTTATTTAAAGGTCAATTAATATCTAATTTTCATCATTGCGGTTGCAGACCTTTCGCCTTTAAACGTGAATTTTTCTCCCGAGCGGACAGGCGAGGGTCAGCGGCGTGGTTACTGAAATATCCTTGAGGGCTCGCACTTGAGGGGGTACTGATCTGAGGACAATCATACCCTTTAAATCTCCGGAAGGGACCATGATCTGAAGACAATCAGACCATTTAAATCCCCGGAAGAGACCATGATCTGAAGACAATCAAACCCTTTAAATCCCCTGGAGGGAGCAGAGAAGCTCTGCTGAATCCCATTGCACCTCATTCTGAGGTGAAATTTGCCAAAGGTTTGTCTGAGGTCAGGTTATTCAAGTCAATGACAATTTATTAAAATGTTTTTTTAAAAATGATGTGTTACTCAAAAAACCAAAATCTAAATTTAAGTCTATGAGAATCCGAACTATAATGCCTTTAGAAAAGAAGATGATTTTTGCTTGAAAGGTAATAATAGAGCTTGGGAATATTATGAACACAATAGCTATGCATGTCATTAAAAGAGAGATAATGTGTGTATTTGAAATCAGATAACTGCGTGGAACATTTGAAGGGCCACCAAATCGTTTGAAAGATACCGACAGTTCCGGAGCAGATTTCCCCCGACAGGTTCCCGGAACAGAGACTCATGGGAAATAATGACACAGAATGTCTCTTCCGCTCTCCCTACATAATGGGCACCTCCAAGGTGCCGACAGGACCGTATGTTGCCGTGTGTGTCCCTTTGCCAACGCGTACAGGTGGCATGGCAAAGTGCTACCAACTTAAGCCTCCCGCTGCCAGCCATTAAATGTGCCAAGACGTTCAGCTCCATGGGCCTGAGGTGTTGAGATGGGAATTGCAGTTCTGCAAGCGATTCATTCATTCCATGCAAAGGACCAAGAGGTTCTTATTCAAACTTTGAGGATTACCTATTGTTTTATTAATTGAGTGTGCTCTTACATAAAGAACAGAGAACAAATGTTTGTATTTCAGCTACGCCCTGTAGGAAGGAGACGTTTTATAATGAAATCTTAGACAGACCACAGACTTACAGTCATACTGAATATTTGCAGCCGAAGGCCTCTTGTTGTTGTCATGCTCACTCACTGGTCTCCGGTCTGTCAGGCGATGTTGTCTAATACACATCCATCTGAAGCAGCTAATAGCAAAGTTTAGTGAGAGCTGAATCTCAAGAGCTCCCACCTGTGTCTGAAGACTGTCATTGCACCTCCAGCAAGCAGTAAGGAAATGTACCCCATTGAGTAAGCTAAGTGGGCATTGGCAGAGTTATGGGGAAAAAATATTACTGATATCTTTCATGAAATAAATGGATGGCGTCTCTCATGCTTAGTTTTAACTTGTTTTATCATCTAGGCCATCTTTTTCCTAATCTGATTTCAAGTGTTGTGATAGTTTTAATTTTCAGGCTGTAGGTGTGAAGAAACGCACACCTGCCTAATGGATGCACTTTACAAAGGGTCTCTCAACCACTGACTGTGAGAATGCTCTGCTGGGTTGCAGAACTGTGGCAGGGAAATACAGTTTGGTCCGTAATGGGCTGCCACACGGACGCGAACCCAGGAAAATGCCAGTCTAATACCTATGATGAGTAGTGCTGCTTTAGAAGAGGACAGCCCAGCAAAAGCACAGTGCTGGAGTCCCTGTTTACAAACAGAAGCTAAAAGTAAAGAAAACACGGCAAAAATCTGCAAGCAGAGAAGGTCAGGTTCCAACTTGCGTGAGGGATTTCTCAGTGAGCTGTCTGAGTCCTCGTTAGACAAACTCCAGAAGACCATAACATAACCTACTTCTCTATCACTTCTGAATGTCCCAACAGCATTCATTTCTTCTTGTGCTTCTTAAAAAGGGCATAAAGGATCTTCAAGGTGGCGGCTACATCCTGGGACGTGATGTCTGCAAGGGAACAGAAAGGTGTTCTGTTACATGAGGTGACAGCCACTGATTTTTAACCAGCAGCGAGGAACCTAAGATCCTAAGACGACCTGAACACAGTGTTGGTCATGCTTCCCTTTTCAGGCACAGCGAGGACACAAGTTACCCAACATGGAACGTTCACCTTTGTTCCGTAAGAACTAAGAACGAACTAAGAAAAACACTTAACATTACATAACCTCTCCATGTTAATCAAACAAATCCTCTAATTCACATTTGCCCTATCATTTGTTACTGTGATTAATGAGAATGTTTCATCCCTAGATTTAAGCTGTGGGATTCCTAATTCTATCAGGGTGATTATTTAGTAATTAAAACAAGGCTCTGAACTAATTCAATTTGTAAGTTGTTCTATGGTTATGTAAGAAAAAATATGTTCTGGTCAAAACATTAGCAGTTATTAGCTTAAGCTTTCGCAAGCAAATCATCTGGCTTTTTGCTGAATAATTAAACAACCGTAGACACAACTATACACCATTTACTGTCAGACCATAAAAAAAATATTGTTACCATAGAGACATGATTAATTGCAGGCATGCACAGAAAAACAGTCACACATTTCCTCCCTGTGATTTAACTCCCAAATTCACTTCTGGGGCTGCAAACCCCAGGCCCTTTTGACAGAAGTGCGACCTAAACACAAATGGAAATCAACCGCATTCTGAATTTCCATTTTGCCCTTTGGCAGCAGAAAGAAGTAAATACATAAAATGCTTCAGAGGAGATGAGCACAGCGATTTTGACCCCTAGCAAGGTGATTCATCTGAGCCAATCCTGTTTCTGACAGCTCTCTGTTATATATATTCCAAAAGCAATTTGGATCCAAATCCAGCCTCAGTCAATCACACACACACACACACACACACACACACACACACACACATACACACAAAGACTTTTATTAAATTGAGTTTCCTCTTGTGGGAAGTCTTCAAAATGTCAAAAGAGAAGGTATTTATCACATTGACGGGACATTTGGTTATTGGTAATATTACAATAAAATAAAATTTTCAAATCTGTGTAAAATCAATGGTAATGATATTTTCTGTAAAATGTACAGTACCAGTCAAAAGTCCGGACACACCTACCCAGAGAAAGGTTTATTTGTACTATTTTAGGATATTTATAACAATATCAAAACTATAAAATAACATTTGCAGGATTATGCACTAACCAAAAAAGAATTCAGTTTATTTCTTGGTTGGGGGAGACAGCTCTGTGGGTCGGATCCTCGTCGGTAGAGTGATCCCACCATTGAATAAGACCTTAACCCCAGCTGCTCCAGGGACTGACTGACCCTACAGTCTCCTCTAGTCCAGTTTCATGAGGTGGCCTCCTGGGATGCTTTTCCAGTTCCAGAGGTCCCACATATATGCTGAGCTCTCATTGACCATTTTTCCTTCACTCTCAGGTCAAGCTCCTCCCAAGCCATCTCTATTGTGTTGAGGTCAGTTGGCCAGGTCATGTGATACAACTCCATATCACTCTCCTTCGTAGGTGGCTTGGCATGTCCAGACTTTTGGCAGGTACTGTTTTTCATAATAGATGGATGGATAGTATTTCCGTGTTAATGATCCATATATACACCTGTGGTGCAGCTCAGACACATCATCAGTGATGTATCCTGGGGTCGTTGGGTGTTTCGGGTCTCACAACATCATACACCCTCGCCCAGGTGACCCAGCCAGGGTTGGTCAGGCCCTGGCTTGTGTCCAAGTAGGCTATATAGTCCATGGATCACCCTGCTTGATTCACAGCCACCTTGACACCCTTTCAACAGCGTCTGTGGTGTTCTTGACAGCTTTCCTTATCTGCAGTCCCTTCACCCCGAGCATCTTAAGGACCCTTATGAGTGACTGGCTATCAAATCCTCTACAACAGACCTCCATGGGGTAACACCAGGTCCTCCACCCCTGCTTCGGCATTCGCCTGCCAGCTCCCCATACTTGGCCCTCTTCCTCTCAAAGGCCTCCTCCATCTGGCCTTCCCAGGGCACAGTCAGTTTAGCAGGACTACTTGTCTAGTTGTTTCTGACATCAGGACAATATCTGGCCTGAGAATGCACAAATATGCTGGAAACCTTTTCCAAAAGGCAGATATCCGTATTTCATGCAGATGTACAAATAAAATCCCTGCTTCCAGGACTCAGCTTCTTTGTGGACCCTTTGGATCTTTGGACATTTTTATCTGAGTTTCATGTCGCAGTTTCTGCACTGCAGCTGTCTGCCTGCCTGCATCATCACCTGTGTGGCCAAACCACAGCAGCACACTGGCTTTGGACTGAGTTTCACGTCGCAGTTTCTGCACTGCAGCTGTCTGCCCGCCTGCATCATCGCCTGTGTAGCCAGACTGCAGCGGCACACTGGCTTTGGACTCACCTCTGGGGTCCACATTTGGCACCTGCATCGTCTGGCTGTTCAGCAGGTCCAGAGCGAGGGTCACATTCTGCAGCTGGGGGGGTGAATTATAACAAAGGCAGCAGATAATCTTACATCACTCATCATTATTTACCTGTTTGCATTAATAGTATCCTCCTTCATTACTGTCCAGGGCCCATATGAATTTGTGTTTGCATGAATAAATGATTGTTTGCAATCTGCATTAATGCAATGCAACAGATCAGTCAAGCATATAGTATTCTTAGACAAGGCCGATTTACATCTTCATGCTAATGCTACCTCGCTTGAATAGAGAAGAGCATATGTGCACAGTTACAATCAGCAACTTCTATAGTCAGTAACCCATATTAATAGGTAGACCTCTGGGCTTTCAGCCAATCTGAAAGGTTTGGGTCATACCATTTCAAAACTGGAGGTGGGACTGAGGCTGAAACTGTAGAGTGGTATGAAATAGCCCTCCACCTGTCCAATCAGCAGGAGAAGGATCACCCCATCTGCAAACTGAATGCACTCTTGTTGTCATTCAAAGGAGCAAAGAACCCAGATGATCTGTGTATTTCCATTACAGCACCAGTACATGACCAGTGGAACAATAATACGAATGCCATTCAAAATCACACAGTGCTTAATGGTTTTGACAACTGAAATCATCTGCCATTTGGAATAATAACACCAGACCATTATATGGGTCTAAATATGACTTTGTTCTTTAGATGACTGTGTGCTGCTTCTTGTCTGCCATTTCTGTGTGTGTGTTTGTGTGTGTGTGTGTGTGTGTGTGTGCGTGCATGCGCGCATGTGCGTGCGTGTGTGTGTGGGAGAGTATACTTTACCTTATGGGGACACAAAGTCCCCACAATGTGTTTTAGCTCAACGTAATAAAAAAATCTGTGACTGCAATGAAAAAACAAAAAAATCTTGTATTTTGCTTGGTTAATTACGGTTATGGTTAGGGCTGGGTAGGGGTTAAGGTTGTTATTGTTAACATTAACATTTTTCCCATAGAAATGAATGAGCTGTCTCAATAAAGATATGTCTATCCGACATGCGCGCGAGTGCACATGTGTGTGTGTATCAGCATGGTCACATACCTGCTTGTCTATCTCTGTCACCTGAAGTCCTAGTGGTTCCACGTTCTTGTTGACAAAGTGGAGAATCGCCTACATTTTGTGAAGGGAGTGGAACAGGATGGCTGTAGGTCATTATGAACTGTACCGGTCAAAGCCCCTGCGATACCCTAGGCAAGCCACACTGCTTGTGCCCCCCGTCTAAGATGAAGTGGGATGGGCATGCTAAGTCAGCGCCCCCTCAGAAGATGGCGCCCTAGGCAGCTGCCTATGTCACCTAGTGGTTTGACCTGCACTGAAGTGATCCGTGCGGCCTGTGGAACCCAATGACTGGGGGATGATAGGCCCACATTTCCAGTACCTTTTTCACTGTCTCCACTTTCTGTGGTTCCATTTTCAGAAGTTCATCAATGGGGTCTTCCTCTGCATGACATAATGGTGGGGGGGAGCTCCTTTGTCATGACGTGCTGTTAAAACCAGGCATTTCTCCATGAGCCAGCGCAACTCACCTTTCAAATTATTTTCGGGGTCCACTTTGGAAGCACTGAAAAGAATACAGGAATTATTATAGACAATTTTTCAGCATTTAACGCTGTGATGTCCTCAAGGCTACTGGATATTCTGCTAGAGAGTGGGAAACAAGACTTGGGGGGGGGGGGGGGGGGGGGGGGGGGGGGGGGGGGGGGGGGGGGGGGG
>JABFEA020000001.1:4564003-4582077 GCA_019775915.2 Cyphomyrus plagiostoma | reverse complement strand
ATTAGTGATTCCGTTTTTTATATAATATAATATATATATATATATATATATATATATAAAAACTATTTTTGTTGAACACCCCACAGCTGATACACTCTTACCAAACAACTTCTGGAGCACCTGTCCATCATAGAGGTCTTCTTCAAGGTCCTTCACAATAATCCTTTCCTCCTCCAGCTCATTATTAATCCAGTCGATCAGAACCTGGGAAGAGGAACATCTACGTTTGGCTGAAGCTTTTATCCCTAATTTCCTCCATCCCTAGACATTTGCAGATAACACTTCAAGTCAGTATGCCTGTATTTCCTCTTGTTGAGTTTTATCCTTCCTATCGTGGGTCAGCTAGTATTCCTCAACCCTTACACAAAGCATCATGAGAGTTCTGGGAGGGGGAAGGAGAGTGAAACATACCCTCTGCAGATCTTTGAACTTTGGGTCCTCCCTAGAAGTGGGATCCAGCATGGTTCTCTCGGCATTCTCCTCTGTGAAGAGACTCCTTGCATGAGGGAGGGGAGGACACAGGAGGAGCAGACACAGTCCGACCAGGGGGGAGAGCACACACACTCCAACACATGGGTCAAGCGATCACACGATCACATGGGTGACTGTCACACAGTTCTCCATTCTATTATTAGTACAGGTTCAGTTTAAAAATGATTCAGTGCTAACTTGAAAAATCTGGGAGGGATGCTGCCATCTTTCACTTCTTATTACGCATCATTTATCACTTAAAACTGACTGGCTTTTCAATAAAATGCAAGAACTGTGTCAGCTAAAGGCCAAGCATGCTGCACCACTGGGCTAAACAGGAGCCACCACAGCGAATCTCCACAGCGACGCTTGCTGGCCAAGCAGGGATGAGTAAAATTACCCAGCAGCGTGTCCTCAGGGTGGAGGTCAGTGCCGGAGGGGAGCATGGGGGTGTTGATGGCATGTTTTCCTTCCTCGTGAAGGCTGTTCACTGCACGGGGACCACAGAGAGAGATGGGAAGTCATCACATGTCCACAGGGAGCAGGCACTAGCTAGGACCATGCCAGCCTGGAACACAGCCCTTTATGGTACGTAGCACTACAATCCACATGGGAACAAGACTTAAGCATTGGCAACAGCGTCCCCAACCCGCAGAACATTCACGGGCCATTCACCACCATTACACTTAGAACTGGGTGGACCCTCCAAACTTCCTGTGGGTCATGATGGTAACTTACAGATGAAAGTCATAGTTACACCCTATAGATTCTACAACATGAAGTCATCAGTAGACCCCGAATACCACAGAGATGTCACACATCTTACCCCAAATGGAGTTATTCATGTCTGCAGAGGACAGATACATAGAGAGAAAAAAAAAACATACAAACATACAACATAAAAAGGCAAAAGAGTGCAGAGTTGTTGGGCAATGTATTAATCAGGCTGGAGATCAGCTTTTCCGGTGAAACAGCATCTCATCACAAATAGTGCTACTTCCTTCCACCCTGCCCCCCCCAAAGCCAAAAACAGACCATACAAACATAGGTGTAATAGGAACAAGAAAAAAAACAAAACAATAATCTGTGTAATATACCCAAAATACCCAAAGCCAGGGCAATCTAACAGCCAGGTACATCTCACATCGCCTCCCCCCATAAAAAAACTACCTTGTTTCCTGCGCTTGGTCCCACAGAGTAAGCTGGCCATGTCCTCAGGACTCGGCGCGGAGACAGCCAGCTCTGAGCAGACTGGGGCTGCTAGCCGGACAGCCCTGCATCTATCTAGATCATGGGGGAGGGGTGGCAGCGGCACGTCATGCCGGGCAACCGTTGGCTGGACGTCACATATTCCTGCCCCCCCCCCATCCCAATCCAATTATAAAGGGGGCCGGGAGGGCGGGACACCGCTTTGATCCAGCTACACCCCAACGAAGATGTTAATGAGCTGAGAAATGGTCAATCGGAGGGTGGGACTGGGGACACCAGGCAGATGTACCTAACAGGCATTTAACCATGCAGTCAGCTTGGTGTCTCCATACATCACACGCATGCAGTCTAATCTGCAGCACGAGCTGCCTGTTTAAACCTGAACATATGATTTGCTGGTTTGGGACATTTTCTGTTTTTCTTTAAAGCCCACAGAATGTAACTCTTCTGGAGAGAGATCAGTCTCTACAGATACGGTTCTGTCACAGGGTTTGACTGCCCCATTCTGTGCCCGTTCCAGGTTCTGCCAGCCGCCCAGCCGAGATCTGTTTTTCTTGCATTCACTGCTACTTCCTCTTGCTTCCTAATTATATTAATTGAATTGCAAATCTTCCCAGGGCTGCAAGATCGGTTTCCTGCCAAGTTGTTTTTTTTATGCACCAGTGGTGGATGAGGAATGGCGACATGATGCCGTATCCTGGCTCACAGCCGCTTAGGCAGGCAAATGTAAAATAATGGCTGACATAAGCACACACACACACACACACACACAGATAGCTGGCCAAACAGCCCATATTGCATCATGCAGACACGAATGCTCCCTCCCCATCGTGGCGGCTCAACTCCACAGAGACCGGCATCCGGAGAATGCGTCCGCTGTCAGTGATGACTGCACAGGTGGGCTGCGACCTGCTGATACGCATGCGTCACAGAATCACAGAGACGACCCTGGTCCACTTGGGGACATCGACAGTTATCTTGAGCCTTTTCAGTTACTACAAAGCACATACGTTTATGTTCTGATTTCTGTTTATTCATCCATCCATTTTCTGTAGCCACCTGTCTAGTTCAGGGTTGGGGGGGCCCGGAGCTTATTCCGGTGTGTACTCTGTTTATTTTATATTCCTTCATATTTTTTTCTGTATTTGTAACCTTCCTGACTTTTTTGTTTCTTGTGCTGACAAGGATAGTCTCCCAATTTCATTATCGTCATTGCACCTGGTAAAAAGGCGTGCATTCACTCAAATCTCCTACCCGCGTAATGTAGGTACCTTTATGAGGGTGCAAACACATATTTTAAAGGTCCGTGGACAGAGTAGATGAACTGGACTCCTTATAATTGAAAATATGATTCCCCTTGTAATTATAATGCCTCACATATTTTTCAGCTCATATAAGCATTAACCACAAAGAAAACAGACAGTGAGCCAACTCATTGAAAGACACATTTGATAAGAAATTAAAGGAAATGTTATCGTGAATGTAAAGTCTATGCTGAAAACTTCTGTGCATTTTCAAATGTTTGGATATCGTTATTTGGCTGGTTCCTGGCTGCGTACATCACATCCATTCTTATTTCTGTAGAGTGAAGTGTAGCATACAGAAAGACAGCACATATTAAAGACTGTACCTCTGCTTAAAAATTCATGTCGCGTATACTAAGTAGGGAAGAAAAAGACTCACTATTAGTGATCAGAAGCAGACGACACTGCCCAAGAGAAGTTTCTCAGCTTAATAAAATCGAGTTTAGACATCAAACCAGATCCTAGTAACACTTTCAAATGTTATAGCTACTTAGTTTTATTGAAATTTAAATAAAGAAAATGTATGTGGCATATACTTAAGGAAAAAAACATTTCACTTATGAAGGACGGAGTAGATTCTTCAGGATCATAGCTTGCAAAAACAAAGTGCGGTACACCATTTCATGCAATCAGGTAGACATTTCTCCAAGACAGTGCCAGACAGCCAATGGGAGCTCCAGAATATCAGAACAGTATCATAAAAACTGACCTATTAGCATATAAAATAGACAAGCTCCACTCATCTGTGCATTGGTCTGATAAAAGTTCAAGGCTGCCACTCAAAGTTAACATTTTTTTTCCCCTAAGGTCGTTAATCAATACATACATTCAAGCCTGTCATAGTTAGAAAACACCCTGAACTTACTTGCCAGAAAGTCCCTGATGAAGTGTATATGATCAGTGATAGAGCGTCTTTCAAAACCCCCCGTAAACTGAAGGGATTCGTGATCTTTGTCTCAAGGCGTTTCAGTAAAATGACTTGCATATTAATGCAACATCCTTTCTCATACTATAAAAAGTGTCACTTCCCTAATACAGGTTGGGGGTGCATGCAATGCCTGTTCTCTTATCTTATCTGGCCTTCCCATACAATAAGGAATAACCACAGATTCTACACCTCCAGATGTCCTCGGCAGGACTAAGCAACTGCAATGTGTCATACAACATCTCAACAAAATTCTCCAAATAGCATGAGTCACAAGCAATGACGGACAACTATAGATGCAAAGCTGATTCTGTATGACCACATATGAATCACCTGCGTTTAATGACCTCATTACTACAGTTGCTGTGTCCATCTTGATATGACTAACAACACACATTCAGCTGTGCAAATGGTTCAAATGTAATAGATGGAGAGTGCTACTGGAATTAAAGAAGTGTACGAAAACTACATAAGTTTAAAGAACGCCGCATTTTGTGACACGTTTGTAGCGGGACAATTATACTAAATACACCTTGAGTATAATCTTACAGATTGTGTGTAATTATGTCACGCAAGTGTAAGTGATAATCAAGGCAAACACAAACGGTGGCTGCAGCCTCGTCCGCAGTGGAATTTCCGCAGCTATTCCTCTGTGCTCCTCATTTAGACATCGGCACACTAACACACACAGGTGCCAAATCCCGCAGCTGTTCATACAGGGACCGGGGAGCTACGGGTGGCTTTTAAATAGCCACAAAAAAAGTCATTTGAATGTCTGAAAATGTATTGTAGTTATCTTAAAACAATTGAAGGATGTCCTTAAACCATTTAGAAAAAAAAACCGCCACTGGGTAACATGATCCTCTTAAAATGTATCTACATAACTTTGCATTCCTAATAAGAGTGACCTCCCTCAACGTTTAAGGCACCAAAAGTAAAGCTACTCCGACTTTAAATTATGTTCCACCTCCGTCAGTTATACTTCATCTGATCTATCCTCCTGCCCGGGCTTCCCATTTACATCATTTCCTTCAAATTTGAGCTATTACTGCGATATAATTAGTGCAATTCAACCTTCCCCTGAACAATAGACGCAGAACAGAAGCTGTAAATCGGGATCCTGCATGTGGTGATGTAATCAGAACCGAACGAACTAACCCAGCGAAGCAGGACGAAAGTGCGCTAATACACATTTTAGGATCCTTTAAGAGTTTAATTATAAACAATAATTTCGGTCGCACTGTACACATGCGCTTTGTCATCCCACATAAAATACAATTACAATGGGAAATGAAATATATAAATCGGTACTGCAGCACCATGGACAGTAGCTAACAGTTCGTAGTCATGTTCTGATTTTTATTTTGGTCAGAAAACGATGTTACCTTCTTTAACTTTTTTCTTGCGGACCAGCGTGCCACCCAGTTTACCGAGAAAGGATTCGTCCTTCTTCATCTTGCCGTGCTGCAGCGTTGATGATCTGATCGGGGGTGTAGCCATATTCGTTGGGATGCTGCTGGTCTTCACAGCTGTTTGAATCCACTGAAATCCCCAATCCCATGCAGCTCAAAGGAAACCCTTTTGACAGCCGGTAGGAGTAAGATGTTTCCGGTGGGGGAAAGAGTTCAGGACGCAAACCGTCACGCACTATACGCGATTGGGCGTGAAATCACTTCGGTTATCCAGCACCGGTCACCGGCTGAATAGACGGAGAGTGCTTCCTCTCTGGCCCCACCGCGCTCGTCAATGGCTGGATATTTGTTGGGGGTAAATCACCGCACCCTAAAAGGATCCTGAATACGCCTACTTCTGGGTCGGATGTAAAAGCAACCGTGAACCACGTGGGTCAGCATAAAGGTCAGCCCTAATTACACCAAAACTAAGCCATGCGAAATCAAATCATTGTCATGACTTGAAACCCGAGGACAATCACATGTTGAGCATTATTTGTTTTCATCTCATCACATGAAAGCCTTTTAATCGCTGGTATGTATTCACAGTGCCTCTGACTGCATTTTACCAAATTACATCTGCATTTTCTCCTGTAGTCGGCTTTATTGATCTAATTGGTTTGCGGATTTTATTGAAGGATTTTATTGCTTCTCAGTTTTCACTGGATTTCCCCAGTGATACGTTAAGGTGATACGTTAAGTGATACGAAAAGCTGACGGTTAACCGTCAAAGCTCCCTTCAACTCCATGTTTTGAAACAGTAAATATTCTTGTAGTGGTAACACATGACGCAATAAGAGATAGCAACTGAGCAGTGATTTTAATATCAAATAACCTTCGGCACAAAGTTAAGAGGAATCGTGGCAACCAGTAAGCACGAATCTCTATTAATTAAGGCACACATTCCTTTGGTTAGAGTTTAATAAAATAAAGGAACCCATCACAGGGTTACAAACTCTGTCATCTGGTGACACCCAAGCTCTCTGACTCCCAGTCATGCTAGGACTCTTACTGCAAATCTATTTTATTTCATTATAAAACCAAAACTAAGTCAAGAGTCTTGGGGCAGTTTGCAAACTCTACAGACTATTCACAAAGGAATAAAGCTTACATACATGTAAATACGTGCGTGCAGATTTGTCTCAAATTGAAAACCTGTTAGCCAGCTGATCAAAGTTGTAAATATTTGCATCCGGTTTTGTCCCATAAGTCAATGTTGACGTACCTGGATTGTTATGGGGGAGGCCAAAGACACGGTATAACATAGATACAATATCACACACTTATAATTAACCGTATTTAGTGGCAACACAATCGGTTCTTGTCGCATGCCGCACACATGGTAAAACATGGTGAGTCATCCATTGACTTGCATCCTCTTTTTCCAGGGTGAACACAGGGCTGTGCTCTTTAGATGAAGAGGACCGCTTTCAGTTCTTCAGGGGTCCACTTCCTCCTTCCGCTGTTTAAAGAGAGAAACCTCTATTATGTCATTATGTCTGAGAGACTCCTGAGGTCATTAGGTCATCTTGATTAATAAGACAAACCCCAGTCATTATGTCATTACTTCAAGGCATTCATGTTCCCCTGGGAGGTTTTTACCTCTCGTCTGTAACAGGCCCCACTCTGTCTCCAGCTCCAGTCTCAGTTTCTCAACTACATCCATGCATTCTGGAAGAGCGCCACCCAGGGTCCCCAGGGACTGGGCCGGCTCCCCGAGCAAAGAGGCAGCTGTAGCCCTTATGGTCTCCTCCTCAGCCCCCTGCTGAATAAAAACAGCATCGTTCAACAACTTCCCTACGGTAACCGAGCTGGAGAACATACTTCCTCCGCCATCTGAGACTTCCCCGCACCTGCATGAGGACCAGCATTTGTCCTTCGGCAAGTCCCTGCAGCAGGCTGGTCAGCTGGGTCCAGACTGCCACCCCCATTCCGGTACCTTTGCCCATGGCCACCAGTATCAGACCAGGGTCATACCCATAAGCCACAGGTAGCAGGAGGGTCAGCACTGCATGAAGAAACCCTGGAACATCACCAAAGTCCTGCAGAAGGACACAGGAACTTCTGTGAGAATCTGCTCACCTGCTCTCATCTGTTTCCAACAGCATATATCCTGACTGGCCTACCTTCATCATCACAGGAATATGATGTTTAGACTTGGGCTCATGAGGTTCTGTACTGCAGAACTGCACCAGCATGAGTTTACTGGGGTGTAAAGAGGAAACGCTTCATGAAAATCAGCCTGCTTACTTCCATCATCATTAAAAACATGCATTATTCATTCACGACACCGGAAAAGCTAATTGAGTGTGTGTTGGCCCCTCACTGCCGGAGGGTGAGAGTCACAAACTGAAGCTAAGTGGAGGAGTGTTTCCAGCCTTTGAACCAGACGCATGTGAGCATACAAGGCAGCCTCACCCATCTACCCGGACCTCCACTGGTGCCTCATTCCCCAGGAAAACCAACAGCACTCTGCAACAGTAACAACAAGAGGGTACCATGTGACTTGTGTGCCATCTCAGGTCAACAGAATCTAAAGCATTCCTACAATCTCCCATTATCTTATCCACTACAAAAGGCCCTTTGCCTTCTGACAGTCATGAAGAGCACTGCTTTTTTTTTTTTTTCGCAGTAAACTACAGCAAAACCCTGCAGCCTTGAAGTCCCTTTCGAAGCTGCATTACTTTTCTGCACGAATCCCGTAAAAGCTGCAGCTGCTTTGTGTACCTGTCCGTGAGAGAGATTAGGGCATGCTGGACAGCAAAGGCCAAGGTCTTGCAGAGGTCTGGCACCAAAAGCAGGCCATTACGCACCTGCCAGCATGTGGAAAAGCCAGCCAATTATACAGGTTACACAGGCACAAACAAGAAGTCTGTTACTGATCAGACATTAGCCAGACAACTGAGACTGGAATAGCACATTATCATGTAAGACCAGAGATAAAATGCTGTGTCATTCTTCTACAACCATTCATGCAGACATACACTGGCCAAAAGAATGTGGACACCAAAGTCACGCCCATCGCTGGGTACGATTATGAAGTCATGCGATCTCCTGTTCCTAGAGGTAATGAAAAGTCTTAGCAGAACAATACAAGCTATTATAACAGCAATTGGACTATAAACTTTATATTAATACCCAGATGTGGAATAGTCTTCCAACAGTTGTGTGAAATTCTAGCTTACTCTCAATATTCTTAACTAAACATTAAATATTTTTAAAAACTTGTGTGAAAATGTGCTATACAAATAAAATTGAATTGAATTAATAACCTTGATTTCAGAATGGAATGTTGGACAAGCTAGTGTCCACATACTTTATGGCCATATACTGTATGTACTATTTCATATTTACAGTCTTGCTTCACCTGTTTTTTCTCAATTTTATCCACAAGAGACTGTATGCTTCCCAGAGACTGTAGAAGATTCTTGTTTTTCAGCTCTTGGATGTTCAAATTCCTAGTGAGAAAGGGAAGTTGAAGGTGGCTGCCCTGGTATATACTGAATCACGGGTAATTAATATGCTGAGAGAGAGAGAAATTCCGGTAGATAAATCAGACCCGAGTTTTTCTGCAGCCTCTTCTGGTGTCAGCAAGGTCTCAGTCACACGCATGCAGCTTTCAGGAAGAGAGTCCTCCAGGCCAGCAGGTAGCGCAACTGCAGTCCGAGTTGGGGGGGAAAGCCGGAGCAAAGGCTCTGGCCATGAAATCTCCTTGGTCTCCTCCCCAGGCTGCAGGCCAATCTGTCCAGCTTCTAGCTTAGACTGCTTGGTGTGAGGCTCATAACCTGGCTCAGCAGCTATGGAGAACAACACTGATAAGCAGAAGAACCTGGGAGCTTGGATGCGGAGTTAGTTAATTCAGGTCCAAAGAGCCAGATCCAGACCAAGATTTTGTTTCAACCAACCAGCTGAGCATAATGAGCCACAGTCACAGAGTACGCAGCTGGTTACAGTCACGTAGTACACAGCTGGTTGGGTGAAAGAAAATCCCGGTCTGGACTTTTATTCACTGGAGCTGAATTACCCAACTCTGCTTGGAGGTATGGATTCAGTTATCTGCTGGTATACAGATGTCACATAGATTATAAAGAGAAATTAAATGAACAGAAAAATCACAAATTAAACAGAGCCCAAAGGACCAAAAGCCAACAAATAAAACAAGACTTAAAGTATCATAATGGGGGGGGGGGATAACCTAACATGAGCAGGCAGGTCATTCTACAGTCTAGGAGGAGCAACAACAAAAGTCAGCAGATTAAGCTGGTTACTTGAGCTAAGGAGGCAGGCACTAGAATTCATGTTGAGCACATCAACAATATACAAAGATGTGCACCTTCCCAGACAGTCCAAGTCAATAATCAATGCAAGAAGCTTCAAAAAACACTGAAGACATTGCCGTGGCGTAGCTGGGAATATGGTCTTGGAAGGACTTACCCACATGTCTGAAACAGGCCCAGTACTGCTGATGTACACTTCGGACAGACTGAATAGATTCCAGAGCACTGTGGGAGTAGGTTCTAAGTGTTATTTTAGCAGAGTAATGCATTCTTGAATAATTAATTGCCATGGCTGGATTTCACCTATAATAATGAATTACATAGCTTTGTTTTTCAGTCCTGCTGTTTTCCAGCATTTGATTGGATGTTTAAAAACATTCCTTGGTGAGAAAATGCGCCCCAGAAAGTATTGCCTCAAACGAGTGAGATGCCCCAGTGGTAGACAGGCCAACAAACCTCTTACAGGGGCTGCTCAGCCCCAAAATGCGAGAGACGGGGTCTCCCAGCAGAGTTTGTACAGTCTGACACACTGACTGCGGAAGAGATGTCAGGTTGTAGCCACCCTAAGACAATAGCCAAAATCATAAGTAGGGTCAAGAATACATGGGGTGTGTTATTGCTGGAATGGGGAGGGACTCACCTCCAAGATGGCACAGAGCTGTCCCCCAGCCAGAGACATCAGCAGGTGAGTCAGGTGGCCAAAGATCTCAGGCGTGGCGCACATTTCACCCTTAGGAGGACACACATTAAGAAGGGTTTAATATCACTGCACTTGACTGGTACTCATCCTCTTATTTGTGACTTATTCACTGTGTTCCCTACAACAGTGTTTCCCAACCAGGTCCTCGTGGGCCCACAGACAGTCCACGTTTTCCCTCCCTCCCAGCTCTCTGCCAGACGTTATTACATATACAGCACTGAGGCAACACTAACAGTCAGTACCAGGAGCTGGGAGGGAGCAAACCCTGGACTATCTGCAGGACCTGAGGACTGGATTGAGAAACACTACCCTACACCCATCCAGAATTACCTCTGGGTCCCCAATGGCAGAATCAAACCCCGCAGACAGCATGATCAATTCTGGGTTAAACTGAAAAAGAAGACAATATCAACACCATATCATATATAAAAATGGCGTAATTTGTCACGGCTTCGTGTACAATCCCACCAAGCCACCCCTACAACTACCTTTTCACCAGACCGTGGTGTGGAAAGCATGTCTGAGCTGAGAGATTCAGACCTTTAACCTTCAACATTTAAACCATCAGATTAATAAGTACCCCTTCCGCAGTCATAATATTATACTTGATCCTTACTTATACGCTGCTTTATTTGAGCCACGTTACATATGTTTTATATTGGTATTTTATTCCTGTTTTGTTCTTTATTGATTTTAGCATTTCTTTATTAAGGTGTAATTCACAACTTTTAATTGCCCTGGTTATAGTCTGACTGTATACCTTGCATGTGACAAATAAAAACATGCTCAAATCCTTATCCTGCTAGTACTAACTTGTTTTAGTTGTTATTTAATTGGTTAGTTGGTATACTGTTGGAAAGATAGTAGTGAGTACCTGAGAACTTAAAATATCGCAGTAACTCGATGTAGGAGAAGCAGACTGATCAGTCTTACCCACCTCATAGGCCACAGGGAGAAGAACATGAAAGAACACAGAGAGGTAATCATTGCTGTCCATTCCAACCTGGGACGAAGGAGGACAGCAGGCGGTCAGCAGGTGGTCATGTGACCAGCAGACAGTGACATCTATTAACTTCAGTTGGCCAGACCTTATTCCACGGCAGGTTAATGTTGAAGCCGGCCCCTCTGCCCTTGCCCACACTGTCATAGTCAGACTCTCGTAAGTTCGGCCAGAACTTCTGATGCTCGTAGCGGTGCCAGGAGAAGTAGAGCACACTGCAAGGTGACGAGAGATCACCAAAGGGTGAGATCACCTAAAGGGTGCACATTTAGGTCACAAGCCATACTAGGACCTATTACAAGGGGGAAAAACAAAGACTCACTCCGGGTCTTCCTCAAAGCAGTACTGTAGACCTTGTCCATGATGTATATCCCAGTCCACTATGAGCACTCTGGGGAAGACACAGATACTGATTTTCATATTAGATTCAATCAAACATGAAACGAATACTGTTACCACACCAATTTACGTCAGGGGAAGTGAACCTCATCCATGGACAACCCATGTGGGTGCAAGTTTTTGGGTTGGCCTCTCAATCGGCCGTTAATAAAGCAGTGGTTCACAGCTCCAGTTATTGACTGATTGAGAGGTCGTCCCAAAAACCCCACACTAGTGGCACGTACTACGAAGCGGGGTTACTGGCTACTTATTGGGGTAACTTGTCTGATTTAACTAACTGGTCTGGGCAAAATGTAAGTGAACGAATATGAAGTCCATTTAAACTGTGGCACCTTAAATCAGGTGGGACAAGTTACCCTGATAAGCCCAGTAACTCCGCTTCGTAGTACAGGCCCCTGATCTTCATGGATCAGGTTCACCACCCCTGATTTACACCTTAACTCAGTCGTTAGCGGCCACAACCTGCGCACATTGTATTTCTTCTTGGCATAGAGGGTGCCGATGGCCACGTTGTTGAATACGCAGAAGCCATTTGCAGCACTGCGCTGACTGTGATGCCCTGGAGGTCTTTGGGGGAATGGAGAGAGGAAAAAGGGATAGCCCATTAATACAATATCATATCCACTCACGTGGCAGTTTTACTGAAGCTTCTCATATGAGGAAAAGAAAAACAGACCCACCTGACTAAAGCTATGCCATTCCTCACCTTCCCAGTCATTATGGCATCCACCAGATTTAGGGTGGCACCAATAGCCAGCTTAGCACAGTGGTAGATGTTCTGTAATCAAATAGCACTAGTAAGAGATCCAAGGCCAATGCCATGGAGTTAGCATCTGAATATTGGAGGGGACATGTTATAAAATACAGCCTTACAAAGATCATACATTCTTCCTCAGAATCAAGCTAGAACTTGTCTTCCACAGTACTTACTGGATGGAAGTAAACATCTCCATACTGCATAGTGAAAGTCATCAGCTCCTCCAAGGTCATGTAAGGGGTCTTCTTCACAGCCTCCAGGTATTCAGTGCTGAGAGGTAAACGGTAAAGCTTAAGCAGCACAACATGCATGCAGGTGTGTGATCGTGCAGTCATCGGTAGATGCTTTACCTGTGGGCCAGAAGAATATCTTCATCCGTGGCTTCGCGGACGGGCAGCGGGACGCAGCGCTGAGTTAAACCCGCTTTCTGCAGCGCTGCATAGCTCACCACCAGTCGCTCCGGAACCTCAATTTTACACATCGGACTGAGGAATACACAGCATATCGGGGGAAGACCGGTTAGACGTGATGAAGCCATCCATCAAAATTTCATTCACAGAGCAAAACGTAATAAACAGTGACTCACTCCACCCAGAGAAGTTTGTAGCGAGTCATTTCTTCATCATAAATAAGTGCAGTTCCAGAAGCCATCTCCTACAATTTCAGCAACCTGGCTAATAAAAAACCATGACCCAGTTGCGATAAAATAATTCCAGAATTGTTACTCACTTCATTTGTTTTTTTACTGAATAATATAAAAGTTACTTACTTTTACTCGCTTTGAAATGATAAAATTGCAGTCCCACGTCACTAAAGCTCATCAGACAATGATTAAACGTTTAATCAGAATTATCCACAAAATACTCAGACTTCTTATGCGATTTACACAATCACATACCAACAAACGAGAATATGGCAAATTCTTTCATTCGGCGCGGACATTTTGGTTGGTCACGTGATATGGCCTCTGCGTCTCATTCGCTAAAGGTTACTTCCGGATCTCTTTAAGCCAATAAGCTGTGATCGTTACTACCTTCCAAACATCATGGCGCAATACCGTTAGTTAGTTAGTTTGTTTGGATGGGGGTGGGTGTTGGCTTTAGGTGTTGCCGTGACAACTACCCCGCTTTGCTTCGGCGAGGGTGATCTTTGTGTATTTGTATACCGATTTTGTTGATTGAGAAAGGAACTAATTTATAAAACGTAACCATTTAATTGGGCGGGGAAATGGATCCCTTGCCTGCAACATTTTTTGGCAAACTTGACAAAAAGAACCCTGTCATTTCGTCCTTTAACGTCGAGATAAAGGAGTTTATGTTGTACATGAGACGGATCACTAATTCACCCAGAGACGACTACCGTTCTTATGCAAAAGGGTAGGTAAACATCAGCGACCACCACATATGCCAATTTATAAGGAAATATATTAACTTGCATGAATGCTCGTGTTCATTTTCACCTTTTATGCGTTTGCAGGTCAAAAAAGCTTTTTGAAATATGGAACAAGTATAAAGTCCGTTTGCCTTCGTATTACTACGAAAAACAGTTGTTGCAAATTGCTGATTTTCTCTCTGAAATTAAGGTGGGTATTAACTGTTAGTTTTTTTGTTAATAAATTAAATTCAGAGGGTTTCTCTTCTGTTCTACATGATACCGGCCCATCAGTCATCCACAGTTCTCCCTTCGCAGCCGCGCCTTCTAGCAGGTGTCTGTAACCCTTTTCCTCAGCTGTACAGACTGGCGCTTTGGCAGGGCTATGGCCGTTTCCTACACGAGTGTTGCTCTTTAAGCTTGGAGGACATCAGAGATGTGGACCAGTTCGTGAGCACTTTCTTCCCAGAAGGCTTTGAGACCGAGAAGGCAGGGCTCGTGGTAAAGAACAGCACCTTGCTGTACACTGCTACCTACGTCATACTTGTCTAAATGCATTCAACCCTCAGCCACTTGCTATAATGTTGGTAGTTTCCTATTAGTGTGTGTATGTTTGTCAGTTCTATGGCAATTAAGGTGTGTCTGAAGGCATATATGTTTTTTCAGTTGTATCTGCCTTTTTTGTCTGTGTGGCAATAAAAATAATTATATAAGGCCCAGTAAAAAAAAATCATTAGTTTATCATCCCCACCCGCGTGGCGAATTTAGCCACTGCTGGCGTTCACAAATTTTGAATGAAACATTTTTTTAAAATATTTTCTTTTCATATTAATTTTGCAGATCAGCCCTCTGTCATTTATCTGTTGCTGTTCCTTTTTTTTTACTGTTGATGTTGAAAACTGTTATCTTCCATTATCTTTTTTCTAAATAATAAAAAAAAAAATTTGCCCTCCCTCATCACTTGTTTCTGATTGAAAGGATGGTAAACTAATGATTTTTTTACTGGGCCTAATAGTAACTGCTTAACTAAGTCCAATCAAAGATAGAAATAATATCAATATTATACCTGCATGTGCCTCACTGCTGTGCCAGTTGGGTGATTCTATGTTTTTTTTTATGGTGGAAGGCATAATTAATACAGGGGGAGCACTTTTATCATTAGCCAGTGTTATGTTTTGAATCAGTGACTGACAGGGGGTGGGGGGCTCTCTGGAGAATGAATCAGTTTTCAGCTGGGGCTGGCTTGTGCATCAGACATATTTGCATGTGTCTACTTGGCGCTGCCAGTTCCGTGCCCTGCAGGGTCATTGCTTGTGTGCCTTCCAACTGGAGAGGGAGCAGGAGGCATGGTGTGGCCCAGGCAGACCTCTGAAGCTGCGGCACATCCTGGCTATCCTGCAGACATTCATGGAGGCTGTGCTGCCTCATGACAGCCTTTGCTGGCTGCTCTACAACGGTACACCCACACTCCGAAACCTCTTAAAGCACAACTTGTATAGCCGAAACCATACTGACGCGAGAAGGTGTGTCGAGTCCCTGACACAGTAATTTGAGTATTAGGGAGCAGCACACGGATCATTTGTAAATATAGCAGAGAATCTGAGAAGAATACATCTCCAAATACCTCTTATTATTTTCAAATTTAATTTGCAGTGCCAGCACTAAATAGTGAGAAGACGTTACCTCAGTCTTGTTTTCTGTGGAAAACGATTAATCCTCGGATCGCACTGAATAATGAATTAAAAACGTGTCGCAGGCCATATATAACTGTCTTGCAGGCAGGTACTTTCAGACCTCTGGACTGTGTGTTATGTTTGTGTGTTATATTTGCATATTCTCTGTTTGTAGGATCATTGCATATTTACAACATCTGCAGGAACCTGATGTCCACGAGTCACACAGAACAGGTAAAAACCTGTCACTAAAATAATAAGAAGGGAAAAAGGCGGACTAACACTGCACATGGAAGAAGGGGAGAAGGCGGACTAACACTGCACATGGACGCCTTCCCTTGGAGTTGCTTTAGCGTGAAAGGGGCCTCTGATCCACAGTTATTGTCATAACAGCAGCATCCACAAACTGCGATATATAGGGATCCCAGGCATGAGGAACAGGTGCAAAAAAAATAATAGAAACGATGACAGGTACCTGGCTTCTCTTCCTGAGATAGATGGCCCCCAGCTGTCACAGAGAGGGTACATAGTTCTCACCTAAATTTAGAGACTTTGTTTTGTTGCATGAAGCTATAGTTTGGTGTAGTGGCCCGCTGTGGGACTCCCGTTTGGCTAACATGCCCTCTGCTCCCCCTTCAGGCTCTGGAGTTCCTTCTCTGGGCCTGCATCTGCTTAGAGAACTCCATTCCCCTCTTGAAAACCCGCTTCCTGCCTTGGAGGGCAACACTGTACTGTGCAGTGTGCCAGTGCTACCGTGACCTCCAGGCCGGCTCACTGGCAGAGGTCAGGCTGGGGGTGGGGCACTGGGGGCTTCCTGCAGGCACAGGTCTTGAGGTTGCATGTGGGTGATATGTAGCTTAGTGGACTAGGATCCTGTTCCAGTGATCAGACGGACGCTGATTCAAGTCCCGTTTTCCCCAATATTGTTGTCAGTTATATGTTGCTTTGTATAAAATCATCTGATAGATAAATAAATAAATAGTAGATGTTGTGGGGAAGACCATGGACACCGAAATCTGAAGGTCGCTAGCTCAAGTCTCAGGGGGGGTGCTGTGATATCATAGCCCTTGGGTCAGGTTTTATACTTTAATTTCTCCCGGAAAGTATCCATGAAGGTCTTTGGCTCTGGATAAAAGTATCAGTATAGCAACTGTTAATTGAAAAAAATTGCAGATGTTTCTCAACTTATGATGGAGTTACATTACAGTGAATCTATTGTAAGTTGAAAATATTGTCTTTCGAATATATGATAACTTAAGTAAATAACTACTGTCACTGAATACATAAATATTTGGCTAAACACAGAAAAAAACGCAGTACAATATATTGAAAAACACTATATGAGAAGTTATCACACTATCGTAAAGTCAAAATATCTCAAGTTGAACCATCACAAAGTGAGGAGCTTTTGTATTGGTTTTGTGAGGTTATTCTTTAATGACACTGAGACCAGTATGTCCACTGTGCTCCTTGGTACCGCTTTGCTTGGCAGGACTTCGCACGCCGAGCTCTGGATAAGGTCAGTGAAGTGGCTAAGATGGAGGAGATGCTTCATTCAGCAGCATCTGGTGAAAGCTGTCATGTCATCCAAGAAGCGACGATCAAGGTGGGAACGGGGTTTATGGAGAGGAGGGAAATAAAACGCTGAAGCCCTCCTCTTACTGATGGTTGCGAATGCTTGCTCTTGTGCTTGGTGTGTAGCTGGCAGTCATGCTGTTTAAAAGGATGGTGTTCAAGCCCCAGAATAACCCTAAGGGTGTCTTCAGGCCCAAGCAGAGGAACGTGCTGAAGGACATCCAGAATGTAAACATCAGTCACCCACGTTAAGTAGTGTTTCCTAAAGCAGGGACCCGCAGGGACCTGGGAGGGAGCAAAAACATGGGCTGTCCACGGGTCCCTGAGAACTGGGTTGGGAGACACTGACTTAAAGCATTGCTTTCATAATGCTTTCAATGAACAGCATAACACAACTGTAACAAACATTAATAACAAACATTATAATTGTATAATCAAATAACCTAAATGTACCCTGAGCTGTTGTCTCTTGCTGATGTCCACCATACCCCGCCCCCCTCCCCAAAGACCTCCTGGCCCCGCACGTCCACCGAACGCTTGCTGATGGACCTGTTTGATTGCCACGCTGCTCAGCTCCTGGCTGTGATCGAGGCCCTACGGGACACCTCCCGTCGGCCTCTGCAGACTGGGCCACCGCAGGATCCCGACGATCAGGAGGTGGTTCTGGAGCTGCTGTCTGCGGGGGCCAGCATCCTCGGCGGTACATGTCCAGCTTGGGCTAACCTGCAGACGCATACTCGACCCTTTTCGGCCAATCGCGCTCAAGCTTGGCTCTGCTTCTTTGTGCTCTGTCATATTATATAGAGTTGGCACCTGACAATCGTGAGGCCATCTTTTATGTGTGTTCGCAGGCATTGGGGGCTCAAATGAGCGAGTCTCTAATGACAGTATCAGTATACCTGCTGCTCTGTGTGGCATCCACCTCTCCTCCAGTCTCTTTGAGATGGCAAAGGCAGGTGAGT
>JABFEA020000001.1:4549127-4563903 GCA_019775915.2 Cyphomyrus plagiostoma | reverse complement strand
AGTTTGTGAAGCTGCTGTTTCGGTACGAGCAGTGGGAAGCGTTCCGCTCTCTGGCAGGCCTGCTTGTCCCAGTGCTTCAGGTAGGTCAGGTGTCAGTTGCTTTCACACGCTTTCAAAAATCACGTTCAACTTCCTAGCACTGCAGTGTTGTGTTGAGCCTCTTGTAGAGAAGCACTATCTTCAAGCTGTCAGCGGTGGCTCTATCTTAGATAATGGCTAATGTCCTGCATTCCGATGCTGCTTGTGGACAGTGGCGTTAGAAGGAGTTTGACATTGGGGCGACTCGCCCAGGGAGGTATCGCGACATTGCAGTGGGTACACATGCAATAGACACGCCATCAAAGGGATGTGATGTACGAAACATTTTTAAAAAGGACTAATAAACATTTATTCTTTTAAAATATGACTAACACTGTTAGGGTGCTGCTTTACAATTAAACAACTTCACCAGAAAAAAAAAATTTGTTGACCCCAAAACTGAAAAATGTGTTTATGATACGTTTTAGAGGGGCTTTAATGGTATCTATTCATCTAGGTTGGTCTGCTGGGAGTTCGGGAGATATCAGCCATAGAAATGTCGGTCTTGAATATAATGGGACTGAATGGCATTTTTTCTGTGGCGATTAAAGCCCCAGAAAAAAAACTGATATATTTAACAGCAATGTCTATAACCAGAAACCCTGACCTGGTCACTCAAGATAATTCACAGACTTTGTAGTGAGCAGTTTCATGTAGGAACTATTTTCTCCAGACACCAATCGTACCACTACACAGATGATAGGAGTGTGAGCACTTCGGCCCAATCTGCAGCATAGTGATACGCAGTGAACTGGCCCTTTAATGGGTCTTAACTGTTTAATCTGTTTCAGGGTAGAAATGTGTTAAATAGCAGAAGGGGTGGGGGGGCTCTGCCAATATTGTGAGGGATGCATTCCCCCTGTCCCCCCCATTTCTGACGCCTCGTCTTGTGGGCTCTGTTCTCTGTGGCAGGGTTTGCAGAAGCCTTGCTTTAGGAGGGCGGAGCTGGAGCTGGAGCTGCTGGTGGCTGTGGATCCTCTAATTAGCACACAGAAGAGCAGAAACCTGGGCAGAGATGGCCATGTGGATGGGGGGCCTGGTCAGTTCCCCGGTCAGAGCTTATCAGTCAGCCAGTTAATTGCTTAATCTGAGTCCAGTGCATGTGCTGTGAAGTGCTTTGAGTACAGTATGACGCTCACCTCTCTGCAGGCAAGGGCAGGTCCCTGGAAGCAGCAATGTCTGAAGACCTCCTGGCTGCGGTGGAAACCCTCCACAGCTGTGTCTGTGCTTCGGCTCAGGTCGGCATCCCACCCGGAGGTCCTCTGCCTCCTGATCAGACATCAGAGGGTTCCTCTCAGCTCCAGCACACGGTATGCACATGTGTTTCTTGGACTGTGTTTATATTCAGGACATCCAGCCCGACAGAGACCTGGCTGTGGACGTCCTGCAGCTCCTGTGGGCCAAATGCAAGCCCGTGTTACGCAGAGGCCAGAGTGGACACTGCGTTAGCCAGCTGCAGAACCAGGGCAAGGTGCGTAGGACACGATCATGTGCCTGTGAGTGGCCAAGTGGAAGTTTCTATCAACTGATGTCTTATATTGCACTAATGTATACTCTATAACTTAGCATTTTCTGTTGTTGGAAATCCTGATTTTCCCAAGTTCAGCACGTCCCTGGGACAGCAAGGGAGGGGCTTGGTTAATTAACAAAGTGTAACGCAAGCCCCTCCCTTGATGATGCAGTGACGAGCTGTAGAGTCCGGACATGCCTCTGTTGTTGGCGTGTATGATATAGTAAGGTGTACATTCTGTAGGTAATGTACTAAATGCTTGCATGGTGCAATATGCTTATAGCTGTGTTGCTTCTGTGTGTGTTTTGAAGTGGGTTCGGGTTCTGTACATTCTCTGCGAGGTGTCCCACTCCTGCCAGCTGGCCCGCTCGGACCCACTGGCCATGGGTGAGATGGCACTGAGGTTCACAGCGGCGCTGGAGTCCAGGTTAAGCTCTGTACATCAGCCTGGAAGGAAGCTGGGTATGGTGCAGAGCCCCCTAGGGGCATTATGGTGAAACGCAGCCTAGAGTATGGGCGGCCTTGTCTTATGTTGCATCAGGTCCTCTCCACTGTGACCATGGCGTCTCATCGCATGTCCCTGTCTTTCAGCCGTACCAAAGGACAGCAGCCACGAGACAAGGTCCGTGGACTTGCAAACTGATACAGTGCCTGTCCCCGAGGTATTTCAGAGAAGGGGTTACACCCAAGCTGTGTCAGATAATGACTGACTGCCTTTGTCCCATGTTTCACTGAGTCCGTGTTAGCTGTGTGCTATGGGGGCAGGGGGGGTGGTCATGAATGGCCCATGCATGACCCATGCGACGTTCATGACATGCTATGCTTCTGTTAGCATGTCGCTGTGCATAGCTACCAGGGATTCATTCAACATGAGATTCTGTTTGTGTGTGCAATCGACTGATGGCATGTGCATCATGTCCCTGCAGAATGACACGGCAGAGCAGCTGAGCACAGCATTGGAAGTTGTGGAGCGTGCCGTGGAGAGCGTGTCCTGGGCTCGGGCACGATTTCTTCCACGTGACGGGACAGCCGTGTTTGACGTGGGCCAGCTGCAGGTTCTGTCACTCTGCACATTCCAGGGTTTCTCCTAAGTGGTCTGAAAACACCAGGCAACATTAATGCTGCTTATCAGAATTGTATATCTATTTATCCGTTTGACATTCCTTGCATGATGTCAGCAGTGTGCCTGCCATACCCTCCCGTCAGCTGGAGGGGAAGATCGGGGGAGCAGTGATAAGAGGAGCTCTTCTGACAGCTCCAACATAACTTCCATCTACATGGACCTCCACTTGGAGCTGCTGGCTGTCCAGCACAGATTAGCTCTCAGGCTCCTCAACACTTTTCCAAGTCAGTGAATCCTCCAGAGTCACAGTGTACACAAGGACAGAGCTGAGCATCACCTTACTACTTTATCTCTTTGCCCAACGTAGATGAAATGCAGCCTACAAACGGCAAGAAGTCATGCTCTGAGAACTTGGCCAGTCCTGAGGAATCAGGTAATGTCACTGTCTAAGGGTTTCAGTACCTACATTTCAAAGACTGTTCTGTATTTATCATACGTGTACATTGCTTTAGAGTGTGCACTCTTGGAGAGAATTGGGAGGAACAGGATCTCCAAGGCCATCTTCCTCATGCAGAAGGCCTTGCTGTCTCACAGGGACAACACAGGAAGATCCAATTCCAAGGAACTGCTGCAGGTTAGCATGGGGTCCAATCCCATAATGCCCAAGCTGTCTCTCCAGTGATCAAGCTTCTACTTTCCTCCCAGTGTTACAGTCCTATTCGCCTTATTCCATGTGCTTCAGGAAGCCATGAGCCTCATTGAGAAAGCGGAGGTTGAGGAAAAGAGGCTGATCAGGATGCAGGCGGTGCCAGAACCAAGCAGGGCGGCCGGCGGGAAGGTTAAGGCCCCTCCTCCCCCGATCCTGCTCTTTCGAACGCAGCAGTCCATGATATTCACTCCTGCTCCCTATGCCCTCGGCAAACAGGTACTCACTTACAGCACAAACATACTGCCAGCCAATCACTGTCACACAGTCACTCTCACATAGCAACAAACACTCAGACATATTTGTGTCCAAGATATTTTGCCATACATCATTCTGGAATTTTCCTTTGTCTGTTCTCTGCCCAAGGTGTGCTGGTATCGCCTCTATGGACGGGAGGCCACGGGTATCAATCTGAAAGTGCGTCTTGGTGACTCCCAGCTTCCAGGCACCGGAGAAGAGGTCAGAATTCTTCTTCCACTCTGCGCCTGTGGTGTGTCCCCAGCCTTTGTACTGTGCCCACTCTCATTCCCCCTGGCAGGTGCCTGCTCTGAGAGATTGCCTGCTGCAAGTGGAGGGGCTGCAGCCCAATCGCAGCTATGTCTTTGCTGTGGCTGCATGTGATGCCCAGGGCCAACTGATAGGGGGTGCCATCGGGGAGACCACCCACCCACTCCTGGCCTCTCTGCCCCTGCCCACACTGAGCACATGGGCACATCTGGCACAGGTACACATGGTGCTTGCTCTCCCTCTCTAAGCTCATGACACATCTTGTTTTGTGTTTGTCTGCGGAGTGACTGCGTGACTGTGATCAGAAGATCACCAGTTCAAATCCCAGAGTCAGCAGAGTGCGGTCGTCCTTGAGCAAGGCCCTTAAACCTCAATAGCTCCAGGGGCTGGCTGACCCTGATTTCAATTGTACATCACTTTGGATAACAATTGCTATTATGTTTCTGGGTGATAAGCGCTCATATGGTATTACCAGGTAGCTTATCAGACTGGGATCAATACCCTTGTTAAGAGGGCATCTAGAGAGTTGTGGGAGCACTTTACCCACACTCCTCTGCCTGCATCCAAACCGGAGTCTGGCAGCTCCGCAGACCGACTTGCCCAGACACGGTAAGAAAAACAACAGTCTTGTTGCCTCGATACATGCCACCTTTTTACTTTTAATTCATACCTATAGACCTGTTTTTCCTGTCTCTCTCCTTCTCAGGCTGTGTTTGGGTGCACTGGAGCATGCCTCCCCTGTTCTCCTCCGCCTCTTCCTCACCTCCATCTTCATGCAGACAGATATCCATGTCCAGGAGAGGGCGCTGTACTGTGACATGCTGAGTGATGGTGGACCCTTGATTTGGGGACAGGTAGGAAATTGGTCAAGCAGCTTTGTGGTTTGCTTATCACCACAGTAAGAGGCTCTCTGCACTCTTGTGATAAAATAGCTGCCGCAGAAAGGAATATTATCATTAAAACAAGCAACAGCAGAGACTGATGGGATCTGTTTTTAACCAATCAGGAGGTGAGGCTAGCTGAGTGTGAACGTTTTCTGGTGGCAATAGACCTGGCCCTTTGGCTGGAAGACAGTGGAGCCACCCTCCAGGCCGTGGTTGGGTGCTACGGGCTACTAACCCCGTTCATATACCACAAAATCCAGTCTCAGGCTGCTGTACAGGTCAGTTACACTGGCGTGAATTGACAGAGGTCTGTCTGTGGAAAGGTGTAGCGTGCTTCTACTGGTTTGAAGATTCATCATCTTACCTCTACAGGTGCTGATAAAGTGCTTAGTGGTGCTGCAGGAGATTCCAGGAGAACTTCAGCAAAGGCACTCTGCAGCCACCGTGGATCCCCTCTTGCACATGGTGGCCTGCATGGCCTACTACGTGACCAAGGTGACCATGCGCACCCTGGTTTAATCCCAAGTTTTATGCTTGAGTGAATCTGCACACCCGTGTAATTGTTCATGACCACGTGACCGATGGGCGTGTTTGTGTGCACAGGTGCTGCGTCTCTCACAGCAGTACCGCATGGCCTCGGCTGCGGTCGAGCTGGGCAGAACACTTCTGCAGGAGGCTGCACATGCAGGGGTTTCTGGTGGACCTGAGCCAGTATGTCGTTACAAAAAACTGAATACATTTTTAACTGTGTTTTTGAGTTAATAAATTATGGAGAGTAGACTGTGGAATTCCAGTCTTCTAAGAATGGAATTAAAAAACCATATAAAACGTACTACATTAACACGCATGAAGTCACTATCCAGTGTAATAACAATTAACCAGCTCTAAATCGGCTTTTAGAGTAATCTGGTTAATTTGGTATGTGGGTTGGTGCTGCGGAGCCTTCTAAATGTGCTGTTTGTACTGTCGGGTCCCTCGGAGACCCCCCAGAGGGATGCAGGCAGTGGCCTGACTGACGAGGAGCCCAGCAAGCAGATCCGGGCTCTGCAAGCCTGCACAGCGACGAGCGGGGGCGTAGTCGACTCCGGGCCATGTGACCTCACTTCCTCCAGTAGTGGTGAGCGCTTTCTTCTCATGCGTGCACCATGCTGACTGTAAATGGTTGAAGGCTGGGTAATAAGTCAGCAGCTGTGTGTTGAAGACGTGACCACCTGACCTCTGTGTGATATGTGCCTCCAGAGAACCAAAACCTGACTGGATTGGAGGAACCAGCCCAGGTGTATTCAGTGATCAACAGCAGCTCCCTAGAATCTGCCTGCAGAGAGGGTATAGGGCACTCTGCCAAACACTCACAATGCTGCCTGTGATTCAGTGAGCCTTTAGTGACTCTGTACACCACACACATTATTATGTACCATATACATCATTATATATCATACATATGACTGTATACCATATACACATCATTGTATACCATAAGTATATGGTGTAAATGCCTCTCCATGCACGTGTACATGCATGTGTCTCTTTAGTAACGTGCATTGTGTGCCACGCACAGTGATGAAGTTTCAGCAGAAACCTGACTTCCTGGAGTTCGCAGTGCACCTGCTGCAGAGGGGGGTGCGGGAGGATCAGCTGGAGCTTGTGCTGCAGTGGGGGAAGGAGCTTTTGGCGTGGCTTAGCAGGTGTGTGTGTGTGTCGCTGTGGTCCAGGTATACGTTACATTGTGGGGACTCTTACTTTGACCTTGTGGGGACCAATTCTTTGTTCCACACAAGGGGAAATTCAGTTTTATAAAAAATTGTGACTGCAATCAAAAACGTATTTCTTTAGTTATTTATGGTTAAAGGTAGGGCTGGGTAGCGGTTAAGGTTGTCATTGCTTGGATTAGGGTTTTGAATGGAATGAATGGAAGGTCCTGACAAAGATATGATTACAGGTTTGTGTGCGTGCGTGCCAGGAAGTCCGTCTCCACCATGCCAGTATTGTCTCATTCTCCCGGGACGTGGTCTGCTCTTTCTCACTTGTCTGCAGGCAGGATGAGGTTCTCACCGGGAAGAAGAAGATCAGCAAAGCAGAAATGAATAAATACACATCCTCCCTGATCCAGTACAGCAAGGTGGCAGCCAAGATTGGCTGTGTACTCCGGCTGATTACATTCACTTTTAAAATTCAAAATGTTACATGAAATTGATTTCAGATCAGATTCAAAACCTCAAAAAAAGTTAGTGTTCAACTTTGGGGCTAAGGTCGTTAGTTCAAGCTCAGCCTTGGCACGCCTGCAGGTCTTTGACTAGGACCCTTAACCCCCATGCTCCCTGGGCGCCTCAACAGGGGCCTGTCCTTCACAGCCAGCTTGTTCTCACCTACAGAGAGCAAGTGGGGGGAGGTGTAAAGAGAATTTCCCCACAGGGTCAATAAAGTATCAATTATTAGTTGAAAATATACTATCAGTCCCACATAAAAAGATAGATGACTTTTGTTTTATTGTAGGATTTTCTGCCTTATTTTCATCAAGTTAAGAGTTTTTTGTTGATTATTATTTTAAGAAACCAAAGACTGGCGTTTTGAGGACTGACCGTAAAAGGACGGAGAAGAAGCAGGTGTCCATACCTTGGGCCAAGATCACAGGCAGGTGAGGCTCAGACTTGTGTGGCCCCTGCACTGTGCCGACCCATTCGCTTCGTACTCTGCATTGTGGAGGCTGTGACTCCCTGCCGTGACTCTGCCTCAGGGAGTCCCAGGAAGTAAAGGCTCTGCTGAAGCACGCGGCCGTCGTCCTGCAGCAAAACCGCCGCCGGAGGCACCTGCGCCAGCTGTGCTTGGAGCAGGGGCCTTGGCGCTGCCAGCTGAACCTGAGCCTGGCGCTGGCACACATCACCCTGCTGCGGCGAAGCATGGAGCGGGGGCACGGGCCCCAACCCTGGCACAGGTATGCAGGCATGGCCTACATAGCCAGCCAGCAGGAACCCAAACTCCCACCGGCTCTGTCCCACCAGTCAACAGCAGCTCCCCAACACCCACGGATGATGAACAATGTCCCGGCGATCTGCCCAGCTACCAGCCTAAGCATTACTGCTGCCAGTTAACAAAGCAGCATCTGTCCTGGCTGATGCTGCTGATCCCCCTTCTGTGGGTAGTGGCTGAGGTTGACTGCTATTGAAAACCTTTTTTATGTCCGTGTTTCTTATTTTCTGTAAGGTAGTTAGCTAGCTAGCAAGCTTGCTAACTGAGGTGATACACACACACACACACACACCATGAAAATGTTAGGATGGACCTGTAGAGGGCGATATTTCCTGAGTAATATGAGATCTTTTGCACCATTGATTTACTGGTCCAGTCAGAGAGACTAACACAAGGTGATTCAAAGTTTAAGTTATTTCTTAAAGTCTAAACAAGTCAGTACCTTTGATAAAGCATTTGGGGCTGGAGCCTCAAACACCACCCCCGCAACTCTGCCCCACCCGGTCGGCAAATTTTACCACCACCCTCTCGCCCCAGTCAGCAAATTTTATTGGCATTATCACCCCCTGTCAACAAATCCTGCCACCAGCACACCCCCTCCCCCGATAGGAGTCGATAGGACATTATTCCATGCTATATGGGTTTTTGACAGCATTTTAAAAAGTAGCATTAATATAGTATTTGGGGGTTAGGTGAGTATATTCTCAAACAAAGATAATACCTAACCAGCACCCCTGCCCCTGGCTGCCCCACACCCCCCCCCACCCCTTGGAATCAGTGTGCCCAGGGTGGGATGTCTGGGACCCTGACTGGGGCCTGTAATCTCATATGCAGATACAGCCACTTGGACTCTATCAGCTTCTCTCTGGCACATGTGGGCACCCTGCTGAAGTGGAGGAACAGACCACCAAGCCACCAAACTCTCAGATTCCCACCACTGCCCCTCAGAGCCGTCCCACAAGCCCCTGGGAAAGCTTCCCGAAGGAAGCCTGGGCCGAATGCCGGTACGCCCCTCTGTCATTTTAGTGTCCCACATCATGCATGCGATTTGCCTCGTTTGTGTCAGAAAACCCATATTCCTGTGAACTTTTAGGTATGTCTGGGAAGGGATCTGGAACTTTGCAATGACTACAAAAGGTGGAATATTTTCCTGTCGGTTTACTGCTTCTAGATAAAATGACACATTAGGTAATTACCTTGTTAATTTGCCTGCCAACCTGATTCAGGTGCCAGGGGAGAATCAGAGGAAGAACCAAACCACGCTTACCACGATGTAGGCACACCCCCGCTGCCTTCCCAGATAACTTACGATGGTGGAGAGCGGTCCGGGCTCTCCGCGCCCCCAGAGTCGCTGATGAAAGCTGCCACGCACTTCAGGAGGGCCATGGTAGCTGTCAGAATCACACACACACCTTTGTGAATGGCATTGAACCATTGAGACTCCAGAATCTCTACATCAAACCGATTTATTTCTTTAACATAGACGGAAAACAGATTGAAAAAAGCTTGATGCCAGTACATGTTTTGGAGGGAAAATAAAATTTAAAGGGGCCTTAGCATGCTCATTTTTACTGTACAGGATTTTATTTTAAGGGTCTACAAGAATAGATTTATATGCTTCAATGTTATTTTTCTTATATTGTACATCTCTATTCACTCTGTCTAAAATGCTCTGTTAGAGTTTTTGTCACACACCAGCATGCTCTGATTGGTCAGCTAGTCAGCTTGCCTGTTCTCATCTTGTAGTGTGCAAACAAATCCTTGCAGATAGGAGGCCAATAAGGATTGTGTTACGAGATGAACTCACCATGTCATGGAAGTGGATGGATGGAATTCCAACGAGGCAGATTAGCAAAGAGAGGTGTTTGTAGTGAGAGTTACTCCGTTTGACATGCTCGTTGGGCCTTAAGAGCACCTAAACGACATAATTTTTTTGTCAGTAATGGACGTGCCCCTCTGTTCTTTTTCAGGTGTTGCTAATTTTTTGGCCACATTATCACTCTGTACACAAACTGTCTCTGCTATCCAAATACGGAAGGACTTTCCATTTGGTTAAACCCCGTCTATGTCTCTATGTGCGTGTGCATTTGCAGGTGCTGGCCCACCGCGGGGGGCTCTGGACATCATTGCAGTGGACCTGTCAGGTGCTGTGGGACCAGGCTATCATCATCACCCAGCTGGTGGAGCGGGGACCCTCCCAGGACCAGCCAGCCCCCCTGTCCTTGGACCAGCTGTACAATGTTCTCAGCCCTTTACTAGTTTTGGCTACCGATTTGCTCCTGGACATGATGGTCAAGCTGCAGGTACACATGAATCCACTTGCACAATGGTACAACAGCAGAGATCCATCCTAGCACTTAAACCAGCAAGTCTGTCCTTAATCGCCACCATCCTGCTGCCTTGTACATGATTTCTGCTCTGTGGCGTCCATCACGGCACTCAGTACCCCTTACCATCTTCAGCTGTGGAAGGCCTTTGAGGAGGAGGATGATGAGATGGAGACCAGCCTGCATTTTTCCACCCCAGTGGATGATGGCACACTGGTGAACTTCCACTGGATGAAGACGCTCACTCTGCACACGCTGCAGCTCCTTTTCTTTCAGGGAAAGTGGGAGACACTGGCCCACCTGGCTCTCCTGTTCAACAGTGTGACACGGTGGGTATGGACCAGGGACGGAGTCTGTGTGTGTGTGTCTCACAGCTGATTGCTTAGCATGACTCTCATTGTGTATGGATTATCATGTGTGTTCCATAGGGAGCGTTACACCCACATAGTTACGCCCCTGCTGGTCCATGCCCAGTGGCAGCTGTTGGAGAGGGTGGAGCAGTTTGGGGGGCCATCAGCTCCCCAGCCACACTTCACAAGAACAGAAAGGATCACAGGCGAGAAGGTCAGTCTACAAGGAAGGAACGGGACCTCATGGTGTGACAGAGACTAGCGATGCACAGGAACCATGTGAGAAGTTCTGCTGCAGAACAAGGGGACAGTGCTGAGGACACTCCATCCATCCATCCATTGTCCAAACCGCTTATCCTACTGGGTTGCGGGGGGTCCGGAGCCTATCCCGGAAGCAATGGGCACGAGGCAGGGAACAACCCTGGATGGGGGGCCAGCCCATCACAGGGCACACTCACACACCAGTCACGCACACATGCACACCTACGGGCAATTTGGCAACTCCAATCAGCCTCAGCATGTTCTTGGACTGCGGGGGGAAACCAGAGTACCCGGAGGAAACCCCACGACGACACGGGGAGAACATGCAAACGCTGAGGACACTCTTACAGCCAAATTCTCTTCCCCTCCCTAGCAGGACATTTTCCCTCAACGGTCTACTTGCAATATTGGTTTAACTTGCACTACAACAGTGTATGACTGTTTGTGCTCATTCTGCTCTGCATCGATGAAACGTGCACATTGCTGCTCGAATAATGGTTTCCTTTCCACTTGCAGCTACTTTTGCAGATGGCCCTCTGATGTTAATTTATTACCTTAAGGTGTCTTGAACCGTGTCTTTTGTAAATTTGTCTTCTGTTGTTTTGCAATTTCTGTATTCTTAGCTTTACACATATTGTTCTGTGAAATGTTTCTCCTGTGTGTCCTGTACATCATTTTTGGCACTGGGCCACAAATAATTCTGGTATGTTTGTACATACTGACAATAAAGTTCCATGTGGAACCCATGTTCCAGGTCACATGCAGGAATTATACATGGAAGCAGCTACTATCGGGAGGGACCATGGCAAAGGCGACGCTCAGTAGCTCAGGTACGGGTGAGACTCGTGGTGCTGAACCCTGGTTGTCAAACGTGCATCAGCGCGGACACTGCCAGCCCGCCTGTGAACTCCCACTTTACACACTAATGGTCACCCCGGCCTGTGCCATAGAGCTGCATCGGGCCCTGATGCTGGTCTCCGTTCCCCTGGACGTGGAAAACTCCCTGTGCTGTTTCCGGGAGACGGTGGGGCTCACCAGCTACGCACTGAGAAGCTTCCGGCACAGTCGAGAGCTGCTTCTGCTAGCGCTGGCTGGCACACAGCCCAGTGAGTCCCGACCGGCGTTTACGTCACACATCTGCGGTCCTGGTTTGACACATGTCGTCTTCCGACCCAGACATGGACGCTCCATTCTGCGGGAAAGGTCAGTCACAAGGCAGGGTGGAGTGCAGAGCGGCTGCCGACGCCACGCCGACCGCGGGCCCTCCTGACGTCTCCAGTGAGGACTTCAGTACCCTGGCTTCTGTCTGCAGCTGCCCCCTCGGCCCAGCTGAGCTCCATACCATCATCTCTTCCTACAACAGCTCCATCAGTAAGAAGCAGATTTCTCTAGAATGCACCTCCCTGCACTTCTCTTTCCACATCCTTGATCTGCAGAAGGCTTAGACCAGTCTTAGCTGCATTTTTTCTACTATGCCTGATGGAGGAAGTCAGAGACCCTGCTGTTAAGATTCTTGTTTTTGGCTACAGAATACCTCCAGGCCAATCAGCTGAACTCCATCAGCGTCCTGGCCCTGCATGACCTGGGCGATTTGCAGTTCTTCAGAGGAAACAAACGGTAGCACATTAAATGGATATAGAACATACTATGCTTTAGGCCTCTGTTTATTTTACCGTGAGGGTGATTATTTATCCCAAAGGGCCGCACTGGCTTGCTGGAGCAAAGCTTTGGACGGGGCCCTGCAGTCCTCAGGGGTCCTGGGCTCTTGGGATGGGGTCTCCTGGGGCGGCGTCACATCCCAGGATGTCCTGCGTCAGGCTGGGGTTTGGGGCTGCCTCCAGGGAGCAATATTGTCTGCTAAGATCGCCCAGTGAGTCCATTATCCACCCAATCCCATGCACCCATACACACACACTCATTCTGTTTTTCTAGGCTTTCTTTAACACATATTCTCACACAGGTATCTCATAACCTCTGACCTCAATCAGCGCACAAACTGCTGTCTGCTCTCTGTCCTGCTCTTCAAGGTACACAGTTCAGATCAGATTATTATTGCAACTTTTTCAGTATATTCACATGCATAAAAAAATTAAATGCTGTTCCCCTAGACCAAACAGTGCCATAATAATTTACAAATACAATATCCCAGTAAATAGAAAATATCACAAGAAGGGCATAGAAAAATAAAAAATGTGAAAATAGTTGAACAAATATATCTAAAAAAACACTAGTCATCAAAATTGCCTCAGAGTTGCTGAAACACCTAGATATTTAGGTCAAGCGTTGGCCTTATGGAGTTACAGGTTACATGAGTAAGCGATGTATTAACCCTAATCTAACCCTTAAAGTTAGCTCTATATAGCTAGCCTGATATAGCCAGCGTAGGATGGTGGGAATCAGGGATAATATTATTTGACAGGGTTTCTGTGTCTTCCCCTAGAGGCTGCTAGGAGCCTCACTGCCTCACCCCCAGCATGACTGGCAGTACTCTACCTACGTACTGGGACAGGAGCTGATACCAGGCCTGGAGCTGTTCTCCGAGCCGGGCCGGGCCCACCTAAGCACGGCTGTGGCCAGCTTGGCCTTCCTCAGCCACTGGTTATACGGCTGTGGGCACTTCCTTGCGGTAGTTTCTCTCTTACACCAGTCATCGGTGTCACTCAGCACCTTCATACTGTCCCACTTCACAAAAGCCATTCGCAGCACTGCTGAAGGGTATTGATTCTGGCCTTACCATGGCCTGTTGTGCCGTTGCAGGTTCTGCCCATACTGTGTCTCTACCTGCATTTGGTTGGATCGGTGTGTCGGGACTTGCACCGCACAGTTAGCGGTCGAATACTGAAGGTGAGTCCTACTGGCAAACGGGAAGGTAGGGCTTGGCTTCTCATCACTGGCGGCAAACACAGCTCTAGGCAAGCTGAGCTCCTGTAGCTCAACAGATAGAGTATTGTGGGTTCAGATCCTAGGCAGCATATGTAAATTGTAACCTTGTACTGTTTCTTTGGATAAAAGCCTCAGATAAATGCATAAAAAGCAGCGTTCATACAGGCTTTTACACTGAACTCAAGTACGTTTATCACTTAAATTATTTCATTTTGTTAAATCTTCAAGCTATCTTTCCATATATTTAGGAAAAATCATGTTTCACTACTGTAAGAAATGCATCAGTACGTACAGTATAAATAATTTCATTCTGAATTAGTCAGGTAACCCTGAGCTGATTGATTGGAATAGCTATCAAACCACCAGGAACTGGGTCTGTCGTTTATTATACTTGGTCCCTCGCTAGCTGAGCATCATGGAAGTGCAGGGTGCAGTGAGTTTGCTTTGGTTGGATATTACTTGTGGAGCAAAGCCTGTAACAGTAGAGTTTTGGCTTTCAGGTCCAGGTGCTGACTGAGCTGAGCATGTTCAGCGCTGCCGTGAAGGAACTGGTCGGCCTGCTTCAGGGAGAGAACATCCCACAGCCTCATGGCAGTTTCATAGCAGTGGAGAAACAGGAGGTAACTCATGGGCTCCACCATCAACTGTTCCACTGGAGCATGCAGTAGTGTCCCCTACTCGCAGACAGTGGTACACACACTTTTTCTTTTTTTAAGGTTATGAATTTTGATGAGAGCAAGCCCCTCCTGGAGCCTTGTAACCTGCAGGTGGGTGTGTGAGATTTCCAAGGTGTCCTCACTGTGTGTGTGTCTGTGCTTGTTTACACGTGGTGTCATCCTCTCCAGGCTGTGGAGGAGCTGATGAACAGAGGCATGAGCTCAGACATGTCCCTGCTGTTTGGCCCCAAGCTGACCAGGAGACTCTGCCTGGCCAAGGCCCAGCTTATCCTCGGCCTCTGCAGCTCCATTCACAGCCTGCCTGAGGTCCTGGGAGAAGGTATGCTAACATGCTAACACAGCAGGAGTGGGCCTTCCTTTACTCGGTCCTGGGAGAAGGTATGCTAACATGCTAATGGAGCAGGCACTCACTTGGTTTTGGAGAGCCACTGCAGCTTGCTTTAAATGCTCCCTCAAAGTACATCCTTGAAACTTGATGATATGGCGATATACAGGTCGTCGTCGACTTACGACCATGATTGGTTACGACTGACTGGTCGTAACACGATTTGGTCGTAAGTCGC
>JABFEA020000001.1:4522210-4545219 GCA_019775915.2 Cyphomyrus plagiostoma | reverse complement strand
GCTACCATCCAGTAGGTTTTCTATCCTACCCAGCTTCTGATGAGCCACACCTGTTCTCAGGTAAATACCAGGAGCAGATGTGGCTCATCATAAGCCAAATGAGACAGAAAACCTACTGGATAGTAGCTCTGCAGGACTGGAGTTGGAGACCCCTGCACTAGAACATTTCTATTCTGTCGTAGGGAAAAAAGTCTTGCAAGCTTTGCAAGTTTAATTATCGTTCCTTTTCAAGAATATTTCGTATATGTTTAAAATTACCACTACTTTTTTATGAGCTCTGCATGCACTTTCCTAGTCAATCGTAAACATTTTTATTTTTGCTGTTTAAATGACTCATAGACATGTTTGTGAGAAATGATTTTTAAAAACTTTTTAACCACTATGATTTTCTTGCACTGGCCCCGGTGGACAGTTTCTAATCCCCCAGACTGACATAACCTACATGAGCAAGTATGAGCATCATCACCACTCATGCAGTGACAACATACGTAAATGCAGAGACCGAAATGGCAGGAGGCAGGGAGTCGGCTCTTTAGGGAGGTGGAGTCGCCAGCTGAAGTTTGTCAGGAGGATAATTCTGCAGTTAGATGCTTACTGCTTTGGTGAAAGTCACTCATTCCACAGGATACCTTTTCAAGAACATCTCTGTGGACTTTCTGTTCTTTGTTGGAGTACATGAGGACTGAGTGAGTCCTCCCAATGCCATAACAGACTTTAGGTCATTGGCGGCCTCATCTCTAATACAACCAAAATATGCTAGTTTTGGAAATTTGCTCTTCGAATGTGTTGATCATTCATCCCCTGATGATGTCATGAGTTCACAAGTTGAAGTCTGCCCGTGTTTTCCCTGACAGGCTTCCTGTCTAGTTGGAGAGTGTTGACAGCCACCGTGTGTATGTGTGCGTGCATGTGCGCGTGTCTCTGTCTATCTGTGTGCCCCCTGTGTATACACACCCACGTGTGTGTGTCTCTGTCTGTCTGTCTGCCCCCTGTGTATACACAACCATGTTTGTGTGTCTCTGTCTGTCTGTCTGCCCCCTGTGTATACACACCCATGTGTGTGTGTGTGTGTGTGTGTGTGTGTGTGTGTGCGTGCATGTGCGCGTGTCTCTGTCTGTCTGCCCCCTGTGTATACACACCCATGTTTGTGTGTCTCTGTCTGTCTGTGTGCCCCGTGTATATACACACCTGTGTGTGTGTGTGTGTGTGTGTGTGTCTTTTCCTCTCCTCCTAGGCTCCCCAAAGCACTGGTTCGCCTCCCCTGCCCACAGCCCTGACACCAGAGGATCTCCAGGGCCTATGCTGCTGGACCTGCGTGAGAGCAGCCTGCCAGGTCAGCCGGCATGCATATCAAAGACCACAGTCTAGATCCCGCTGCCATGTTGCCTCACAGGCTTCTCGCTGTCTCTCCCAGGTGAGCAAATCCCTTGCCAGCCCAGTCCAGCTCCATGGGGTCACCAGTGGCCACCTGCAGGCCACTGCACTGAAGCTTCTACCTCCCTTTGTGTCTGACGACCTGCTCTGCCCCTGTGGTAACCTCTCATGCTCCCTTGTGTGCCACCTTTTTTTTCTGGAACCAGACGTAGATGTGGTGTTTTGTTTTAAATGTTAAGGGGGGTTTGGTGAACCAGCTGGAACCAGCCCTGGCCCCTTGCCGCTGACCTGGGTGAACTTGGCTCACTACCACACCCGCCTCGCCAACCTGCACTGCACCGCTGCCCACCCAGGTACCGGTGTGCTCTCACACATTGGCCTGTTCGTCGGGAGCCGTGCATCGTGAATTTTAGGGAGTATCTGTTACAGTGGTGCGTTACATTGTGTGTTACAGTGACGTCGGAGTATTTGGAGGACCTATGTTCAATAGTCATGGACACCAGTCTGGCCCTGAAACTGGCCCAGCTGCACAGTTTCTTAAGTGTATTCTTACTGTCCTACAGGGGGCAGTGTTGTGCCCCTGAAGCTCCCACAGCCCTTCTAATGTCCAGTACTGCCCATGTGAGTATGTTCTCCCAGGGTCCCCCAACAGGATCTCTGTGTCGTGTCCTTTGACAGCTGAGTGATTTAATCCAGCACTTCTGCACCTCGTCGTCCTCACCTTCCTGTCCCTGTCCTCCCTGTCCCTATTTTCTGGTCCTGTCCCCGTCTCTGTCCCCATCCATGCCCCTATCACCACCCCCCATCCCTCTCTGTCTCCCTTTCCTGTCCCTGTCCTCCCTGTCCCTATTTTCTGGTCCTGTCCCTGTCTCTGTCCCCATCCATGTCCCTATCCCCACCCCCCATCCCTCTCTGTCTCCCTTTTCTGGCCCTGGTGCGGTCGGTCCCCGTCTCTGTCCCCATCCCTGTCCCTATTCCCGTCCCTGTCCATGTTTCCCGTTTCCGGCCCTGGTCCTGTCCATGTCTCAGGCTCAGCCACAGTTGGCTCCCCTAGAGGACGTTGTCCTGTGGCCTGTGCAGCTCCCCTGCTGGGCTGAGGCTGAGGACAAGCAGCTCTGTATGCAGTGGTTCCAACCAGCACTAGATCGGTCTCTGCAGAACCAGAACTTGGTAATTTCCATGCAGGGAATGAGGAAGCCCTGTTTTTTGTGTGAACATTGTACTGGGCTCTCACAGACATTCGTATCCCTGAGTCCTGCGCTCTTTCTCCAGACTCTGCTCATCTTTGCCTTCAACATGGCCCCGCTCTCTGCCCCGACTCCTGCAGCCAGCGTTGTGTCAGGGCTGCGATGTGGCCAGTTACGTGTCTGCCACGATGGGTGAGGGCCACAAGTCACCCAGAATGCCATGCCTCTCCATCTGTGTCTCTCTCTCTCCTTCCATGCCTCTCAGTCCATGCCTCTCTCTACTTATGTGCCTCCCCGTCCATGTGTCTCTCTATCTTGTGGCAATGTGCCTGCCTGCTGTTGCGTGCTCTCTCCTGCGCTCTTGAGGCTAACCCTGCGCTCCTTACTCTTCCTTTCACTTGTTTTGGATGTGTCTCTCGTGCCCTTCTGACTGTCCCCTGCCTCTCACCCTAAAGCCCTCCCCACTGCTTCCCCTTTACTAGGCTGGAGGCCGTACACACCCGGCTTCGCTCCCTCTGTGCCATGGTGAACATGTCCCCCTCCGCACCCCTCAGCAGCCTGGTAACCCCCACCCCAAAGCTAGAGCGGGAGCATAAGGCCAGGACCCAGGACAAAAGGGCAGCCCCGGATTCCTACATGTTGGTAAGCAGTCATAATATAGGATTCCCTGCTGCCGCCAATGCATAAAATATAGAAATAACTCATGAGAGCAGCAGAACAACTTTCTAAGTCATATTAATAAGATCTGTAGTGAGGCTCCGATAGCACAACTTTACAGTGATCAGTGCAGTATCAGTGCATCTGAGTTATGAAGTGCAGAATGTCAGGCAGGGCGTGATCTCTGTGATTAGGAGCTGCAAGAGGAGATCACAGGCTGCCTTCTTCAGATCCAATCCCTGCTGAAGCCCAGCTCAGACCCAGCTGTCACCGCAGTGGTGGGTGCCATGCATTTCCCATAATCCACTGCTCATCTCGAAGCAGCAAATGCACTAGGCAAAGCACATTGATATGCTCATTTTAAAATAATATGCATATATTTAAAAACACTTCGAGCCTGTGACTGGTTTGACAGGCATTAGTACTCGAAGCATAAATTTAAATGTTTTAAATGAATGCTCCCTCATGTATATCAAAACTAGGGGAAGGAGGGCTGGGTGTACATCTGCTTGAACATTGCTTGAACTGTTTCTATTCATCGGATTTATCCCCGATCATCCTACTGCCTTGTCCCAGGGCCCATTCGAGCCCAGTCAGCAGAGCCTTGGAGACCTGGAACGCTGCTTCAACCCCAGAGGGGGTGCTGTGGTGTCATCAGAGGCGGCATCATGGCTGGCCTCCCTTCTGCTCTGAGCTGTGTGACTCAGTTCCTTTGATGAGAGTTGCACCTCGGTCAAAATCCAGGGCCCAGATGTTGGCGTCCATGCGTCGGAAGTAACAGTCGGGTCCCTGGGCCACACATCAGCGCAGCACCTTCACAAACCTTTTTAAGAACACAAGAACATAAGAAGTATACAAACAAGAGGAGGCCATTTCACCCATCAAGCTCGTTTTGGGGAGAACTTAACTAATAGTTCCAATTTGTGGTTCTGTTCACACTATGATTGCATTGGTTTCTCCGGGGGCAATTCTGGGATTTGACTCTTAATAGGACTCAGCTCTCAGTAGGGTTTCTGCTTTCAATCTGAAGGAGTATAACCCCCCACACCCCCTGTGAGAAACGGTCCCTTAACAGTTTAATGTAATGTCTTGTTTAGTACTGTAGGGACGCAAGTGTGAGCTGTAGTCCATTAGCAGAGCTAATGTAAGTAAGAGCAGAGGTGGAAATTTCAGGTACAGAAAATAAAAATGCAGACCAGCCAGTTGATTATAAAGATTCACAGCCACTGAGTACACAACTGAATGGTTAAAACAAAATGCTGGCCTAGATTTTTACTTTCTGGACCTGAAATGCCCACCTCTGAGTAAGAGGCAGGTTATTGGTTAGTGATAATGTGCCGATAATGTGGCCAGAAAAATGCTGAGTGAGGAGCAGAACATGCCCACCTGCACTGTGTCAGACGGTAGGCATAACGCCACATCCCAGCTTATGGTTCCCGGGAATTCCCTAGCAAGCTGGCTCCAGCAGCCGCCCCCCCTGATCTGTTACTTAGACAAGACTGAACCGCAGATGGTGTGTCTGGGGGGATGCTGAAATTCCATCTCTAATAAAAACCAGTTTGATTACCATCTAATGAAGCATCGTGATTAGGAAAGCCATTGATGGGGGTTCTGTCCTTCCTACCTTTCCTTTCAGAGTTTCTTTGGCTATATAAGCACATAACCATAAACTGATGTGATCTCGCAGTCACTGATAACTACGAGTAATGTGTGAAATTATTATCGATCAGAACATTGGAACTGGTGCATCTGATCAAAGCACTAAACCCTGTTCACCAATCCCCATTGTCTTAAAAAAGTTAGAAAGTTTCCATATATTCACAAATATACTGCTTATCAAGAACATTGTCTGGGGACCAGGATTACATTACAAACATTACACAGGAGTGCATTTTTGTAATTTAGATCTGTACTGACAACACTATGTATTGGATTTCTGCCCTGCACAACAACAAAGATCAATTTTTGCTCACATTAAGACAGCTAGGATTGCATTTATAAATGAGTCAAATGAATTATTGATTTTGAAGAAAAACAACTTGACTTGCATATCTATGGTCTTCTGCATCCATGTTTCAAAAACCACAGATATTTGGATCAGTGGTAGATAAGAAAATATCCCAGTGATATTTATCTGTCTCCATTATTCTTTTCACATATATTTCACGCTGGACATATTCCAAGTTTTATCACAGGCTTTGCTAATGAATCACAGGAAGTTCATCACCAAACTTTATAAGCTTGGTCATCTTTTCGCGTGAATCTCGTGCTTTATGTAAGCCATCTGATTATTGTGTTTCATAGTATTTCCATCATGAAAAATCAATATTGTCGTAACGGATCTGATCATTATCAATCAGTGTGAATAAACAAAGAAATGGCGCCACCAAGTGGTGACTTAAGTGAACAAACTGCGCATGGTGCGAACAAACGACCTCAATAAGCACCAAAATAGCGCATTAAAAACGTATCAATAGTTGTGTGCTTTGGGGAAGAGCACAAGATTGCTCACAGTGCAGTCATTCTCAAGAGAACCTACGTCATAATAGTATAGACATTGACGAAGGAACCTGTGGTTAAATTTATTGTGTTTAATAGATTTACTACTTATATGTGACCGTCTTGTTTAAGAGATCCGGATGTATGGTGGCTTAAGTGACCTGGAGGTTACAGTTCTTCGGTCTAGGAGAGTCTGTGCTGCAAAAATCCTGCTTTACAAGCGAATTAACCTGTGAATTGCTCTGGAGAAATAAGTATGATCACAGTTTAATGCAAATAATTATCTTATGTGTCTCTATTTTATTATTACACTCCATCAAACTACTGCTTACATTGTTCGAAAATGTTGTGTCTGTTAATCTATTTAAGTAGATAGAGGGCTGCCAATTCTCACGCATATGGCGTGACACTCACGCTTTCTGACTCTCACGCAAGAAATCTTACGACATTATTAACCTAAAATTAGATACATCAAAAGCGTTGGGGTAATTAAGAAGGTGATAAAATGTAAATGCGCGTGCCTGTCGGCTGCAGATAGTGTACCAGCAAAAGGATCGTTTTTTCAATTTCTCTTACATGGTTTAGTCAACATTTGACATGTGTTGGTTATATCTAATTCTTCGCTCAACTTAGCTAAAACTAGTAATATTCCAAATTATTCGTTATTAAAAATGTAGCCAGCGATGTAGTGAACGTAACTTCTTAAGCATTGTTTATGTGGCACTAAAATGAAATGAAGTGCCGTTGCTTTCAGTGAGCGCGGGTCCGAGCCGGATATTCCCGCCAATTAACGAGGGCTGAAGGCTAGCACTTCGCGCTTCACTGACAGCTGCGCGTGCCCAGGAGTCCATGCAAGTGTGCGGCTGCTCGCGCACGCACGCGCTCCCGAGCAAGGCTGGAGAGAGAAGACCGGGCGCCGCTTGGGGAAGGAGGACGACGATATGAGCTCCCGCAAAGGTAACAAACTCCTATTGTCATGCGTGTTGCCACCTGCCCAGAAACTCTTTACTTTAGGGGACTGCCATGGGCATGTGAAGCTTGTGTTGTTGTATTTTATCTTCGGGAAAGCAGTGCTCCGATCGGGGGCTAACAGGCTAACTGATGCCTTCTCTCTCTATCTGGCCCTCGTTCTGCTGTTGGACTTGCTCCGTGTATCATAATCTTATTAGTGATGGCCATTCAGGCACGAAAGAGGAGGCCGAAGGGGAAAAAAGACAAGGCAGCCCAACAGCGAAGGTAAGCGGGGCGGGGGTCCGGACGGGCTGCGGCTGTCACGGTGTTTTGTTTCCGTGCTTATTCCTGAAAAATGATTTTGCTGAGGACATGGTCACTGTCCTGTCAGAGCCGCTCTGGAGATAAATGTAAATGTAAGTGTATATGTATGAATAAAAGTGACCTCGGGTTGGCTGCTCTAGGCTTCTGTTTGACCATCACACCCTGGTCTTCAGGATGGCCGAAATGTGCCGAGTTGGAAGTTGCTATTGGCAACGTCCCGCAACCCGGACGTGCTGCCTGTTGTGCTGATGTAACGCGTGTGTGTGTCTCTGATTGTGTTTGCATGTGTACGTCTGTGGATGTCTATTTCTCTATGATCTATTCGTATATTTCTCTGTGTATTAATGTTTGTGCCTGTCGGTATTTATGTATTTGTACACTACATTGTAAGAACCAAATGTCCCCACAATGTGATGAAAAAAAAAAAACCTGTCATAACGTTGTGGGGACCACTTTTTTGGTCTCCACAGGGGGAAATTCAATTTTATAAAAATCTGTGATTGTAATAAAAAAACTAAAATGTCAAAAGACTAATATTCAGCTTGGTTACTTATGGTTAAAGTTAGTACTGGGTAGGTCCTGACAAAGACATGAATACAAGTATGTGTGTGTGGATTATGTTTATATTATATTGTAGGGACCAAATGGCTCTAGGGACCTCTTATTTTTCAGGTCTCCACAAAGATCTGAGAATTCAGTCAAATAACTAAAAATGCCAAAAGACATGTTTTTTGTGTGATTACTTATGGTTAAGATTGTCATGTTCGGATTAGTTATTTTTATTTTCTTTTAGAGTTTTGTGTGCAAATACAAATTAAAGACTGGCAGTGTCTGTCTCTCTTAAAGTCTAAAGAGTACTGCTGTCTGGGACCGGTCCTATATAGTGTCCATGGTTTTCCCTGTCACAGCAGGCTTATGTGACAAGTCTGTTAGCATGATTACTGTATTGCTAGACCAAGAGATGGGTGGGTGGGCTTTGAAGAGTTGCCTGTTCAAACTGAATTGGTGAACTGCAGCAGATCCTTGTGTGTTTCGGGCGTAAACAGCTGTACCAGGTTGCAGTGCTCAGTATTTCAGTTAAGGGGTGTAACAATTGAGTGCTTTGGCTACACGTCACGCCATCTTCCTGTAGCTGATGTTCACACAATTGATGTTCTGTGGAAAACAGATCGTATTCCATCACAGGATCATTTTGGCCTGATGTCATATAAAATCCAGTACGAGTAATTTTAATGACGCAAAGGCACTTCCTTCAGTGTGGCTTATAGTAGCACTTCGGTCATGGAATATAGTGAAATGATCTTTGTTGCCTGAGAATTGGCTGTCAAGCACTTGTACTTCACTGGAATAAGTGTTGACCAGTGTCATGTACTGAAAAAAAAAGAGATGTTCTGGCATATGTCCCAGAAAACAAGTTGTTTTTACAGACATCAGTAGTGTGACAATGGAAGTTAATGCTTTACCTATCACTCATCAATAACTCATGGTTATTTTTTCAGCAGAACCAGGGTACATTCATAGGTCTGACTTTTTTGTGCACATATATGCAATGGAAGGGTGCTGTTGGTGTCCTGATTAAATTGCATAGAGTTGTTGGCTTCTGTCCTTACCTCTTCTGCTCATAGGACAGTGTCAATCCATGTCCTTTATTTTAATTAAATATCATGTCATAAAGTCTTCCCTCGCTCACTTGCTCTCTGAATGATGGATTGCCTCTCTGTTGGATTGACCCAGACTCAGGCTCCTAATTTATATAGAGACACACAGGCTGAAGGGGTCCCCGAGGAGACTCTCCTTGGGACATGAATGAAATGCAGCAAGCACAGTAGTGATGGGCTACATGCAAGTGGCTAGGAGACTGCCCTGAAGCAGGGTAATGCCAGCAGTAGGGCTGTATTTGTATGACAGGACCACATTTTGCAAATAGTTTCAAAATATGTTTTCAAAGTATGTTGTGAGAGTAATTATGGTTAAACAGCTTCACATTTTTATTCTCCACTTAGTGAAATAAAGCCATGTGGACTATAAGAAATCTTAGTTTATTTTCCCAGTAGACAGAAGAAAGGTGGGGCATATTGCATACTTATAAAGAGAAATGTAATAAATTCTGGCATAACATGAACCAAAAAAAGTCCATCTGGGATGGTCTAATGGCCAAGGTTTGTGAACTCGTACATCAGTGATGTGTCCTGGAATCGAAGGGAGTCACATTGTATAGGACCGCACACTTCAAAAGACAAGAGATCAAATGAGGTGGGGAACAATGGAGCTCTTTCAGCATTCCCCATCAGTGGGTGGGGACAGGGAGGGGGGGGGCTCTATTTGCAGAGACTGGCCTGGGTTGTGTTGGGGTATGACACAGACCAAAGGAGTGTTATCCTCTGTAGACCCTTGTTTGTATGTGTTTGTTATATGTGTCCATTTGCAGCTGTTTTAGAAGAACCATCATTTGATCAAGCTGAAACCTGAAGCATATGAAACAGTGGCATTCTTGGAGTGGAACTGTCATGACTGCTTGAGTTTAATTCCACATTTGTGATTCTTGTGTTTATAGCTTATGTTTGATACCCATGTCCTTCGTTGCATTTGATATTGATGACAGTGATGCTGTTGGCTTAACTAAATTAAGGCTACTCGCTGTTTTTGGCCTTTGTGCCATAGAAACTGCTGATTAGAATCAACCATTGTTTGGGGTGGCCAAGGGGTGACACATTAGACAGTACAGCTCTATTTATGCCCTCCAGTAATATTTTAAAAGTGTATTTGGTCTGGTTTGTTTGATGATGAAACTGCCCTGACAAGGGGTATCCTGTACACTGTGTCCTCTCCTTGAGGTGGCTCCAGCTTTGCGTGGGTGTGTGATGATTGTAACCATCTTACTTATTTAAGGATCCTCACCTACCTTATGAAGAAACATCAATATGTTTGGCCCCGTCCCACTTGGTTGTCTCTTTGTGTACTTACTTTGCACCCTAACTGCCCTGTGACTAAATACAAAGCCTGTCTTTTCATTCGTCTGTGTTTATTTTGACCTCTGCACCCTTTCACTTGCGATTCATCAGATGAACCCATCGTACAGGTAGTCTTTCCCGTTTGCCTTTGTGTGGGGGGAGCATGCATGTTTGTGTATGTTTGGTTTTGATGGTTCTCCTGTGCACATCCCCACCCTGCATGCTGCCAGTGCTCAGCTCAGACAGTAGGATGGGGGCGGAGGGGAGGAGCATTTACTAACCCCCTGGGATTTCTCTTCAGCCGCCTCTCATTGGCATGTTCTATCTGTGTATCACTGCACACTGTCTCTGGCAGGACTGTTAGCCCCTCTGTAATTTGAAGCCCTCTTCTCGTGGCGTGTATTGATTTTTTAATTATTTAATTTAGATGGAGGCTGTTTAGCTCAATTCTGGCATTAGAGTTACTGCTCATTCTAGGGTGTTGTCTTGTTGTGGTAACATGCATTATAAGCCAGCTTTTGTGTAAACATTCCTTCAGTTTTTCACATAATATATTTCCGGGAATGCTGCTTCTGTCTTAACACTGTTGCTTGGGGAGAGACAAAAAAGATGGCAGGATGGGGATAATCTCAATAGGGTGACTGCAGGCCCTGCATTTAGATGGGCCAGGGATGATATGTGGACAAATTGCTCCATTTTTTTCAGTAAGGTTTGTGACATAGGTTTGTTTACACAGACTGACAGTGATGGAGACTGACTACTGATGGCATGTGGTAAACCTCAGCCAATGTATGCAAAAGGGTTTTTGTTAGCATGTGACATCATGTTCCAAAGGGTGGAGAGGTTAAAAGTTTTATATAGATCATGTTTAAGCATTATATTTTGTTTTTCCTTACTAAGCAATTGCAAAGACTAAATGGGTGTCACTTTACAATAAGACTACCCTTATAAAGAGATTGTCAATGGGTTATAAGCAGGTTATTAATTAGGTTGTAACACTTCGTAAATCCTTACTGGACAATTATAAACCAATTATACCACAGTTTTATTCTTATCAATGAGTTACTACCATTTATAAGTGGCAAATGGTAGCCTTATTGTAAAGTGGTACCACTAAATGTTGTTGAAATACATTAGTATTTAGTGTCTCCTGTTAACAACAGCATGATTTCTTGCCGAAGTCATTCAAGAAATGACTTTTAAATCACGGTTAAATATATTATAATGCAATGTATTGAATACTTATTGTGTATATATAGCTTTAATGTCTAAGGGCATTTTTCATTAATAAAGATTTTGTTATTCTGTATTATATACCCTTTCCAAGTGATGAAAAACCTAAATTATATCTTGTATTCTGTAATGTCTATATTCTGCTTTTAGTATAAAGGGAGTTGGTTGAGGGTCTGAGGCTTCTTATATTGCACACCACTACTGCTTGTGAAGCTCGCACACAAGAATTTCACTCACATGTACTGTACCATTGTACCAGTATTGTGATGTGACAATAAGTGATTTGATTTGATTTGAGACCTAATTTATGGTAACATGTAGATGGTAATGTAGATAAAATTAGTTAACATAATTTCTTGAGTGTTGAGTTTAGCTTTCCTTCAGCAGTAATTTTCTAGACCCTTTGTCATCTATTATGTGTTACAAATGCTGAAGGAGTTAAGTTTTGTCCTGCTAAAATGAGCATTGTAGACTTAATGAATCTGTATCAGAACAGCACACATAGACACCTTCCAGTTCAAATGTGTGATATGCCTGTAAATGTATAAATACAGTGTGTGTCTCAGTAGGTTAGAACACTGTGCCCGTGACAGGAAGGTCACCAGTTCATCCCCAGCGGTCGCCATTGTGATGTCACAGTTGGACCCTTGAGCAGGGCCATTAACCCTAATTGCTCCAGGGACTGGCTGACCTTACTTTCTCAAATTTACGTCACTTTGGTGAAAAGTGTCTGCTGAATTAACAAGCTCCAGATAGATCTACCTTAACAAGCTATGCAATTCTATCCACTGTTTCATTTATATAGCAGTCCTTATTTGCAATAGTAAATGGTGCTTTTTGTGTGAGATCTCTGCTGCCTTGAAGCAGTTAAAAAAAAAAAAAACCCGAAATGAAACTCTAATTACGTCAGTTGTTCTTTTAAGAAGGTTCAGACTGCAGCTAAATCAACAAAGTAGAACTGAGCTCTCTATTCTGAGAGTGAGAAGTACTTCCCTAAGTCTCTGTGATGCTAAAACAGGCCTCCGTTACAATTATAGGGTTTTCTTTATATCGGTAAAAAAATGTCATGATAATAATTGAACAATAACTTATTTGAAGTCTTTGTTCTGGCCATACCTTTATCACGGTCTCTCTTGTTCTTTCTTGCTTTCTTTGTCTTTCTGACTTTTGTCTAACGCATATAATTGTCTTTCTGTGTCCTCCCAGATCTGAGAAGCACAGCCCAATCTTCTGGTCAGTGTCCCATAGGTGTAAATAATCCAGTCTTCATTAATATTTGCCTTCCCAGAATCCCCATGCTGCCTCGTATGACATGATGACCAGACTGAGGAAGTACTGAGCTTTATTTAAAAGTAGAAAGAAACCACTACTTAGCCCCTTGTCTCCCTGGCATGGATTTTAATTGGATGTGCATTGGTGTGATGTTCAAAAAGTGAACTCAAAATGCAGCCAGTATCAGGCACTGGATATTTTTTCCGGTGTTCTTATCAAGTAGAACAAGGTGCGAATGTCAAAGGGAAACTCAGTTAGTCTAAATTAAATGCATCTAGATGTAAGGCCCAGATTCAAATGGCTTTATTGTGTTTGAAATTAAGGAAGGGGCAATGTTCCTGCAGTTTATTGAAGTGTTGTTTAATGGAGCTGACTTTCACACATCAGCTTTCAGTTCTGTGAGTTTGCATGTCTGGACAGGTTTTCATCTCTGCCTTTTTTGTAAAGCCCTGCATCTGACCAGCAAAACCAACATTTTAAAGAAAAATTACTCATTATTTTATACTACTTTTGCCTCATAAATTTACCCAACCTTTCTCGAAGTGAAGTATCTCTCTCGAATAAGAATATATTTGTTGGTGCTCATCTGTATACAGTTTTTGTAGCCAAACATGATGATACAATTGGGGTGTGAACAAGTAAATATAAGTGCCATCTCTTGCTTCTCCTTCCATTTGCTAGTCAACCTGTATTATTTATGGCAGAATAAATACTAAGATATGAAAAGCATATGAGAAGTAGATCAGTCTGCCTCTTTCAGCTACGTACAGCTCTTTCATTTATCTAACTCTATCTAACCACAGGAAACCCCATCTGTGGTTTTTCTATGTTCCACTCATGCTTTTTAATTATTCTTTTTTTATATAATAAAAAAACAATAAAAAAAAACCCTGAAAATAGTGAAGGCTAGTAATCACCAGCTGGGTTTCTGCTTAGTGGAACAAGAAGCTTTGTGTTGAGTGTCAGTTGAACACTCATGCCTTTTCAGTGTTGATTAGATGCATGTGGCCTGGTTTGACCCAGTCAGGGTTGGGTTAGTGTGCCGTAACGCCTTCACACTGACCTCCGCCTGCATGTCTTTGTGTGTTTTTGTGTGCCCCCTATGGCTTATGGCAAGCAGCCGAACAACTGTGACACACACGCGCGTACACACACACACACGCGCGCGTACACACACACACACGCGCGCGTACACACACACACACGCGCGCGTACACACACACACACACACACGCGCGTACACACACACACACTGATGGGATAAGATTTTTGGTTAGTTTCTTGTCCTATCAATCTCATAATTCTATGTGGGTGTGGACATGGTGGCTGGAAGGGATGAGTGCAGAGATAGTGGATTTATGTATTTGTTGCTGTGTGTGGGTGTGTCTGTGTTTACATGTGTATAGGTATATCCTGAGACCCAAGGAAAAAAAATGTCCTTCAATTTTAGGTTATTTATCTTTGGAGGAAATAAGACATCTTACAATTTAGATTTTTTTCAAATGTATTTTTATTTTTAATTGCCCTCTTTTGTGTACAACAGGAATAAATATGTTTCCTTACGTCTTTGAAAAGAGAGATGCAAAAACAACATTTACAATTCACATAAATGAATGGGTGGGGTCTCTGGAGGATATCTGCATCTTTAAGTTTGTGTTCCTCTGAGTGCGCGCACATTATTCATTCAGAGCTTTGTGATTTATGATGCAAAACCTTAAACACACTGGAATGTTCCCATAGTGGGCAGGTCGACACACCTGCCTCTTTGAGCGACAGTTAAGAAGTTTCCTTTTCCATTACATCACTTCCTGCAACAGGCTGACAGTGACTTGATTCATATCTGCAACTTCACTTTTCAGAGGGAAAATGCTATGGAATGAATGAAGCTGGAATGATCTGCAGGGCCTCCGTCCCTGCTTGTGTTCTTATACATGGCGGTTGTCTTGCTCCTCTATAAAGTGAGTTAATCCTGCTGGCTATCTGTGAAGTGGAGGGATGATTCATGTGTACTGATCCTAATCCTGCTGCCAACATGCTGTTGCTCTCTCTAGATGAACTCTCTACCTATGCTATACCATACTGTAGGTGCGCTGCTCTGACCCTCACTCGCAGCCCTTGTTTTGTGCTGTACACATCATTTTATTTCCTGTGTAAGATCATTTCTGTCTGGAGGTTTATGAAATGCATATAGGTATTTAGATTTGGACCAGACTGACCTTACAGATTTATTATTGCCGCCTGGTGGCAGCAGACACACAGACAGAAGTATGTGAATGTTATATTCTTATATGTTGTTATAGTGGCTTAACACAGTGGGGGAGGCAGAGGTATGCTTTTTGCAGGACTGAGGGGCCACACCACTGGGAGCCTGGTTTAGACACTCCTAAGACAGTCCTAAGCATGAGTTGGCTGGCATGAGTCACACACTTGCAGGTGATACTAGTGTAAGCTAGTTCCTTAATGTTGAAGGTGCCCATATTTGTAGGGAATATGGCTGAGCCTCTGTTTAAAAATGGATTTGGTTTGCTAACCAAAGGGTACTTCTTGTTTTGAAAAGGTGTATTGTAAATGCTGCGTTTTGTGTGCAGTTCCCTAGGTAGACAAAAGAGGGTGCAGCGTCACTGAAGTGTGCTATGTGTGCTGTGGAAGTGATGAGGCAAAGTAATGGGCCATCTTCTGCGTGCGTGCATGCATGCATGCATGCGTGTGAGCACACTCGCAAGTGTGTGTTTGGAATACGCTTTTTCCCTTTTGGCAACTCGATCCATTCACTGTGGTAATGTAATATGTGATGTGGTAACACCATGCACTTAATTGTGAGAAAGAGACATAGATGGCCTTTTCTTTAAACATTAATTTTTCTTATTCATTTTCTTACTCTGTTGGTTCCTAGCTTTCCTGTAGGCGCTCCCTTTTCATCTGCCTCCAGCCCCACCTCTGCCTGCTTTCCTGACTCCCTGCTGCATCATCAGCACTGCCATGTTCTCGCCCTCCCTCCCTCATTCTCATTCCCTGCTGTTACAGGGTGTCGTTGCTTTACTGAAGTACTCCACTGTGCTGCACTCTCTCTCTCACCGCACATCACTCGCTCTGCCTCGGTCAGTGTGTTTTTTTTCGGAGCTGAACTCATCTGTGGAACAACTTTTTTTTCTTTTTTTTTTTGCTGCCAAAGAAAGTCCAGTGGGGAATCCAGGTGCTGGACTGACCCCCCTCACCTAACGCGCACACGGACACACACACTCGACCACGCATACACACGGACGTCTATGGTATTCAGCTGGATGTGTCATATAGTTTCTGTGTTTCTACATCTATCTCAGCGCACAGCCAGGTACAGTGGGGAATATTGGAGGGGGAGTGACTTTAAGCTTTTCTCTCATTACAGGATGTTTTGCAATGATGTGACTGATCATTTCATCTCAGCCAGAGGTTGTTTGACTGGCTGGTGGACCTTTGGCATCCTACTCTGTTCATCAGTCCACTCTGCTTCCATCACTCACTATCCAGTGTCTAGCTGGGGTACAGGGGTTTCACTTTGCATGTGCCTTTTTTCTGCACTGGTCCATTCGTCACCATGGGCAGCTTCCCAGTTCTGGAAGCGATACTTTTCCCAAGATACGTGGGCTGGGTGAGCCGACGCTTGTCTGTCTCTCTGGTCTCCAGCAGGAAAATGTCCAGGTTGTGCTCCATAAGTGAGAGACTGATTCTGTCTAGGGACTTTTTACAGGAATGCACAGTGGAGTAACGCCTCAAGGAATAAATCGGGAAGGTTCATTTACATCGTAACTATGACTTTCCAAATTGTGGTGCTGGGGGCTGGAAGCTGTGGGCATAAGGCAGGGAATAACTCAGGCACCATATCTGTTTTTTTGAGTATAGAGAACCAAAAGAAACTGGTCTCTTAATGTGGAGTGCGCTTTGTCTTTCATATAAGTGAAACTTGTGTGCCTCAAGACAGCTTGTGCTGTTGAGGCAGCTGCAGCAATGGACTGGGAAATTCTCTAGTTGCTGATCAAATTATGTGTTTGTTTCTGTTTCTGAGGCCTTGCAACTGCTTGTCTAACATGCTGTGAGCCTTAGGTTTTTGTGTGAAGGTTCTTGTGGGCGTCAAAGGAGAAAAAGGCTTTGTCGTCTGAAATATCCGCAGGATCAAGGGACGCGTAACATTAGAAATAAAACAACAATCCACTTTAGGGTGATCCGGCAGTTACAGAAAAAGTATAAGCATCAGAGATGGTGGAATGTTCAGGCTCTTGACTCAGGGTAATTGACCAATAAGGGGGCAGGTTTTCCAGTGTGCACTCTATTGTTATGGCCTTTAATGGAGAACTGACAGGCTTGTGTGTGGAAAGGGTGGACAAAGAATACAGCATAACATTTGCTCTAGGTCAGCGATTATCAGTTTGGGTCACAGCAAACTGATAATAATAATGAGGTAGAGTTGGAAATGTAAGCATTTTAAAACCAGCAAGCTCGTATGCTGATTCACGATCAGATTTCCCAGACCCAGTCCTAAAATGAACCATAAATGGGTCTTGGGTCTGCAACTGCTTAGCACAAAACTACTGAACACTCAACCAATCCAAGAAGCCATACCACAGATGCTTAATTTAAAATTCACTGGCACATCCAATCAGATTTCGGCAGTAGATATCGATTGGTGTAAATTGAGTTCCCTGCACGCTGGATCATAGTGTTAATATAAACCTATACATGATATCGGGTCATGATGGTAAAAATTGGGTCAAGGTGCAAGAAGGTTGAGAACCAGACCAGAATTATCAGCAGGTGACGTGGCAATCAAACGGTGGGATCAAGCTTGATATACCTTTCAGGTATCTTCTTAATTGGATAACCCTAACGGACTTACAGAAGTGATTCACAAATAAAACATACCGTTGTCTAATCTAAAGGCTCATGGACATCAAAAAATTGGAAACGCCTAATCTAATCCAATCCAAAGGCCTCTGTGCTGGGGGCCTTGAGAGCCAGATATAAATGTCCTGTCCTGTCCCTAAAACATCTTCAAATGGTCTCACATGCTGAAACTCTATTTTGCCCTCATCTGCCAATTTATTAGACACACCTGCGTGTTAACATACACAGTCTGTTTCTCCCAACAGCAGATCATTTAGCTGTAACTCAATACCTACAGTATACAGACAGGATCAACAGTCAGTGTGCGGCTAACCATCAGAATGTCTAAAATGCCTGATCTAAGCAATTCTAATGTGGTGTGACTGAGGTGCCAGACATGGTTCTTTCAGCATCTCAGAAATTTCCTGGGATATTCAGACACTACATTGTCTAAAGTTTACAGAGAATGGTGAGATAAATGTCCCTCAGGGCATGAAAAATATCCACTCGTGGACAGTTTTTTTTATCTAAACCATCTTTTTAATGAGTGGGCAGAGAAGTATAGCTGGACTCGATAGCTTTGCACGTTTATCAGCTCAGTACAACAGTGGTGTGCAGAAAGGCTTCTCTGAAAGCCTAACTTGTCTACCCCTGAAGTGGTTCTGGAGCCAAAAATGGATCCTACCCAGTACAAGCTCGGTGTACATAATAAATGGCCATTAAGTGTATAATTTGTATGAATACTAGTTATTTCTGCTGCCATGTAGCTCCTGTAGTGAGGCTTGGGCAGTTGTGTTGGATTTCAAGGCATTTAAGGAAAAATTGGAATGACTATTTTAAGATTAAGAACAATAATTTGTAACCTAAAGGTTGCCAGTTCATATCCCTAAGAAGAAATGTGATGTATAAATTGTTGTTGCTTTCATCAGTAGTAGTAGTAGTAGTAGTAATGCATGTATAATGAACTGTGTAATTAATTTAAATCCTGCAAATTCAGAATAAAAGAATTAAAGCCAGTGTGTTTCATGGACTCACTGCTTCAGTAGAACCACATTTAGGCTTTTCAGCAAAGTGGCCCGATCAGTAAATCACTCCCACCTGCATAAGCCAGATGTGGCTTTTGTTTTTCCAGTGATTACTGTAATAAATCCGCTGAGTCATGGAGTGAGACGCTGCAGACCCTCCCTGCTCCTTCACGATGCTTACTCAAGTGAAGCCCATGAAATGCTAACGTACCCTGTCTGGTTATTCTGCTGTTCTATGTGTGCAGAGTGAGTAGCCATTCAGAATGGCTGATAAAGGGGTTGGGGAGCCTGTATCCACAGATAAGGAGTAGTGTTTAGGAGCTTGTTTACGTCCACATGTTCTAGACACAGACTAGGACTCAAACACAGGTGCTGAAAGTTAACTGGTCCTGGAATGGACAGGCCGTGCTCCTTTGCTTTGGCTTTTGCCAACTTTCATGTGGGACCGAAACTCACACATCTGTGGTCATTATGCAGAGTGATAGGGTCTGAGTGCTGGACAGGAAAGGAGCCCTGAAATTATGCTGAAGCAAGAAGATGAAGATGAACACTGTAGGGTAAGAGCTATAAGCTCTGGATTAAACTCATTGTAGAGACATACAGGGAGGCTGAGATGATTTTAGCTTTCTGCGTTCAGCACAGAATCATACATCCCCCCCCAAACCCAGTGTGGTACACAGTCTCAAACTAATGGAGGAAACAGAAGAATGCATTTAGCTCCAGGGTGAGTCTCGTTCATTATTTACTTAGTGCAGCCTTCTCACCTGGGAACCTGTCACGTCTCAAGTGATGATGATGTTTGATTAATGTTACATTGCCTTTCTTCCTGTAAATCTCTTGTGGTCCATGAGATGCTCTCTGTATCTCTCTCTTGTGTAGTCTCACTGACAGCATGCGTATCCAGGCCATCTGTAGATCAGCACTGTGATCCGCTGTTGGTCCTCTTTGCTTTGTTCCCTTCCTATGGCCAAAGTGCACCTCTGCTTGTTTTTTTTCTTGCTCCCTCTTCACAAAAGGCAGCCACACTCACACAGAGCATCATTGCTTATTCATCACCACAGATGCTTCGCTGAGCATTAATGGGGTATCATGTACCTGGGCCTCGCCCCACCACCATCACCCTGAGGCCAGGTGATCCTGGGGAAGCAGCTGTGGATGCTGGGTACTACATTTATCTCTGCATGTGGGCAGTGGAAGTCTGGAGCACAGACAGCTACATGGGGTGACCGCTGAGCTTTGAGATGAACAGAGCGATAGGGTAGAGTAATGAATGAAAAGAGATGATATAAGGGATAATGATGGTCTGAATGAAATGAAAGATTGAAGGTGGGATATGGAGTTGGTGTAACTACGCTCTCTGTATCCAAAAATGAGGCCCCACTCATGTGTCTGTGTTCTGTAATGCTGCCCCCCAGTGGTCTGTATACGGCATGGTTTATAGCAAACCTTTTATGCTCTAACACCATTGTGTAGCTGGTAGTTGCTGGTACGAAGTACCCATGACAGAGAGTTATGCAAAGTGTCAGAGCTGGGTGGGCAGAGAGAGTCGACACATGGGGCAGTACTGAGTGGCTGGTGAAGTGAGTCTGGGGAGCTTTGTGGGCTCAGAGGCGGGGATGCTGGCTGGAGAGACCACAATTTGTCATGTGCTTGTGTCATTTGGACTGTAGCACCTGCTCTACTGTAAAGGAGGGTTCCGGGACTTGAAGTCTTCTTGTTATTCATTTTTCTATTAAATGTTCCTGTTCTGCTGTTGTGTAACCATGACATGTTGTGGGTTAGAGGAAGTAATCAGATGTGGCATGCACTATAAAGCCGATGCAGAATTGTGTGACTGTGAAATTACTGTTTTAATTGTTGTTCTGTTGTATGTCCTGGTTCTTAGAGCCCTGTCAGTCTGGTCTGTAGGTGCTTAGTGCATCCAAAATCCCACACACGTGTCTTGTGCTGCTCTGGACACACATGCATTCAAACCCACAGTCAGCAGGAAACACTGTGTCAGCATTTAGTTGCTGTGTTGACACTTTTAATTAGAGGGACTCTTCCCTGGTGACGGATGTTGGATGTGGGGCTGAAGTGGCTCGGCAGGGCCCTTTCCGGGCTGTGTTTTCAGTAGCACACTGCCCACCTGTTCCCACCATGAGCCGGCGAGAACACACACTGCGCAATGAGCAGTTCTGCAGCTCTGCCACAGGCAGCCCACTTCCATGTGGGGAAATGGAATCCAGTTATGCTTTGACTGTAAACTGTGTGTGAGCTTCCTGTTAGGTCTTCCAGTTAGACATACCGTACGTTTGTCTAAGCACCCAGTATCATGGCAGCAGCAGTAAGAGGAGAGTGGCGGGGGGGGGGGGGGGGGGGGGGGGCGAGTCTGCAATCTGTCACCTCCGGGAATGATGGCTGACTGCTTGTCCTTCCCGCTGCAGGCCGGCTGAAGAAGGAGCATGCTCTCTCCAGGATATCGGACGAGAGCTTGGATAAGATCCCAGAAGAGGAAGAGGAGGCTCCCGTCTTCAAGGAATTACCGGGAGCCAAGGGGACGGACGACACCGTGGTGCCCCTGACTGAGTCCGTGGGGGAGCTGAGCAGCCTGGCCAATGGGGGTGCTGTGCTGCCCAACGGCAGGGTTTATGGTGAGTCTGGTGCTCCCTGCCATTTACCACGGCTACAAATCAACTTTCGTGTCTCTAACAAGTCTCAGCCTAGTTGAGATCGCCCGTCTTCGCTGTAGTCCGCCATGGCGCGGCACGCCGTCAAATCCCACTGGGTAGTGATATGCTAACATGCTAGCGCGCTGTCGCCGCCTCCTGCCCGCAGGCCGCACTCACTCCATGACCAACGGCTGCTTAAAGTCACCGATCTCCAACGGCAGCTTCAGCTTCGACGGGCACGTGCGGAGCGACGGCCAGGTCTACCACACGGTGCACAAGGACTCGGGCCTCTACAAGGACCTGCTGCACAAGATCCACCTGGGCCGGCTGCAAGACGAGCGGCCCGGCGGCGGCCCAGACAACAGCTACCGGCTGCTGCGTCGCAACAACAGCTACACGTGCTACACGGCGGCCATCTGCGGCATGCCTGTGCAGCCGCTGCTGCGACCCGAGACGGGCGCCGCGCCCGAGGACAGCGAGAAGCTGGTGGGTGACAGTGTCTCTTACTCCAAGAAGCGCATCCGCTACGACAGCTACTCCAGCTACTGCAACGCCGTGGCCGAGGCGGAGATTGAGGCTGAGGAGGGCGGGGTGGAGATGAAGCTGGCCGCCGACTCCATGGAGGCCCCTCCCCCGCTGGGCATGGAGGACCCGGCCGAAGAGGACAAGGAGGAGAAGGACAAGGCTCAGGTCTTCCTGCTCTTCCACTTCTTGCAGATCCTCACTGCCTGCTTCGGCTCCTTTGCCCACGGTGGCAACGACGTCAGGTACCCTGCCCACCGAGACGCACCCCCTTAAAAGACACACCTCTCCCCCAAATTAAAAATACGTTTTAAATCTGAGTTTTTAAAGAGTAAGTATTTTGGCAGGAAGTCATACCCATGGCGTGTTCCTCTGTGCTGCAGTAATGCTATCGGCCCCCTGGTGGCACTGTGGATGATCTACGAGCAAGGTGGGGTAATGCAGGATGCAGTCACGCCCATTTGGCTGCTCTTCTATGGGGGTGTGGGCATCTGCGCCGGCCTGTGGGTGTGGGGGCGCCGTGTCATCCAGACCATGGGCAAGGACCTGACCCCCATTACCCCCTCCAGGTGAGACCGTGTGCTCAGTGGGGGTGTTAGTGTGTGTGACCTGTCACAGCATTCTCAGTGACCCCCCCCCCCCCCCAAATGAGTTGCTTTTGCCGTCATGGAGTTTGTGCACTTGCGTGACCATAGCAACTAATGTGAACAGTCACCTAGTAGTTTTGTACTGGATTTGACAGCAGGTGGTGCTCAAACAGAGCGGGGTTTGGTGGGATGGGGGCATCATGCTTGTTTCTACACCTGTGCCGGTTGTAAAATGTCCTTCAGGAAGGATAACTGATGTGTTTTTAAGAATTCGTACCTCTTCTCCAGTCATACTGGTCCATTTTCTGGAAAATGGCACCTCCTACAGAGTTTGGGCAGCACATGGCTGCCAGCCGCACGGTAACAATGGGATGCGTCAGCTGGGAACACGAGAAACGCTGCTGAGCCGCCAGGAAGTCGTCCGATCTGTTGGGCGGAGGCATCCGGAAGCTACCGCTGACAGCCGGGGCGGACACAGAATTAGAAACATCTAAATCTGGCTAGACAATGGCAAGGAGGAGAAGAGGGTAGTCTGCCGTCACGGGTGCTACTGAAGTAAGCCCCCTGTGCCAGGGCCCAGTCGCCAGGGCGGTCGTTTGTGTTGCCATGTCCTCAGATGAGGCCGGCAGGATTCCTTTGCGCCAGGATGCCGTGGCCTGGCAGCCACATCAGAGGCCGGCAGGAAGTGAGCGGACACAGGGCATCCTGGGAGACGGAATGTCAGTCGGAGCGCCAGCCAGCCAGCAGACAATCCCCATGTATACGACTTGACATGAGTAGCAGCGCGAGAGCCAAGGGAACTAGGCCAGGTCGTCACCCTCTCCTCTGCATTCACACAGGGTTGGGGGGGGGGGGGGGGGGGGCGGGGGGGGGGGCGGGGGGGGGGGGGGGGGGCGCGGGGGGGGGGGGGGGGGGGGGG
>JABFEA020000001.1:4497517-4510763 GCA_019775915.2 Cyphomyrus plagiostoma | reverse complement strand
CCAGATTTGATGTGTTGTGTGTTCAGTGATGCTCTTCTGCATATCTTGGTTGTAATGAGGGGTTATTCACGTTACTGTTGCCTTTCTATCCGCTTTAACCAGTCTGGCCATTCTTCTCTGATCTCTGCCAACAACAAGCCATTTTCATCCGGAGAGCCGCTGCTCACTGGATGTTTTTCTTTTTCGGCCCATTATCTGTAAACCCTAGAGATGGTTGTGCATAAAATTCCAGTAGATCAGCAGTTTCTTATCCCATATTCAAAGTCACTTAAATCACCTTTCTTTCCTATTCTGGTGTTTGATGTGAACCTTAACTGAAGCTCCTGACTTGTATCTGCATGATTGTATACATTGTGCTGCTGACATATGGTTGGCTGATTATATGTTTGCTTCAATGAGCAGTTCAACAGGTATACCTAAAAAGTCACTGAGTATAGACACTCAAGTGTGTTTCTTTGTACGTGACACATACCATTTTTTAGGTCCCTACAAAGATCTGTGAATGCAATCAAGAAAACAAAAATGCAAAAAGTCTATTGTTTGGTTACTTATGGTTATGGTTAGGGCTGGGTAGGGTTTTAGGTCATCACGTTTTATCTGTAGAAATAAATGGATAGTCCCCACAAAGATATAATTATTAACCTTGGTACGTGTGTGTAGTCCAGTTTGTGTGGTACAGTGTGTTTCATATAGCCTGTTCTCACTCTTTCAGGGGGAAGCGCTTCGTGGCCATGAAGGTGGTGAAGAGCGCTCAGCACTACACTGAGACGGCCCTGGACGAGATCAAGCTGCTGCGATGTGTGAGTGTTTCCTGTGCCCTGCATCTCCCTCACTACTCTGGCTCCGTCTTCCTCACCATCTGAGGAGACCTTTTCTCTATCATTATATCACCAGGTACGGGAGAGTGACCCCGGCGACCCCAACAAGGATATGGTGGTCCAACTGATTGATGACTTCAAGATTTCTGGAGTCAACGGGATTCGTATCCTTTTTAAGAGCGAGAATGGAAGATGGAATGCAGGGATTTGGGGCAGCCTGACTCTGCAAGTGGTTATAGGCTATAATATGACAGCAGTTGAGAGTAACACTGTCGCTGACCCTTGACCCTTGACGCCTGCAGATGTGTGCATGGTTTTTGAAGTTTTGGGGCACCACTTGTTAAAGTGGATCATCAAGTCCAACTACCAGGGTCTCCCCCTGCCTTGTGTGAAGAGCATCATCCGACAGGTATGCCCTGACACCCTGTAGCACCGTGGCAGGCTGGATGGGGGCAAAAGTAAAATATCTGCATTAATAATGCAGCGGGGGGGAGCAGAAATCCAATGCAGATGGAAGCTGACTGTACTTTGCCAGGCCAGTTATGCCGCAGTGCCCCGTGGGCATCATAAACATCCTCCAGAACATTCTTAGGCTTTACCGAACCTTCTGCTGACAGCAGCTTTCAGAAGCAACGTCTTGTGCCTGCTGAAGGCACCATTTTGAACAAGTTTAAGGGGCTGCGGTTGCTCATCACATGTACTAAATTGAATCAGCCTGACCTCCCATCTGCAAAAGTCCTAAGTTCTTGTCGATTGATGAGGCCGTGTGCAAGGCTCTTCTGAACTGAGAGCGCCCTGTTTCTTCCCGTGGGACGGTGCGGCCCCGCCCCCACAGGTGCTGCAAGGGCTAGACTACCTCCACAGCAAGTGCAAGATCATCCACACGGACATCAAGCCTGAAAACATCCTCATGTGCGTGGATGATGCGTTTGTGCGCAGGATGGCCGTGGAGGCCACAGAATGGCAAAGGTCGGGGGCCCCTCCCCCATCTGGCTCTGCAGGTATGCATTCTCTCCCCCTCACCCACCCACCCTCTACCTGTACCCCTCAAACACCCTGAGGCTTCACAGTTAAGCTGAGTGTGTTTGTTTACGCAATATATTCTCACAACGTGTCTATGCCGTTCTGATGGAAATATTTTATCTAATGTAAGATTATTTATACTGTAGCCACAGGAATGTTAAAGTGCTTTGGGAATTTCACCCTGATCTTGATCTTAAACTGTCATACTGTGCTGTAATTTTGTTTCTAAAAGTAGGACTTTTCAAAATTTGTGAAATTAATTTTTATGCTTTTAACAAGGAACCTGTGTGATAACTGCTTATATGTGAATCTCAGCATTTGGTAAATAGCATGCAATGCGCCATTCGATTTGGATACAGAATGCAGTTTATAAGCAATATATTCATTTATGTAGCAATGAGTTGTATGATCATGCATTATTGCATAATCTCCACCGAGTATGGTAGCAGAAAGTACAGGAAACTACTGAAAAATGTAGATTGATATGTATTTGAATTAAAAAGTGGTTGTATTCATTTTTAAATGTTATAACAACTGGGTTACGATCAGAAATGCTGACTGTATTTACTGTTTCTCTGACTGCTCCTCCCCCCTCCTACAGTAAGCACGGCCCCCCAGGTCAAGCCGGTGAGTATGCACTGCAGGGTCTTTGCAGACACACACACGTTCGTATCCATATTCTTGTGAGGACCGTCCTTTCATTTCTATGGACGTAACCCTAATCCCAGCAATGAGCCCCCTATCCAGCCCTAACCTTAACCATAAGATACAAATACAAGAAACAAAATACAAGACTTTTGGCATTCTTAGTTTTTTGATTGTAGTCACTGATTTTTATAAAAATGAAGATTATATTGTAGGAACCTGAAAAATGTCCCCACAGTGTTACAAGTTTTTATCACATTGTGGGGAAGTCTGGTCCCCACAATGTAATAATTACACACACACACGCACCTGCATGTACACAGACGTCGTTTGTTAGGACCATCTTAGCAGCGTCATACATATTTGGGACATAAGGGTCACCAGAGTTAGACCCTGGACGGGCTACACGCCTCACTTGATTAGGCACCGTCAAGAAGGCCATGTTGTGTGAGAGACACGCTGCTCTCTTCCAGGTGGGCAAGATCTCCAAGAACAAGAAGAAGAAGCTGAAGAAGAAGCAGAAGCGGCAGGCGGAGCTGCTGGAGCGCCGCCTGCTGGAGATTGAGGCTCTGGAGCGCGAGGCAGAGAGGCAACGGGCCAGCGAAAGCCAGGGGGAGGACAACCCAGAGGCCCCCCACCCGCCGCCACAGCCAGGGGTCGCCGCTGCAGAGAGTGACGAGGACGAGGACGAGGAGGAAGATGTAGAGCAGGAGGAAGGAGAGGGAAACAGGGAACGAGGAAGAGCGGCAAGACTCACCAATCACAACTGTGAGTCGTCCCATTTGGACAGACACGAGTCCCAGCATGCAGTTCCAGGTCTTCAACTCCTGCCTCAGATGTTTGGGGATACACAAATATTTTGCGAGTTTGTATTTCTGAATGATGCTGATTCTTTTAAATGTAACATTGACCAGGTATATCTTACACCCATTTTCCAAATTTAACAGCCAAATTTGAAGGGACCGGTTACATCAAAAAATTTCCATGGAACAAATGAGTTCCTGCCTCATCTCTTGTGCTCCACTGTGTTAAACTGGAAAGTGAGACGTACCACCTGTCTGTGTGTCCAGGCTCATCAGAAGGGCGAGAACCAGATGGGCCAGCCAACGTGCAGAGGCCCGAGGAAGGAGAAACAAAGAGAGACAGCCCTATAGCCACAGGGAAAGAGGATGGCTGCAGACACAAAGAGGAGGAAGAAGAAGAGGAGGTGGAGGAGGTAGAGAAGGAGAAGGGCGTGGAAGAGAAAATTGCAGCCATCAACCCAAAGGTGGAAGAAGCTGACCCAAAGAAACTACTGGCAGAAGAAAATGAAGGGAGAGTAGCCAGGGAAGAGGAGGAGGACGAGGAGGAAGAGGATGATGAGGAGGACGAGGATGAGGATGCCGGTGAGACACAGAAGGATGCTCCCAAAACCAATGGTCACATGCTGCTGGTGGAGGAGCAGGTGGACCTCGGTGGCAGGGCTCTGCTCTGCCCCCTGGTGGACTCTGAGCTTAGCATCACAGACCGCGACGCCTCTGTGAGCTCTTCCTGCGAGCTCTTCAACGGCGAAGCCCCGGGAATGGCCAACGGGGGCCGCCACAGAGCCACTGCACCCTGTTACCCCGAGCTGCCCCTGGACCCTGAGCCCTGCACAGCTGGACCAGCCCTGCACAGCCCTCCAGCTGATCGCAGTCGCACCGTGTCCTTTTCCAGTACAGGGGATCCACCTAAAAGTAAGCGGGCCCTGTGTCTCTGACTCACACAGTAACATCTGTAGTGAAGGGAAGCAAACAGCCTATCATCGTCATAAAAATGACCACTGTATTTGTTTCATGATATTTACTAGTGAAGGCTCGGGCCGCAGACCTGCTAATAAACCCCCTGGATCCCCGCAACGCAGACAGCCTGAGGGTCAAGATAGCGGACCTGGGGAACGCCTGCTGGGTGGTGAGAAGCTGGGATCCTGGCGGGTGGGCTTTCCCAGGGAGGAGAGGCAGACTCTGCATGTTCCCCCTGCGTCTTTCCCGCAGGTTCCTTCTATGATCTAGTCCTGCTGTTTAGGTGATTTGGTAGTTCTGCCCTAATGGTAAGGATCTATGTGAGTGATTCCAGAGACCTGTCTTGATATAGCACTTCCTTGTATGGATAGATGGATGGATTGGTTTTGCTGAACTGCAGGCTTTTTTGTTTTCCTCAGCACAAGCACTTCACTGAGGACATCCAGACGCGGCAGTATCGCTCCATCGAGGTCCTGATCGGTGCCGGCTACAGCACCCCCGCTGACATCTGGAGTACAGCCTGCATGGTGAGCCTGTGCCCCCCCACCCCCACGCTCTCAGTGACACATACCGTGATGTTGCATCATTTAACCTGATTGGTTGGCTCTTTTTGTAATATCATTTTTTCAATTTCTTCCAGGCATTTGAATTAGCAACTGGAGACTACTTGTTTGAGCCTCATTCTGGAGAGGATTATTCCAGGGATGAAGGTGAGTCATTTCATCAGTCATGTGAGCCCAATTAGGGCAATAGATCGAATGGGTCTCACTGCTGTTAAAGCTGTTATAAAAGTGCAATTTATATAGATACATATGAGCTGACATTATGCATTCAGGAAAAGGGAACACTGACTGAGGAAGGGTATGAATTTGCACAGGATATGAATGTGGTAGTGTGTAGGTTATATCTATGTCACTGCGCTCAGCAGTAATGTACAGCACCTTGCATGTGGATAGTGATACTTTACAGAGTCAGCTTCTGTGCACAAGATCCAGTCGTACTGTGAAATAACAATCATTTTTACCATCTGTCAATAAAGCTAGTCACTGCAGCCTATAGGGCTGTATAAATGGCCTGTTTCCCCATTCGTTCCTTGATCCTCCCCCCCGCCCCCATGTTCTGTTGTGTCAGTAGGCCCTGCCTCACTCGGTGCCCCCTGCAGTCTCCCCCTTCTCTGCCTCCTTTGTCTGCCGATCTCTAATAAGGCCTGCTTTGCGTGTCTTCTCCCGTCTGGCGGCCCAGAGATAACTCTGTAGCTGTAATATTCTGAGGTACAGAATGCGTCAGCCTCTGTTTCGGACTTTAAGCCACCCTGTCACGCAGTCAATGGTTGGTTGGACCGGCAGCTTAACCCTAACGCAGCTGTATGCACGGGGTAGGGCTGAGTAACACTTTCACTAGAGACCTTTTCTCTTGCCGTCTGTCTGCTTTGGCTCTCTGCTGGCCTGTGGTCATTAACACTCCTCCGTCTTCCCTTCCTCTCTCCTTCCTGTCCCCCGTTCTCCTGTCTCCTTTTCTCCCCCACCCCCCCCCAGACCACATAGCCCACATCATTGAACTGCTGGGTTGTATCCCACGACACTTTGCACTCTCCGGAAAGTACTCCCGGGAATTCTTCAACCGCAGAGGTAGATGTGGGAAAGCTGGCAGGACTGAGGGGCACGTGGCCTGCAGGGGGTGCTCACACAGATACCTGAACCACAAAGATCTTTATACTTTTTTTGGAATGACAATAATTTTGTTGCAGTGGGATAAAACTTTAATTTCAACATTTACTGGACTGTTTGAGCAAGATCGTAGGTTGGGGGCTTTAAAAAAAAAAAAAAAAAAACGGGGCCCTTCACCATTATGTTAAATGCTCATCTGCAGCACACTATTGTGCCTTTTCTGTGTGTGTTTCTCTGAGTGAGCGGCCTTGTTCGGCAGCGGCGTGTCCGTCAGTCCCGCAGCTCGCGTGCATGTCGTAACTGACGTCAGCATACCTGTTCTGTCCATCGTCCTGTGCTGTGTCGTGTTCCTGCTGGGCCGTGTGGTGTCCAGACCACATTGCTCTGATCATGGAGCTGCTGGGGAAGGTGCCGCGCAAAGTGGCCGCCGCCGGGAGGTACAGTCGTGAGTTCTTCACCAAGAAAGGTAAAGAGTACTGCCCCTGCAGGACAGGAGGGGTAACAGCTCACTTGGAATAAACTTATTCTGCTTTATACCTTGCGTTTGGTCAAATGTACCATGTGATAAATAACTTCGTCCTGCTATAGGCTTGGGCAGTATGACGGCATACCCCGGTATTTAGAAATCTCAAAGGTATTGTTTTTAACCTCTCTTAACCTCACTTTAGTTAAAAAAAAAAAAAATGAATAACTCATGCATAGGTCAATGCCACAAGAAGAAATGATGCCCTGAATGGCCAGTAAACTGTTAGAGCACACGGCATAAATGGAACCTATTGTGCACGTGGCCGCAGTGACTGTGCTGTCCATAATGAAGGATGAGCTTTTTATCTCTTAAACAAGGAGTTGTCTCCTTGTCTTCCTGCTACTCGACTTGATCGAGCCTGTTTAGACTGTCTGATTCCAGTTTACAGTAGGCTATGTGATTTATGTTTTTTCCCCCCCAAATACTATTGTATAGTGTATACTGGGGTGACATATCTAGGAGCTAAAACGGTATGAACAGACAGGTACCGCCCAAGCCTATCCTCTTATAATAAATGGTACAGTTTAAGTGTAACTGTCAAAAATATGCTCTAGTTGTATTATTATTAGGGGGTAAAACACCATAATAAAATGCAGCCGTTTTTTTTCCTTCTTCTTCAGTTAAGTACTGAGTTTCTTCCAGCATTTCTGATCTGCTGGCCACAGTACTGTGTCATTTTAAAACCTGTTTGCACACATTAATAGGCATTCACCTATATTGTCCTTTTCGAAAGAATCTAAAGATTCCAAAAGTGATTACTGCTTGAGTAATCACTGCTTTGTACTGCTAGGATATGTTTCTTTTGGCCGTGTGCTCAGGGTCAGTTTTCACGGTTTGTTTTTCACGAGGTGATATACCATCCCCCTCTCCCTTCGAGGCAGTTTTCTAACACAAGTGCTTCTCGTCTTGGATTTCTGTTAGCTTCTCTGTATGTTCATTGCCATCTCAATGTCAGATTTTCTACTATTATTTTAAAAATGTGTATATTCTCTGTGCCTGTGTGTACCGTGTCTCTCTGCACTGCTCTGTCAGTCTCCGCCATCGCATTTGTCTTATACTCTGCTGCCCCCTACAGGAGAGCTACGGCACATCACCAAGCTAAAGCCCTGGTCACTCTTTGACGTGCTAGTGGAGAAATACGGCTGGACTCCAGAGGATGCGGGTCACTTCACTCATTTCCTGTTGCCCATGCTGGAGATGGTGCCAGAGAAGAGGGCCTCTGCGGGGGAATGCCTCAGGCACCCCTGGCTGACTTCATAGCAGCACCCCACTGTGGCAGCTTCTGGAACTACTACACTTCACATAGGCTAGAAAGAAGGAAAGGGTTGGAAGAGCTAGTAGGGGGGTGGTTTGTTTCTGGATCTGATCAGTTCCTGATCTTCCACCATTAGAATAAAGCGACGCACATGCTGACAGACACGCACAACAGACAACTGCAGCTTTGCCTGGTGTTTTTGCAAACTCCAGCAAATAAGTTATCAGTGTCTCCCCTCAACCTGTCATATCTATGTGTAATAGACAGTTTCTCAACCTGTCTGTCATATGAATTTTACAGACAGCCCCTCGACCTGTCATATCTAGGAGTAACAGAAGCTTCTCAACCTGTCTGTCTGTCATATCTGTGTTATAGACAGCCCCTCAACCTGTCATATCTAGGAGTAACAGACAGCCTCTTGACTTCTCTGTCAGTCTGTTTGTATATTGGTGTTAGACAGCCTTTTGACCTGTCTGTCATATCTGAGTAAGAGACGGCTTCACAACCTGTCAGGCTGTCATATCTGTGTTAGACAGCCAGTTGACCTGTCTGTCTTATCTGAGTAACAAATGGCCTCTTAACCTATCTGTCTATCTATGAGTAACAGACAGTCTTTCTGTCTGCAGGTCTGTCTCTCATAGCAGACTCAACCTGTCTGTCTGTCATATCTGTGTTATAGACAGCTCCACGATCTTTCTGTCATATGTATGACTAACAGCCTTTCTACCTGCAGATCTTTCTGTCTGTTTTCATAGTAGACTCAACCTGTCTGTCTTATCTGTATTATAGACAGCTCCTTGACCTGTCTGTCATATCTATGAGTAACAGCCTGTTGACCTGTCTGTTTATCATATCTATGAATAACAAGTAGCTTCTTGACCTGTCTATCACACCAATGAGTAACAGATGGCCTCTTGACTTGCCTATTGATGAGTAACAGACAGCCATTTTACCTGCCTGTCTGTCTGTCTGTCTATCTGTCTGTCATATCAGCATGGCACAGTTCAGCATTTGCCCTTCTCGTCCTACCACGAGGCAGATTAGTATGGCACCTACCCCTCAGCCTTCCTACTCTTCTCTCTCCCTCTCGGTTAGCTGGTTGTTTATGCCACACACAGCTAGTGCATAAGAGTCCCAAAATTAGACAGGAAACAACGATGCAGGGGGAGCGACTAGGGCTGCATTGGGTGCTCATGGGACATCTTCACTCACATGGAGGGTGGAGCAGAAACCGGCATGACGGCAGGATGTGTGGTGAAGCTCCAGGCATGGAGGACAGTGCCTGATGGGTTTCAGTCACAGCCTCCACTATCACAGAGGTCTGTAAGAGACACTAGCCAACAAAATATGACTTTCCTGTCCTACAGAATGGCTGCCTCTCCATTTCAGACCATTGCTGCCAGATATAAGTATAGAAGATGGCCCATACCTCTTTCAGAAATGGTAACATCCTAGCAGGAAAACGACTAGACTATTTACTCTTTCCTGTTTTAACCGTAAGCAGCACTGCCATGGCTGGAAAATGAGATTTCCAATTGTGTGCATGCCCCTGAGGGTCAGCACAGCCTCCCTTCCTCTTTTCCTGTGGAACACAAGCGCTCTGTCAGGATGTCTCTAGCCCCGCCCACGCCCCTGCCTCCCTCGCCAGAAGGCTGTGGTCCTTCCATCAGGATGACCGCAGTACTGTCTAACTGTTTACACTCCAGAGTCCTTACATTTCTTGAGAACTGTGTATCCCGTTTCAGGCTGCCGCAGAGGAAAACAGCCCCCACCCACTAGGGGGCCCCCTAAAAGGACACTGCTTAGGCAAAGATGTGCAAAAAGTTCAATTTAGTCATATTTCTGGCTTTTCTGTGAAAAAGACTGATATGAAAGTTGAGAATGGATGCTCGAGTGAACAATTCAGTGTGTTGCACCAATTGTTTTGGTCTGTTTGTTTATATATATATATATATATATATATAAAATTTGTAACAGGAAGTAGCCTCCGTGTCTGTGAAATCAAAGAATAAGGACATCTAGCCTGCCCCCAGACCTCATAAGCTCTGCCCCCGACCACCATGCCACCCCCACCATTCCAAGGCCCCTCGCCCATCCATTTGCATTTTGCATTCCAGATCCTGTGACATTATTGTACTTTTTTCCTGATGGAATGGCATGATAACCTTTTCAGTGACCTGTTTTCTGATCCAGATAGGCTGCCCCAACACACCTTTCTCCCATCCTGCCCGGTTGACTCTTCTCCAAATCTTGGATTCCTGGTTGACTTTTCCACATGTATTTTCCAAAAGGAGGTTGCACTTGTCTTGTTCAGGGATTAACTGTACATAATACTGAGATACTGGTATGCTGATCAGAATGAAGACGTGATGCTCGTATCGTTTTGGAGGAGGCCCAGTTTTGTCATCACAAGATTTCCACGAACACCCAGATCAACCCCTACCCCCCATCCCCTGCTTTTCTGGGGTGGACTGGGGCTGCAGTGGCATAGAGAGCGAGTGGAACCACCAAGCGTGCCTCCCTGTGGCCAGCGAGGGAACTGCGGTTTCTCAGACTGCAGCCTTCGGTGCCAAGAACTCTTCCACTCCATTCCATCTGTCACGCATCATGATTAGTGCAGTTGCCTATTTTCGCAATAAATCAATATAAGTAGATAGTAAAATATTTTTAAAAGAAACTTTAATTAAAAAATAAAAGAATTTCTCTGATATTGTGACAGTGACCGAATTATGTCCGTGCTGAGGTGATTGTGCTTGTCTGTTAAAGATGTTTTTATTTCTTTAATTATTATTATTATTATTAGTTTCTTTTTTTTTACTTGGGCATCACCTCTCCCTCTTCTCTCATGAACAGTGCTGCTCTTTTGGAGTTTATGATAATACTCAAACATTTTTGCAATAATGGTAAACAAGATGAAATGAATTTTGCACCAAATGCTCTTGATTTCCCTCTCAGCCATGCTGACTGTTCTTCTGACAGAAATGGTTTCTTCTGTGTTTTTCGTTGACAGATTTAATAAAATTGTAAACTAAACAGAATCCCCAGGGGCAGCCTTTGATCCATTTCCGGCGGCTGTTCGTGCTGTTGTCGATCTACTGTATTGTTTCCCCCTTGTACATAATGTAAAGATAAAAGTAGTGGTATAATAAAGACTATGGATCTATATCCTTGTATTCTACAAAAAGACGGAAGATATTTTTTAATATCCCCCTTCTGTTTTTTTTGGCACAGATATTGAACGTTCAGGTAAAAACTCCATGGGTTACATGCACTGTTGGTTTGTAAAGCCTGATGTCAGTTTCCTTTAAGGTGTATAAAATATCTAGTGTTTTTCAGCCTAAACATGCTGTGTGTATAGTGGTGTGTGTATAGTTTGCATGGTCGCAGTACATTGCATTGCTTCCCTCCAGCAGTCCAAAGACATGCATATAAGCTGAAACACAGGTAGCACATGACAGTGTACGATGGTCTGACATCCCATCCAGGGTGTCTCCCAGCCGCCATTTTGAACTGTGATTCCACAAACTGGTATGACTTTTCTGAAGTGAAACATTGTTATAATTATTCATGTCCCAATAATATGCAATCATGCAAAGAGAAAATGTATTTTCTTTAAATTGCCTGTAGTTTCACCTTTGACAATTTCTCCTATAAATAGTGTGATTCTTTAACATATTATGTTAATTTATACGATCGAAATATCATTATATTATGTTGACAACCCTTAATTTAAAAAGGCGCTTCAATAGGTGATGGGTGAAATCTGAAAATCCTGTACAGTACTGTGACTTTATAAAATTTATAACACTGTAAAATAGGCAGTATCTTACGAAAACTTCGGGTCAGCTTTATGTCCACCAGAGGGCGACAAAAATATAGCAAAGTTTATGAGTCTATAATGAAGTGCTTTTGAGCGTGTGATGATTTTCTGGTTATATGAACGAGCGGCGGTGCGTAATGCTGGGGTTTCAACGTGCATCGCGTTGTCGCGGCGCGCTTTAGTATTTTCGTTATTTTTGCAGAGCTGTGCCTAATCCTTCGATGGACCAAACGATTCCCATCTCCAGTATAAACAAAAACCGTAAAAAATAGGCGGCTTGTAATATTTAAAGTACGTATTCATTTAAAATCACGTTTTAATGTTTTTTTCCCTCAGAAAGATTTAAAACATTGTACTGTATCAGCGATTAAAAAGTAATGAATTTTCCTTTTAATCGACCGTTTTTTCAAATGACCGTTATAAATTGTATGTTTAGTTTGTCCTTAACTAATTACATATGTGCTGTTATCTATGACACTTAAGAACACAAATCTAACAATGGCCTCCTGGGCAAAGCTGTTTATTGTACCGCATTAATGGATTTGGGTTGGGTTTTACTAGCCATAAAAATAAGAGGTAACGTGAGTTATTTAAAACTAGAAGTATTTCAAGACTTTAGTTCCTATGAACTGTATAAGCTCAATATCAACGTTATTTTGAGTGATGTGACAGAGTCTGGATGGTTATGACTTGTATGGTCCCACACTGTCTTTTTAGCTGAGCAGAGTCTGTTGTGCTGCGGACACCAATGTGATGGGGCAAAGAACCAAACAGATGGCAGCCAGTGAGCCCCACCCCCCCCAAGGCTGGCCCGAGAAGGTGCAGCCTTTCTATCTTGCAGGCAGTTCAAAGGTGGGAGGGCAGTAAATGCATCACTGATGCCGGGCTGCTAATCACTCATGCAGATACTGATGGCTTCTAGGTTTGGGTTGTGATGGGTATGCTGTTTGCTAATTATGGGATGTATTCCCTGAGTTTGGCAGCATGTGGTGTGATAATAAAGTTGATGCATTCTGTACTCAGACTGCCATACACCCAGTGCTGCTGCGGTAAGCTGTGCAATGTCACCATGACCCTGTACTGGATGAGCAGCTATGGAAGATGTAGATAAGATTTACTCTCGCGCGTCATTTTCACTAATTTACTGTACGTAATAAGCACCTCATATTTCAGTCTTAAGCCTGGTCGAGTTTCATTCCCCGGTACCAATCAGCCTTAACCCATGCATTTGACCGCTAATATCCCTCTGGCCTATAACAAAATGCACATGATGGTTCCTTCCCACCACAACAGCAGCAAGGTAAAACAGCAGCAGTGTTCATGGGTGTAGGGTCCCAGCCTGCTGTGGGTCCCTCTGGAAATGAGGTAGCTCATAGCCAGCAGTAAGCTGTGACATGTGGCTAACCTTATCAGGGGCTGTACACGCAGCTCGCGGCCCACAATGCCGTGGGGGATTGTCTCAAAGGTAAAAAAAAAAAAAAAAAAACATAACTGCAGAAATGTAGAACTTTCCTGGGATGACCATCTTTCAGATCTCTCTGGGGGGTGGGGTGGGGTGGGGTAGGGGGGGGGCAGCGTGGCGTGTAATTTATCTCCCTCCAGGATGGAGCTATTGTGCTCTCACCCCCTTCCTGCTCCTCACCCTTTTGAGCAGGACACTGTGTTCCCATGGCAACCCGGACTCCAATCACTCATCCAGCTGCAGATGAGCTTGCCGAGGGGGTGGGGGCTT
>JABFEA020000001.1:4487288-4497450 GCA_019775915.2 Cyphomyrus plagiostoma | reverse complement strand
CCCCCCCCCCCCCCCCCCCCCCCCCCCCCCCCCCCCCCCCCCCCCCCCCCCCCCCCCCCCCCGCGCCCCCCCCCCCAAAAGTCCAGAGGGAAAGAGAAAGAGCCACATAATCACAGAGTGAAGGAGCGAGAGAGAGAGAGCAGCAGAGTGCAGGAGGAGGAGGGTATGTAAGCGAGGAAGAAGGTGCAGACACTTTAGCAGCAGCACTAGGAAACGGCTTCTCCTCCGTAGAAGGTCCAGCTTTTCCTGTGTTTCCAAATGAACTTTGCTGGAAAAAACCCCAGCGAGTGGTCTGGCCGTGTGGGAGGAGGAATCGGGGGGCCACACTGAGTTTCTGACCGGAGCAGAGCTAGAAGAGTGAAAAAGCCAGGCAGAGGGAAAAAGAGGAGAGACGGCAGCTGGCTTCGGGGAGAGATCGTGCCAGTGGATGCTGCTGCCGGACTCAGTGTCAGGTTTCAGAAAATGAGAGCCCACTGCAGCGGCATTCCTGCAAGGTCCCTCCGGCTGAGCGAGGTACGGACGACCCAGGCGTCTGCGTGTGCTGAGGGACGGCAGTGATGACTCCCTTAGCCCTTAGTCGTGACAGTGGTGTGGACTTTTGGTGAAGTGGCCGTGAGCCTGAGTTTGGCGCCGTCCGTCACTGCGAGGCAGCAAGTCGCGGCCACTGCATCTCTGCATATTATCACATGTCGTCAATGAAAGTGTGTGTTTATATGAGTGGAAATTGTGACCAGTGTGTGTGTTTGTGTGTGTGACAGTGTTCAGCAAAATGTGCGTGTGTGTTTGTATGGGTGAGAAATCCCAGATGTGTGTACGTGTGTATTTCTGTGTCTGACTGTGTTTACAGAAGTTCAAGTTCTTAGAAGTTTTATGTGTCTGTTTGTGTGTGTATGTGTATGTGTGTGTGCGTGCGCATGAACATTTATCTGTTTGGGCATCCTATGCAACGTGTGCATGCCTGTGTGTTTATATGTGTATCAGAGCATGTGCTTGAGTGTTTTTTGGTGTATGCACTTATGTAAAGAATCAGGGGTGTGTGTGTGTGTGTTCATCCTGTCAGACATGTGACTTTATTCACGCGCTAATTTGAATGCCCTGCCTTTATCGCCTCTCGTGGTTCCCAGTCTCAGTTTGCAGTTCTTCCTGACTTTCCATTGTCCCCTTGCTCCATCTAGTCCTTTGTCTCAGTGTTCATTTAAAAATCAAAACAAGCCAAAGAATGTATGTGTGACTGCTGTTGGCTTCGGGGGGCTGGGGGGTGCTCCTGAAGGGATCCGATGGACACCAACGTAGGTCCTGAGAAATGTACAGGTGAGAGGGGGTTGTTTGTCAGATCCCTGTGTAAGTGACACGGCCAAACAACATCACAGGCTTTCTTTGTAGTCAGAGAGCCAGCTAAGTGGGTATGCAAAGGGATCTATTTCCCATATCAGTACAATGGCGGTTCCTCCCTGCCTCCCAGAGGGGTCCTCGCTCTTGCTCTGAACTCGGAGCTGCATAGTTTAGCAGAGGAGGGTGAATGAGCTAAACAGGCCCCAGCCCTTTAAGAGCGTGGGGAATAAAGCCCCCAGTGTCACTTCCCAATCAAAACCTCAGTGTCTTCCTGCCTGCTCTTAATTCTCCACAGACTGAATCTTTGGTGCTAGTACACCGGCCAGGAGAATGTTCCAGTAACCTTGTGACTGTGGCATGGCCTGTTCGGGACAAAGTGTTCGTGCCCTTGTGGCTCTCAATGCCAGACTTTGGCAACGACCATAGGGAGAGGATCTATCCTGCTTTGCTGGACACTTTGCTCTATCGCACATGGAAGTGCTTCATAATGCACAAGCCAGACACTGAAAGGAAGATTTGAGAAGCTAAATAATTGGACAGGGAATAACAGACAAAGGCTGGTCTGTTTGACAGTAGATAGGAGTGGTGTTTACAAATACCCTCTGGAAGGATTATTTCTGAACAGGGCAGCCTTCAGAGGAAACACTAGTTTTTCATATTTAACTCAGTTTATCCAATAGAGCCCGCAGTGCGGTTTGATTTGATTATTGTGTTTTAATGTGAAAAATGTGGCATGTACATTAAATCTAGAGCTACAGAAAGAGAAAACCACGCAGCGAGATTTCAGTCCATGCCAGACAAAAGACCATTCTATTAAGGTTAAGGATCTGAAATTCCATTTTATGCTTAGTCTTAAAGCTTAAATTACTATGTAACGCAAAGAGTTTGCCGAAGTTATTTTTTCCATTACTGCATATGTTGGTTGCACCTAATTGATCATATATATCAACATACACAATGATTGTTTTTGCTCTTTGTGATTGAGAGATTGCTGTGATTTCATTTCCTACACTGAGGCCTAGACATTGCTGTACAGCAGTGTTTCCCAATCCAGTCATAGTCTATGAGAGGGAGCAAAAATGTGAATTGTCTGGCACGGAGCTCAGAGGGAGCAAAAATGTGGACCGTCTGACACGGAGCTCAGACGGAGCTAAAATGTGTACTGTCTGGCAGGGAGCTCAGAGGGAGCAAAAACATACACTGACTCTGGTCATCATCCATGATGTCATCATGTTATCCTGTTTCTGACATGGATGACTCTTGACTGGTTAGTTGCTTGTCATGTGATCTCCGCAGATTTTTTAGCAGTTTGCGTGGTCATTTGACACTGTATTACATTTACATTCCCATAACCCCCATCATCCAATGCTGACTCCGAGACCAAGGCTGGAAACTCACAGTTCATTATCCACTAATCTGTGAACTAGAGCCTGTCCCTGGAAGGACAGCCTATAAAGTTAGCGTGATCCTTAGATAGGGCACCAGGCCATTTTAGAACGACAGTCTGGTCTGGAGTCAGAGTGTAGAGAACCACCCAAGAGCTCTATGCTTCCACTGAATGGTCCCCAAAAGGTTATTTAACTACCATACAGTATTTTTGTCAGCAGTTATTGAGATTTTGGACTGTTTTCTCCTGTGATTAGGCTTTTTTCAGGAGCCAAAACCTCATCCTCCAGGTCTGAGTTACCTCTTTGACTTTCGATGTGTTATTTGCTGGTGATTTGTTCACACGCTCTCAAAGCCATCAAGAAGAGGATGCATTGAGTGGCTTGTGTCTTTGACTTTCTGTCTGGACTATGGTTTGTGTGTCGGTCTGGCTATAATCCAGATCTTCCATAATGCTGTAATGTACATGCAAATGACCAGCTCAGGATGGAGATTGTGGCAGAGGTCACAGCCTTTATAAGCTCTAGTGCCCCAAATGCACATAGTTGTCCAGTACTTTAGAGTTGTCTCTGGGGGGGTATTCCCAGAGTTGCCTGGCAACATAGGCACCCAGAGAGGAAGGCCCAGAGGTTCCCATGGTGAGGGGGTGGAATGCTGTCCTGCCTCATGGCTGGGAGAGTTCCGGCTGGCTGGTGGGCATTCTGCGACTTCTGCGGAATTGTGCACAAGGAGATCAGGCCACATGCCTTCATTATCAAGATGTCCGCCTCTCTTCTTTCCCTGTTTTCCTCACTGTCTCTCCTCCTTCTTTGTTCTCCCTGTCCTCCCACTCTGTCCTGTGTCCCTGTCCTTCTTCACTACTATTCCCCCCAGGCTCAATTATCGCAGCTGTGAAAATACCAGGCTCAAAAATGTCTCTGAATTTTACTCCTTTAAAGATTAATCACTGTGTCGATAGTTAGAATCATGGTGTGGTCCAGAAAATGATCGTAACACCCAAGCTGTTTGGATACAGGTGTGAAATAAAATACTTGTAGTTGTTGGGTCATCCAGGCCCCGGCCTCTTCTCTTTTCAGACCTTTTCTTGGTCATTTACCCTGTATCCTCATCCAGAACAAGTTAAATAGTCTATATTTACGATTGAGACTTTAGGGTTACAATTCAAAAAACTTTAGACTCTTAATTGCACAGTAATGGTGTTTAGTCCAATAAAAAAACACATGGCTCAAGAAACAACTGCAATTATCTGTTATGAGTGTTCTGGATGCAACTCTTTATGGATGTTTTTATAGCCGGGGACAAAAAAATAAAAAGAACATCAGTAGCATTGCTGATTATTGTGTCCGGAAGATAGTTTTCCCAAGCTCCCGGAGTGTGCAACTCCCAGGGGAATACTGGGGAATTATAACAATCCTTTGGGAAAAGGCCACGGAAGAACAGTGGTGGGAATTCTGTGATGAAATCCCAGGAAAACAGTCATTCAAACAAGGAGAGTTCAAGCTTCTCTTGGCCACAGGAACAATTTTAGGAACTCAGAAATAATAGACCTTTCCTCGCTTGTTCATGTACCACAGCATGGGCAGTTAAATAGTCCCAGTTAAATCATATTATCTTTAAAAAGATCTGTCATAGATACAGAGTGTTTGTCCAGATTCAAACCGAGTTTCAAATTACCATAGATAAATCAAAATTGTGTGTAACAAAATAATGAGGGATGACCTACAATGGCGAGAGAAAGAGTGACAGACAGACTGTGGATTGTTGTGTCTGTGAGCATCAGTGGATGTGTGGTTCGGTCGCCTTCCCCCTCTCTGCATCTTAGCCTGACGATTTGTGATGTGGCTTTTCTCTATCGGATTCCACTCCTGCACTGTCTTCCCTGTGTGGCTGACATGGTAAAAGCAGCCATCGCCTCCTTGACATCTTTGTCAGAAAGGAGGTCTTCTGAATATCGAATTACAAAGGTTCTCGGATTAAATTCTGGAGATGTCCTCTCTTTTTCTTAACAATGATTAGTTGTCCATTATGAAATAGTCGTTTGACCGTAAGTGGTTAAATTCTGCTATTCTGCTCAATAGGAACGCATGATACACCTGCATGCACTGTTCTCACCTGAGGTCCTGCCAGGGATTTACTATGTGCAATGTGGACATGGCACCTCTTCTGTTTCTCTTGGGGTTCTGATCACGCGACACCTTCTCCTGATGTAAGGGCCTGGGATCCAGCCCTAGCCAGATAACCGTGTAATAGTAGGATCAACACACAAGACTTCAGTACATTTCTCCGTCAGCATTTGACTCTCCCTGACCTGCCACCATTCACTGTGTTGAGTCAACGGAGTGACAGTCTGCCTCAGGCACAGTAATGATATGTAGCCTTTATATCAATGCACAGAGAGCCTGTGATCACATTCATTTCTGGATGTGTGTGGTCATGTGATCAAATGGAGCCAGCAGATCAACTTCTTTCATCAATTCTTTTATGTGATTTTTTTTTATTGTGAGGTTGGGTTGTGTATGAGGGATTGTAGAATGCATCCCACTGTGTGCTCTGGACATCTTGGTAATGGGCCCAGGATCACTTTTACTTAGATGGTTCCTGCTAACAAATGGATAGATTCACAGTATCAATTATCTAGCATGTAACAGCTTTAACATGAAGTATTAAGAGCACACCATGGTGGTGAAGTTGTCTAGGCGGGACTGAGAGGCAGGTGAACCCCTTACTCTGGGACTTGGAACAGGTCTGGATGACCATGTGGAGAAGGTAACCCTGCAGCGAGATGCCGGAGTGTGGTCACTTTAGGTCATAGCTCTTCTAAGTGAAGGCCTCGGCCTGCCCAGCAGCTGCGAAAACCTTCCATCTCCTGTGAAACGTCCCGCAGGAAACCCACCATCCCTTTAGCATAGGCTCTATGGCCATGCTGCCCTTCCCAGCGACTCCCTTTTCAGTTACGCCTGTTACAGTGTAAATATTTAACTGATTACATATTTATTATTTTGGTCTTTAGCAAAGCTCTTTACTACATCCGCTTTGAGATTCTCTAAGTATATTGCAGACACTTAGGGTCCAGGTTCCTGGCTAAAAGACCTTGTGCAGCACATTTTCCGGTTTCCCTGACCATACAGGAAGCCGTGAGGATGTTTCTGAGCTCTGAGGATGGCCATAGATGTTTGGATGACTCACGCTTGAGAAATGACATTCTGACCTGGTCAAGCTTCCGAAGCAGACTTGAATCAGGGTTTTTAGTTCAACTTCAGATCACCTCCAAAGTTGAGCGTGCCATTGGCTGCCACCATCAGCATGTTCTGGATCAGCTGACTTGAGCTCAAGTTGCTCCAGCCAATAGATTAATTGGTTGCAGATTGTTCTTCCAGGAAGACTGAGGGACAGAAAGCAGAGTTTGGAGCTCTCTGGCTGGGGGGATGGGACATGCTAGGGAATCTCTGGATGCACTGGCGTGGGGGGCAGGGTGGATGGGGTAAGTATGCTGCCCCGCCCCCACACTTAGATGAAATATGATTCCTTGCTCCAGATGGGAAGACGGGCTTGTTTTGCCGGCCCCTTTCCTTGGACCACATCCTTCTTATCCCACATTCTCTGACATGGAGAAAAGCTTTCCATTCCAGGGCGGGATTTGTGAGTTCTCCACATTTCTTCTGGCTGTCTCTGGGAAGGAGGTTCCACACATTTTCCTAATCTTCGGTGGGAAGGATCTGTGTTGCATGTTGTGTGGAACAGAGACTCACAAGGTCTTCATTATGAGGTACCTCCGTTGGCGTCCAGGGAATAAACTTGATAAATCCTCTACCTTCACTTTCAATCAGACGTTTTTTTCTGGGCTATCACACCAAAACACAAGCAAGCGGCTTTATTCGTTTATCTCTGTTCGCTTTGTAGTTGTGGATGGCTCTGTGGCCATTAGAAGGGGCCTCTTTAATCTCCATTCTCTATAAAACATACTCAGTAATATGAAACAAACAGTGTAAAATTCCTTTATCTTTCCTAAAATGTGAGATATTTCTGCACCACGTTGATTCTGACATTTGCAGAGGAAGTTCGGCCATCTGCCAGATGTTTTGAGCTGAATTTTTTGGCTTTGAAGGGGGTTGTCCATCCTTCACATCTGTCCCCAACCGGATACCGAGCTCTTATTTGTCATGTATTCCAAAACAATGGGGTCGCACCATTTGTTGTGAACCAGGAAGGGTTGAGCTGCTCTTCTCACTACAGTGGGTAGTCTATTTGGCTTCCGTCCTACTGAAAGTTGTCTTCTCTATAATTAAGATGGATGTCTGTGGCCCTCCCATCTGTCCTCTGCTCTGTGTGTGTTGGGGGAGGAGTGGGGCAGTTGGCACAGTAGGTGCATTCTGTACCCACACCCTGCCACCTCTTCATTCTTGTCGGCCTCCCCTTTTGCCAGAGGCAAGGAGCGGCTGTTAATTGGTCATTTTTTCCCCAGTGTTTTCTGTGAAGAATAACGACGGCTCGTTTTTTTGGTGGTTAGTTGAGCTGGTCACATTCATTGCCACTGTTGGCTTTGCTTAATGTCAAAGTGCTACCAAATTACAATGTACTGCTGCTCATTCCTCCCCAAGGTGATAAGTCATGCGATGTTACAGCCCACTGTCAGGTAGATAATTACACCCAGGGAGCCTCGCAAAAATACCAAACCAAAAATAACCAGCACTCACATGAAAAATGTCATCACAATACCTGCTATATTTAACTGCGATTGATAATGGGAAAAAAACAATATGATTGTATTGTGGTCGTACATCTAGCTTCCTGTCATTGAAATTTCCGTTTGACCGCTAACCTAGTTTTGTTTCCGTCTGACCCACCCCAAATCCTGTCTGCGACGGTAGAGCAGTCTTTCCCAACCTGGTCCTCAGGGACCCGCAGACAGTCTACGTTTTTGCAAAAACGCAGACTGTCTGGCAGGGAGCTAGGAGGGAATAAAAACGTGGACTGTCTGCAGGTCCCCGAGGATCGGATTGGGAAACACTGTGGTAGAGGCATATTCTGGGCCCCTGCATTTCTCTCGAATGAGGAAACAGGGAGAGATCTTTGGGGTGGGGGTGTGGGGATAGGTCTGTGGGGTGGGGGGGGTGGGGCTCTCTCACATTCAGTGACCCTCTGGCTCCCCTCCAGGCTCAGCTATGAAATCTGCCTGGGAAATCGGAGGCCCCTGGACAGCCTGCAAGGGCTCTGGGGCCACGTTGGCTGGGGGTGGATAAAATTCAATTCCATTGTTTATTTGCTCACCCTTTACATTCCTCCCCATCTCTTCCATCAACCTTCTGACCCCCGTTTAAGGAGAAGCAACCTTTGCCACAATGAACTTGTTTGATTCCCCCTGTATCATTTCACAAATGCGTGTAACATGTGACCTGACGTAAGGGACGATGAGTAGTACTCAACCTTCCTCTTGGCAGTTTCCAGAAGTTTGTCCAGGTTCCTGGGCGTATCGAAAGAGGTTGAGTGATGGGACAGCGCATGCATGCAAGGTGGGACAAGGGGCCACGCACTGATGCGATGTGGTGTGCTAATATCCATCACCGGCTCGGCTTCAGCTGCAGTGCTGATCTTCAATTGTTGCATTGTCATGGCAGGGGAGGGGGGTGATTTGTAGCCAAAGAGAAGAGACACAGGAGAGAGGGCTTGCAAAAGATGGGCCCCCGTCTTCAGGAACCGGCCTCTCGCAGTTTCAGGATGTGTCACGTGGTGGAGACCACTGGCCACAGTGCAGGAGACCACTGGCCACAGCACAGGGAACCACTGGCCACAGCGCAGGGAACCACTGGCCATGTCCAGGATGCCTGTGCTGTCACCTCTCCACCCCCTTTCTCTCGGGATGAGCCGACGGAGGAATGGAATCTTTATGCGAAGCAGCTGTGAGCAAGGAGGACGGCTCTGAAAGCGGGGGCCCTTGCTGCAGGAATGGCCCACAGTGTGCGGACTGGCCCCTCAGCTCGCGTGCCGATTGGCGCAGCCACTGCTCGACAACAGAGCCCGACTAAAAAAACCATATGGGCCTTGCCAGCCTTTGAACCACCATGGGCCGCATGGAGGAAAACCTCCTCACATTCCGCGTCATCTGCCCTGGGCTGCCATTGTCCGGCCCTGACCCCCAGCGGCGCGAGCTCCTCTCGGTGTGATCTACGGCGTCCAGTCACTGTGTCGAGTCCTTTGTGGCACTTGCACCTGGCCTGGGTGGTTCCTCTGCGTGAGAACTTTTTATGGACGTAGTTATGCGCGTTTGCAGAACAAGGGATGGCACTATTCACTTCCTAAACTAGGCCTGGCCCTCTTCCTAACATAATTATGGCACAATAACCACACCACAATGGGAGTCCATAGTGCAGGCAGCAGATAGAGGTCATGAGTGTTTGGATTTATGATGGTCAGTACTGGGCCCCTGAGCATGGCCCTTAACCCCCAGTTGCTCCAGGGACTGAGTGACGCCGCTTTTTCAAAAATGCACTTTGGATAAACAAAAATCACTTTGGATAAACCTCCCGGATAACTAAAATGTGCCGACCACCAATCAGAGACATGGATATTAATGAAAGTGTAACAGTCCCTTTGAGGGCGAATCAGGGGCTGGGATTCTTGGTCGTTGTCCCCTCCGTCTGCATAGATCTGGGGCTTTGGAGCTTCGCTCAGCACAGCTCTCATACCTTCTGTTGTTTCATTGTTTCATTATTTCTGATGATACCCTTCACCCTTATGCTCTGGTTGTCGCTTATCTCGAATTCCCCTGAGCCGACGATCACATCAGAAGTAAAGGGCAGGACTTTCTTCAAATTTTGTCAATAAATCCATTGAGTGTCTCTCTGGTAGAGTAATGGCACTATCTGGTATCGGTTGTAGGGCCAATCAGAGTAGGGCTTGGTGTGAAGGGGGCGGGATATGCAGGGCAGGGTGTCCCATTATCTTTTAGTGGTTGGAACAGATGGCCCCTGTGCGCTAAATCATTGCCAGTTTATCTGCCCTCCTTTTGGTTTTTGCATTTAACAATAGCAGAGTGGGACAAAAACTGTGCAATAAAGCATATTTGCCAACAATGTTACCATGGTAATGGTGGCAATAAAAATGGCAGCCCTTGTCACTTTTACGGCACAGCGATGGCCAGCCAGGGCATTTATGGACTCTGTGGCCCCACGCTGGGCTGATCCCTGACTCTGTCCCTTAGATGAGCCCAAACTGGCTGAAAGGAGGCCTGGCTGTTTGATGGGTGCATTTTTGGAGGCGGGGCAATGGCGTGACGATCACAGCGACGGGCTCCGGCCTGCAGTTCAGGGCCCGCAAGCATGACTTGGTCCAGCTGCATGTCTTCATCTGGGTTATTGACCACAGGTCCATTGACCGTTGGGGGGGGGGGGGGGGGGGGGGGGGGGGGGGGGGGGGGGGGGGGGGGGGGGGGGGGGGGGGGGGGGGG